>VXBA01004274.1:1356042-1575672 GCA_013399895.1 Serilophus lunatus
GGGCGCGCGCGGCCGGCTCGGCGGGGCAGCGCATGAGGCCGGCGCCAGGCGCCAGGCGCACGCGCAGATGCCCCTCGGCGCCTGCGCAGCGCGGGGAGGGCGGGACCCCCACAGCCCGGCCCCGCCCCCTCAGAGCCCCCTCAGAGCCCGGGCCGGGGAGGCGCTTTGGGGTCCTTGGGTTTCGGGCTCCCCCAGCACTGCCCGTGTCCCCAAGTGACACATCCGCACCCAGGGCCGGGGATTCCACCGGGCAGCCCTTTGGGTGAAGCAATTTTCCCGCGGTGTCCGACCTGAGCCTCCCCTGGAGCAGCTGGAGGCGGTTTGCCCTCGTCCTGTCCCTTGTTCCCTGGGGGCAGAGCCCGACCTCCCCCCGGCTCCCCCCTGAGCCCTCTCAGCTGCTCCTGGAGGAGGGAGGATGGAGGAAAACCCGGCCCTGGTGGGTCCTGAGCAAGTTTTCCCTCAGACTTGAGGAGGGCGGTGTCTCCTCCAGCAGCTGGGATGTGTCCGGAGGGGGGCATTTCTCCCACCCATGGCACTGTTGGCGTGACCCTCCTGACCCTCCACACCAGTTTCCCTCTTTTCACTTGCTCGGTTTCGTACAATTGTAAATTATTATTTTGATGGTTATTACTATTTTGCGGAGCAATAAATCCCTGTGCTCATACACGGCACAGTCTTGAGGAAGGTCGCTCAGTCTCTCGGGCTCCTGATATGCTGCCTCACGCTGGTTTTCTCCTATTTTCTCTTGCTTTCTGTGTCAACACATCACGTCTCCCTTTGGTGGCTGTCAGTGTGTCCTCAGCACTGCGGCCGTTCCCGCTGGTCCGTCACAATTCCTGTTTGCTATGGATCCCCCCTGCACAGCCCGTACAGCCGCGGCACCCGCCCGAGCGTACAAAAGGCATATCCCAGGGATTTAAGCAATTAAAGTACAGCTTCGTGACCCAAATACTCGGGATTTTGCCTCGGAAGGATCTAATGGCGTGTTGGTGGGTGTGGTGTCCGTGGGAGCAGCAGCCTGTGTGTGCTCCCTGCGCGCTCTCGCATTCCCTTTGTGTATTCCCAGGGGATGGGGCAGAGCCCTGTCCCGGCAGTGCCAGGGATCGAGGTGCCAGGGATCGAGGTCTCAGGAGCTGTTCCAGGCTCTCCTGGCTGGAAGCCGTGTGTGCCTGGTCTGTGCTGCCCAAGCGTTTGTGTCACAGAATCGTGGAATTGTTAAAGCTGGAGAAGCCCTCTAATCTCATTGAGTCCAAGTGTTCCCCCAGCACTGCCACGGCCACCACTTACCCGTGTCCTCAAACAGCTACAGGTTTTCTGAACTCTTCCAGTGGCAGCTTGTTCCAGTGCCTGACCTCCCTTGCAACCTGAACCTCACCAGGCACGACGTGAGACCGTGTGCTCTTGTCACTTGTCACTGCCACGCCCTCCACTAAACACGGCCCCAGGTGACACATCCACGGGCTGCTTGAATTCACCAGCGCCCCGAGCATCCTCTTCCAGTGCCTGCCCAGCCTTCCGTGTGTTGAGGCACGCAGCCGGTGCGGGCAGCTCAGGTGGCATCGCTGCACATTGAGATGCTCTGGGGGGAGCCCAGAGCCAAGAGGCCGTGAACTGCCCCTCCTTTGGGATGACCAAGGGCGATAAGAGGGGCGATGTCAGCCAGGTGATGGACACTGGATACACGGCGGGAGCTGGGAATTGCTGACCTTTTGGATGATGAGGAAAGCGGAAGAAGGTTAAGAAAGCAAGGCGGATGAATATGGAAAGGGGGGCAGGAGCAGAGGACTCAGGAGAAGAACAAGACTGGTTGATCTTGGACTATGAAGGTTTCTTTGTTCAGAGTCCCTCAGGTTGTTTCTGTGTTACTGCACCTTGAATAAATGGCTCTGTGGAAGGAGACACTGCCGTGAGAAACCTGTGGTGGAACTGGTGAGGAAACCTGGTCAGGATGTGTGGGGAGTCAGGTGGGGACCCGCTGGGTCACTGCAGCTGCTGCTGTGGAGGGGCTTTGATTCCAGCAGTGATAGTCTCCAGTGCTGGGAGTCTCAGGAATGGTCAGTTTGGAAAGTTTCCTTAACACAACGAAGAATTTTTTCCTAATATCCAGTGTAAACCTCTCCTGGTGCAACATGAGGCCATTCCCTCTCATCCTGTCGCTTGCTCCCTGGGATCAGAGCCCGACCCTACCTGACTCCAAATTCGATTCAGGGAGCTGTAGAGACCAAGAAGGCTCCTTCTCTCCACGCTGGGTCCCTCAGCTGCTCCTGAGGTGGGTTCTGTCATTGCTGGTCTGCTCTGCTGGCATGTTTCTCCATGGGCATGGTCCCCTTTGAGTTGACAGCTCTGTGGGCAAAGCTGTCTCTTCTTTTCCCGGGTTCAGGGGCTGGAGCACAGAGACCTGCACACTCCTGTGCAGGGCCTGATGCTGCCTTGGAGGAAGGGTTTGCTGCCAGAATTGCCTGGCCACGCTGATCAGTTCCTAATGGAGGACTCCTCTTGGCTTTCTTCTGTTCTGCAAGTAGCTCCTAAGTGAGAAAAACATTTCCAGCACCTTTCCTGAGGAATGGTGGTGATGGGGGGACAATGAGATGGGATGACAGTGCCCAGCAGGGAAGGGCGTGTCTGTGCTGTGTCCTGTGCTCAGGCTGTCACTGTCTGGTGGCACATCCTGATAAGGCACAGGGACCTGAGCTGTCCCAGGGCTGGCTCTGGACATCCCTGCTTTCCTCATTTCATGAGGGGGACATAAGACACGTGCCTGTGGCTGAAGACAAGTCCTTACTCGAGGAGGTGTGTGTAATCCCGACGTGTGTACCTCCTTTTGGACACCCAAAGCCCTTTCTCAGTGCCTCATTAAGGCCTCGGGGGTCGGGCATCCCGTGGTGCTCAGGGGAGAACTACACTCAGTGGGAGCTATTGTGAACATGAAATGATGTGGAATAACAGTGACCCAGAAAAGTCAGATCGCAAACATCTCAAGTTATGCAAAATTACATCAACTTTTTTGGAGGAGAAATGGAGGAAGGGGGTGGGGAGGTGTTTCACCCTTAATTTTCCCCTCAGTAAGTTTTGCCCTCACAAAGCTTTGTTCTCAGCTCTCAGTAAAATACAGACTGTGAATATTTCCTTTTCAGAAATGTGAAATAAGATGAAATGGATCCGCTCTGTTTATTTAACATGATTTGATTCACCACAAAACAAATTAAGTGGAAAGCATTTCTGGGAGAACTGGCATAGCCCTGGGGAATGTTAATGTGTTACTGGGATTATGCAAGGAATGAATAGACTAGAATCCTCAAATATGCACTTGAACTTTCTTGTTGTTTAGGGGCCTATTGGTATGGGAAAAGGCTTATTGTGATATTATATGTATATAATAGTAATTATGATTAAAATAATAATAAATGATATCACAAATTACTATGGGTTTTTATTGATACATTGTTTATTATTAATATCTGTAAGATGCAGGCCCTGGTCTACAAGCAAAAGGTTGGTCAAGTCTCATGATCCCTCATGGGCTCTCATGATCCAGCTGAAAAGCATGTGAGACAAATATCAAATAGAGAAGAAAGAAGTACACAAAGGTTTTGAAGCAGGTGATGGAGTTTTATTTGCCACAAAATGTTGCTCCAGCTGGCTCAGTGTAGAGTGAGATGGGGTCTCCTACAAACAGGTACCTTGGCAGATGTGTCTGTGCATCTATGTGGGACCATTGGGGTCTCTGTCACTACCTGGTCTGGACTTAGTGATGAACAAACCCTGCCAGAGCTCAGGGAGGGTTTGGACAACGCTCTGAGGGACAGAGTGGGATTGTTGGGGTGTCTGTGCAGGGCCTGGGGTTGGACTGGATGATCCTTGTGGGTCCCTTCCAGCTCAGGACATTCTGTATGTTCTCCCCACTATTTCAAAGGGCTGTCACACGGTGCTGAGGGTGGTGGGGATGTTCTGCTTGTTTGCTGTGGCTGTGCCTGCATGGCCCCTCTTTCTGCACTCACTGATGAGCACCACTGAAGCCCCTGCAGAACCAGTTACCCTGAGGCCTCAGGTGTGAGTCAGTTGTCCACTCACCTGTCGCCCTGTCTGCTGAGATCTGCTGCCAAAGCAGAGCATTTCAACAGTGGCTTTGCAGTAGTTCCACCTGAGCAGCAGGAAGCCTCCCCATCTCAGCTGTGCTGTGCAGCAGGTCCTGGTGTTGCTCATCTCCACAGGTGTCCCACAGTTGCATTTAGCACCCTTCTCAGTCACAGTGCTGGGTGATTCCAGCTCATGCTCTGCTCCAAGTGCTCTCCACATGCCCCAAATGTCAGCAGTGTGGGTGAGGAAATCCCTGTCACCATCCCTGTCCACCCTGACCTACCCCTTGTTAGCAGCAGAGGGGTTTGCAGAAGTCTGGAATCACCAAGGACAGACTGGATACTTGGAATCCCAGAATCCCAGAATGGTTTGGGTTGGAAGGGACCTTAAAGCTCACCTTGTTCCACCCCCTGCCATGGCAGGGATACCTTTCAATATCCCAGGTTGTTCCAAGCCCCGTCCAACCTGGCCTTGGACAGCTCCAGGTGGAGCATCTTGTCTGCTGCTGAAGTGCTTGGACATCTCTGGCTCCAAGTACCTGTGAAAAGCATCTTGACCCACTTTTAAACACCAAATATTGCAGGCAGCTAAAAATCAAGGCATGAGGGTGATTGTCATCTGCCCTACTCTGGATTCACCCTGAATTCTTACTCTGTGGCTGCTGAAGCAGTGATGAAATTGTTCCTGCTGTGATCCAAATGTCTTCTAAAACACTTCTTCAGGGGCTTGGGGTGGAAGCTCTTTCTTAGTATTGCAGGTGTGTGTTACTTGAGATATGATGCTGGTCTTTCTTCTGCAGAGATGACTGTAAAAAATGCAAATTTTTTAGTTTTTCCTAACCAATTCCCATCAGCATGTGGATCAGAGCCACTGCAGTGCCAGCCGGGTTTCAGAGCACACTGGAGAAGCTCTTCCAAAGTGGGTTTCCACTGTGGGCTGACCACTGGATTTCATCTCATGGTTGATATAAACTTTACAGGGGTGGTGTGGAGTCACTGTCAAGCAGCAAACACTATCCATTCCAGCTTCCACACAGCAGGACACTCCCTGTGAGTCTTCTGTATACGGCTCCTTGAGGTTTCCACGTGCAGCATTAATCAGGGTTTGTGTAAAGTGCTCAAATCCTTTACGAGACCACACTTGTGCTCTGAACTTGATCAAGTATTCACTGGAGTACAAAGTAAACATACCTGTTACCCTGAGGACCCAAAGGGTCTGGGCAGATCTTAAATAAGATACAAAATAATGTAGGAACAAGAGTTGTGTGAGGAAGGTGCAGTGTGCTATGTGTACAGTGCTCTGGAGCACAATATGAGGAGCAGCTGCGGGAGCTGGGGGGGCTCAGCCCGGAGAAAAGGAGGCTCAGGGGGGACCTTCTGGCTCTTTGCAACTCCCTGACAGGAGGGTGGAAGTGGGAGGGGGTCAGGCTCTGCTCCCAGGGAACAAGGGACAGGATGAGAGGAAATGTCCTCAAGTTGTGCCCAGTAAGGTTTAGATTGGATATCAGGGGAAATCTCTTCACTGGAAGAGTGGCCAGGCACTGTCTCAGGCTTCTGAAGGCAGTAGGGGAGTCACTGTCCCTGGAAGTGTTCAAAAAACGAGTAGCCATGGCACTTCATGACATGGTTTGTGAACAGGGTGGCATTTCATCAAAGGTTGGACTTGATGATCTTCGAGGTCTTTTCCAACCTTAATTGTTCTATAATTCCGTGTTCTGTCATTGCTTTTGCCCTCTTGCATTGCTGTGTGTCCACTCCAGAGATCTCCACTAGATGGTGGAATGGACCCATAAAAGAGTTTCTGCAGTAACAAAGGAACACGGCCAGGCCGTGGTGACACCAGTGGGGACCTCAGAGCTGCTCTCAGGACCAGATACTGGAGCATCACAAGTGCCCTGTGGGCTCGGGGTCATTGGCAGCGCACCTCTGGGTCAGTCTCTGTGGTGCCATTGCCAACCAGCCCTCGCTGGGACTGAGGAATTGTGATCCTTCCTCATACATCTTAATTCTTTCAAGCAGGGGTTTTTCACCTTCAGTCCTCTTCCTATCTACTTTTAAGAGGCAAACAGTAAATCCATTGAGCTCATCCACACTGTTTAGGCCAGAAGGCTGTGACCTGAAGTGGCAACAGCAGAGAGCAGGGCTAGGTGAGAATGGGACAGCATGTCACCAGAGAGGGGGTGGGCAGGAAGAAAAAGATCTGCATGTATAGATGTGTGTGACGGGGATTAAAGCTCTCAGTTGTGTATGATGAAGCCTCTGCTGCCCTTGGACAGAGTGCTGGACTGAGACCAGCTCTTGGTCCTCAGCCCTGGAGGTCATGTCACAGTTCTGTGCCTCAGTTTCTCTTGATGGAGGCCAGGACTTGGACCCTTTGGGAACAGTCTTGTTATCTACAATGAAATGGGCATCAGAGCTCTGTTTTCATCACTGGCTCTGCTGGTGACTCATGGGCTTGTGTCCTTCATACCCAGAGTCACAGAGAGGTGAGGCTTTAACTCCACTCGTGAAACCAACCACGAGTGTCATGTGGAGGGGCTGAGCCTGCACTGTCCTGGTTCCCTCATGTTGGTTACAAATGCATCTCCTACACACAGCACATGTTGATGTGCCAGAGGCAGCTGCTGCTGAAGGGGTGACAGATGCTGGTCGAGCTGATGGTCACACTTTGGGCTGGTGAGGGTGAAGGCTGTAGGCCCTCATGTTTGCAGAAAAACTCATGCAGATTTGATGAATGGAGAAACTGTAGACACAGAATGAAATGTTTTCCTTTAAGAAATGAAGTTTCCTTCCCTGAGGGATGCTGTGCTGGAAGGGACTTTGCCTTTGGATGACCTGTCCTGGTGGAAGGTGTCCCTGCCCATGAGGGTGGGAACAAGGTGACCTTTAAGGTTCCTTCCAACCCAAGCCATCCCATGATTTTGTGATTCTGAGATACCTTCTTTTCAAGGAGAGAAACCAGACAGACTATCTAAAGCCTAAGGGGTGCCCCCAGCTCCTCCAGTGTTCCGGGTTTCCAGCTCTACATTCTGGAGAGGCATGGCCAGCTGCCACGCAGTGTGTTCTGGAGGCATGCAAGGACAAGAGGCAGGATTATCAAGAGCTGCTTCTCTACCTGCATGACTGAGCAAAATTTAATTACCTCTGCTCCCAGGAGAGCTGCCTGGCCCTGGTACATGAACCATGAGATTTAAGTTTCTAGTGCCGTGACAGGTCTGTGAGTGCTCCAGCCTGGTAAGGTGCCTCTGGTAGTGACCAGAGAAAGCTGGGACAAGGTCTGTGTAGTGAGATGTTCAAGAAAAAGAATGGTGTAGGGAAAAGAGATGTGCTGCCCACAGGGAACATGCCAGTGGGGTTTTCTACTCAATCATCTGCCTTTCATGTTTTTAGCCTGTCATTTTTCCATAGACCCATTTTCATCTGCCTCTTTGATGTTGAGAGCCTGACCCTCTGGGGGATTTCTCTGGTGTCTCTCAGACCAGAGCTCAAATCTTCATGCACTGACTGGGTTTGTATTTTCAAGACCTACATTTTATCTGCTGTCACTTCCACCTTCTGTTCTTATTGGCCATGGAGACTAATTATTCCTTTTCCTTTTAGCAGCAATAAGGAGCCATAAAATTATCTCACAGAGCTACTGTTCAGTCTCAGTTGTGGTAACAAACCAGGTTTTCAAGAAAAAGCTTGGTGCAGAGCTGAAAGGACTAGGAGAGAGAACTGCAGGGACATTTGTGTAGGTTGCTTCACCCTGGGATGTCAGGGTGTGCCTGCAGGTTCCACAAGCAAACCCAAGCCATCCCTGCTGCTTGTGCCCTTGTCAGTCACATGTTGCTGTTGTGATAAATTGCAGGACAGTTTGTCTGGTGAATGGGCTGAACTGCTGTGGTGGGACCTGCACGGGGATGAGAAGGTCAAAACAGGGGTCAGTGCAGAATCAGTCAGGAAGGAAGGGTCAGATTTAGCACATCTGAAGCAAGAGCACTGCAGGGCGGGAACACACAGCAAAGCACCAGAGTGCCAAGAGGCAAAACAGGTTTTGGCCTCATCATCTGCAGTGTACAGTACATAAACAGAGGGTGGCCAAGGTTTACTTTCATGCCTGTTGTTTGTGCCAGCCAGGAGTGTCATGCCCAGAGGAGGAGTTGAGGCACTGCCCAGACACACGTGGAGGGGTCACATCTCTCCTAGACAATTCATATCCTTGATAGAAAAGCCAGAGAAAAAATGTGACTCCTTGAATTAAAATACACACCAGGTTCTCTCTTCCGCCAGCACCTTTTCTGGCTCCCAACGTGTCTCAACCTTGACCCAAGAGGGACATTTTCAGGTATGTGCTTGTAGAAAGGGTGTTTGTCTGTGTGTTTCTATGGGTAGCATATTCAGTAACATATAAGTCCAGGCCAGAAGCTGAGCCCTTACCCCAGGTGAGGACTGGGTGCCATCTGGTCACATCCAGGCTGTCACACACAGAGGCCATCACTGTCGGTAAATCGAGTGGGACCATCCACAGGAGATTTGTGTGTCACAGGAAACCCCTTTGAGAGAACTGCAGAATCCCAGAGGACTTTGGGGGATGTGAAGTTACACCTGTCCCTAATTCAGGATGACAGAGACTGGAATTTTTTTTAATACTGTTTCTCTGCTACATGACTGTGAGTGACCCACCAGCTCATTGACCACAGGAAACAGCCCAGCTGGAGCTCTTTTAAAGCTCTGCTCAAATGCTTCATTTTTCTGTTCCTGTCTCTAAACCTATACTGACAATATTTGCATTGTAAAAATTGAATTCTGCTTTCACCTCAACATTTGCCTGGTAGAAAAGGTGATTTCTGCATAACCAGAGAACATTTGAGCCTTCCCATTCCTCTGGGAATGGTCTCACCTCAGTATTTCAGCTCTATCCAAGGCATAAGGGAGCTAATTTTCCCAGCACTGCAGGGGAAGGATTGGAGACGCAAACAGGTACTAAGGTGCAAAAAATACCTTTTAGGGCTCAGCATCAGCCTGGCAGCTCCAGAAAAATGTCAGGTTCTCCCACAAGTTTGTAAGTTCCTCTTTGAAAAAGGAAGGAGAGGGACTTTTATACAGGTAGATAGTGACAGGATAAGGGGCAAGTGTTTTAAACTGCCAGAGGGCAGGGTTAGATCAGATACTAAAAGTAAATAGTTCCCTGTGAGGGTGGGGAGGCCCTGGCCCAGGTTGCCCAGAGAAGCTGTGGCTGCCCCACCCCTGGAAGTGTCCAAGGCCAGGTTGGAGCCACCTGGGACAGTGGGGGCTGTCCCTGCCCATGGCAGGGAGTGGAATGAAATGAGCTTTAAGGTCTCTTCAAACCAAACCATTCCATGCTTCTATGATTCTGTGATGTAGGAATGAAGGCTCTCTGGGTTTTGCTGAAGGTCTCACAGAATTTCTGGCAGAGTTAATGGGTGAGATCAAATGTCCAAGTTTCACTCCACAATATAAATCTGGCAAGATAATTCTCATGCAGAGAACAGATGACATAGACTCTCACCAAAGCGTCCCTTCCCCCAGGTTTTGTTGCCTGTACAAAGGTAGAACCCTGCTTCCATTTTAGGAGCAGAGCCTATGTGATCATCAGCAGGAGAGCGTGTGCTGGCAGCACAGTGATGTGTGTGAGCCATGGGACCTGGCCTGGGCCAGAGATCAGCTCAGCACAGCTCAGCACACACAGAAGGAGCTCCACTGACACAGTGCAAAGCAAACAAAGGAACGGGTGTGAGAGGACATCAGCATGAGCAGGGAGTTGGAGAAAACAGGAGAGCAAATGTGCAGGCAGAAGAGTTTTCTGGCCAGGGGTGCTGGCTGAGAAAGACAAAGTGTCACAGTGTCACTCCCGTGAGTCTTTTCCTGGCAAGTTGGGTGAAAGGAGGAGAGGCACAAAGGCTCCAGAGAGAGGATGAAGAAAATGCAGGTTGACACTGAACCTTGAGAGAGGAAGAATTCCCTCGAGGGATCTTGGATGGACTTGTACAAAGGTGAAGCTGAGTTGACAAGGAAACCTCGCAGGGCACCTTGAGCTCAAGCTCTGCCCAGATCATGTGTGGGTCTGCTGTCCCACATGGAGGGGTGGCAGCTCCATGGGCACACACACAGGGTCAGTGTCAGGTGGGGTGTTTTTGTCAGTGCCCAAAGTCAAGGAAACTCAACAAAAAGCTTTGCCTCTAACAACCAATCTCTGGCTGCAGCAGGCAACAGGAACAGGGCGTCAGTAGGACTGGGGTGGTTGTTTCAGGAGCTGGATTGGCTTTGAGCCACCAGGTCAAACTCATAAAATCCTGAGTAGAACATTTGTGTGGATTGCAGGTGTAGTACAACACAAGTTATGACTGGGCAGCACAGAAAGGATTGTCACCAGCAGAGACATCACTGTATCACCTAAAGGTTGATGGCAGCTCCACAATGCAGTCACCCAAGGGATACCTGCCAGTCTGAAATGTCTTTTACTCTCTTACACTGATTTCTTTGGACTCCTACACTTTGAACCTGATTTTGCAGGTGGCTTCTTCCTCCTGCTCTGCCATTAAGTTCCTAATTTTGAAGGGGCAAAAAAGTTGAGGGATTTCAACCCCTCTCTGGGTGCATACATGCTTTGTTGGTTGGTAACAGGATTGTCACACAAGTGTGGGATGGCTCAGAAGGCACTTCATGGAAAAGGACAAATCAGTTATTGTTCATATAGCCCTGAAGCCACCAAACCCTGCTGTAAAAGTGCTCTTTAAAATCTTTATGAAATGTGTGAGAAATACAGTGACTTTCAGTTAATTCAATTGCAGGATAATTTGAACTTCTGTTTAATTCAATAAAAACTCCTGAAATAAAACCATTTGCATTCCTGGCACAAACCAATTTGCACTCTGTTTCTGCTGGGCTGATGGAGATATAATGGGTTTTTCATCTAGAGGCCACTTCACAGCTAATTTTTATACTGTTTTTGCTTAACTGTCAATAAAGAAATATTCACACACTTGTGCTACAAATGTCTGCCTCAATTTATAACACACTTCCTTTGCACAAAGTGAGTCATTACAGAAGAAGCCCTCGAGTGCAGTCAAAAAGAGCTTTGGGTGTTCTCTCCTGCTGAGCTGCTGCCAAGCTAATGCTCCCAGCTCCTTTTGTTGAACATTCCTGCACACAACGACAGGCTGGGAGGTGTGAGCAGGTTGTAAACCCAAATCCTCGCTGAGAAAAGACCAACATTGTGAGAGGCACAAAAGCATAAAGAGCTCAAAGGGGGTGAAGGTGTGAAAAGGGAGGCGGCACCTGCGTGTTTGGCTCCCAGAGCTGAGCTGTGAGCTCCAGCCCTGACACAGCCCGGGGTGCGAGGGGCAGCAGGGCTGGTGTGCGGCAGGCAGGAGGAGTAGGAGTGGGTCAGAAAGAGAAGGCAGCTCTGTGCAGGCACGCCTGGGTTCTCTGCAGAGATAAACAAGTGCCCGTGGGAATATCGGGAGTGTAAACTCAGCAATATTCACCCCACGGGAAACCATTGGCATGTTTATTTGATCTCTCCCTCTTGATCTCTCTAGCATAAGGCTGAGCAGGGCCTTAAGAGTCCAGCGGTGAGCAGGGGATGTGCCAGGAGGGCAGATCAGAGCAGCTTTTGTCCCTGCCATCACCCGGGGCTGTGGTCCTGCTGTGCTTGCACAGGGGCAAGCTGGATGGGCCAGAGGAATTTTAATCCTAAATCATTTCCACATTCCTTACAGCCTGGCAAAGGATTCTGCTGAGGCATCAACTGCCTTGTCCAGCTCAGCCTGTCCTACATCTGATAAGTTAATTGAGGATTTAATTGAGGAATTAATTGAGGCATTCTGCTGGTTACCACAACATAATCAGTCAGCTTCCCAGAGTCAGAGCTTTCCAGTCCGTTTGGACTCAGCCCTGTAAACAACTAAATATCATCAAACTCCTCTGAAATCCCAGGAGTGGTGGCTGCTGGAAACTCGAGGGATCAGTATCCTTTTTGTCTGCCTTTGAGTGCTGCTCTGCTCAGCTCGAGGGGGAAAGTTCACTTTGGAAGCAAAAGTGCTGAAAAGTCTGTTTTCCTTCGTGTCCTGGTTCTGCAGCTGCAGCTGGTTGTGCTGTTTATTAGCTCTGATTCTGGTGTTTGCCTTGGTGGCCTAGGAAGACATTCAGCTTTTGTTCAGAAAATCATACAATACCCAGAGAGATTTCATTCAGTGTGTTGGAGCACATCGGAGCTGTAAGATGTACTGCAGCTGAAAGATAATAACTTTGGTTAAATATCACTTCCTAAACTATAACATGTAAAATCAAATCCTTGACAGGATAATCTCTAACCCTTTGGGGCTTCATTCTAGTCTTGTTCAAATTGGTGTGAATGGGAATAAGGAAATGGGATAGTCGTGAGGCAGGGAGGCAGAGGCAGGTCTGCATTTTCATGGAATCACAAAATCATGGAATGGTCTGGGTTTGTAAGGGACCTTAGAGCCCATCTCATCCCCCCCTGGGGACACCTCCTGCCCATTGCCCACCAGCTGCCAGTCTGTGCTGAGAACTGGTAAGTCCAGTGGTCTGGCCAGTTTTCAACCACCCACGTGCAGGTTTGCCCAACCTGTAGTGGATGGCAGTGCCCTTGGCAAACTCATCCTGGCTCTTTGTGGTTGCTGCCCTGTCCTTCAAACATTTGCATAAGGGCTCCAAGAGGACAAGCTCCATGACCTGTCTGGGCACTGACCAGAGACTGGCCCATAGTTCCCAGTCCTCTTCTTGCCCCAGCTCATGCAAATTCAGCAGGAAGGTAAAACCCTGCCCAACTCTGTCCCTAGGCATTTCTTCTGGCTCCAAGTGATAAAGGAACACCACTCTGATGAACACAGGCAGAGTATGGCCCCAAAGCTCTTCTGGGTCGGAGGTGCTTTACAAACCAACAGTCCTGTTGTTCTTGTGTCTCTTTCTCTTCAGCTGAGCAGCTGCTGCATCTGTGCTTGTTCCAAGTTGCAGCATGATGTTAATTTTCTCAGATCTGTCTATCGAGGAGGATTTCATTTCAGTTGGCAATAGACAATGCACTGAAACAGCTACAGCTGAGACAAAGACGGAAATTAACATTTGTAAAGGGAGAAAGGGACAAAAGAAATGTTGGGGACAAGGAAAAAAGTGAAACAGAAATTAAATCATTGTCATTGTTTGACTACAAAGGAGAAGGATGCTGGTCCAGAGATGAAGATTCCTGCCACACCAGCCTGCTGCCTGGGACCCGCTCCATGGGGGGGAAACAGTTTGTCCTGATCCATGCTGTGAGTTTGTCCCCATCCATGTAGGAACAGGGCACAGCACAGAGGGCTGTGTCACTCCCTTCAGTCCAGAAGGGACTGCTTAAATGGCCCATTCCCGTGGCACTCACCATCTGAGCTTTGTGAGTCAGGTTGTTATAAAATGTTCCTCCAGGAAGAGGGAAGATGCTCCAAGTGACAGCCAAGCTGGGTTGTGCAGATTCCTGGCTGATCCCTAATCTTCACTCGTTGTTGGGAGGTGGTGAATTAGTGGGGAGCAGTCCTAACCCTGAGCTGGGAGGTTACTTCTACCTTGCACTGCTGTCCAGTAAAAACACACACTCCTTTTCCTTTTAATTCCAGGTGGTCTCAGAGGGGCCTGTGCTCCCAGTGATGTCTCTACAGTCACATCCATGACAGGCACTATCCTGCCTTCACACCCCAGTGCTCTGTCAGTGCTGGCCATGCCCCTTGTCATTCTCTCTGTTGGGTCCATTTGCTTGTGAAGACCCTCCACAAGGTGATCTGCTCTGCCTTTGTGCTTCAAACTTCACCTCTGGAAAGGCTGAGATGGGCCCAGGGAAGGTGATCCAAGGAGTCCTGCCTTGGGCTGAGTTGTGTCTTGTGTGTCATCTCTCTGTAGTGTTAAAAATTGTCATAGGAATGTGTGCTCCTTACCATGACAGCCTCATTCCTCATGGAGAGGGGCTTTAGACACAGGCATGGAGTGGTGGGGTAAGAGGGAATGGCTTCCCACTGCCAGAGGGCAGGGTTAGATGGGATACTGGGAGTAAATTCTTCCCTGTGAGGGTGGGGAGGCCCTGGCCCAGGCTGGGCAGAGAAGCTGTGGCTGCCCCATCCCTGGGAGTGTCCAAGGCCAGGTTGGAGCCACCTGGGAGAGTGGGAGGTGTCCCTGCCCATGGCAGGGGGTGGGACTGGATGGGCTTTAAGGTCCCTTCCATCTCAAATCATTCTGCGGTTCTGTGATTGTCCAGAGATGTAAACTCTGGTATCCTGAGGGGAGTGTGACAGATGGAAGGGCTCTCCCAGACTGCAGCCCTTGCTGTAGCAATGTCCTCCCCAGGGAGCAGCAAAAGGGGTGTCAGGTATGTGGACTGGATCCTGGGGTTGAGCCCTAGAGAGCAGGAGCTCTCTGCCCACAGCCACAGGGGTCCCCAGAACAGGGGTTTGGGGCTGATGGAGGAGGCTGTGCCTGTCCTGCCATAGATAATTCACACGAATCCTGGGGAGGCTTTTCCCACTCAGAATGTGGTGATTGGTCAGAAGACACCAGTTCTTGGTGACCTGCCCATCCCAGCCTGCTCTGCTGTCCTGGCTGGCAGGAGTTCACCTTATACACAGTCCTGGAGCAGGTGCTTCATCTGTTCCAAGAGAAACAACCTGAAATTTGTGGGTTTCTTTGCAGACTGCAACTAAATTAATTTTGCAAGTCTGGAATGGTTGTTCTCTGTTCATTTCAGATGACAACAGTCATTGCTCTACTTCAGCAGTGATGCTTAAATTACTCATTCAAAAAAAAGCATCAGGATGTTCCTGGGCACTGGTGATGGTTTGGTTGGTGGAACTGTGGTGGGCCAGGATCCACACTGGACATGAGTGGACTGATGTGGGGATCGTGGTGAAGTGGAATTGCACCTCTGCCTGTCGATCTTATTCCCATCTCCCTGTCCAGAGCTGACTCATGGCTCTGCCCTGGAGCTCACTTCCCAGTCCCAAAGGCAACAGAAACTTTGGGACCTCCAAAAAAATGGTCTTTTTTTCAAGAAGATGAAACAATTCTTCAAATGGCAGCTACTACCTGTAACTCAGCAACAGTTTCAGCAGGCACAGGCGTGAGCAGTGAAACCTCAGCCAAAGGACAGATCTGAGGATTTTGTGAGGCTGGGAATCAGCTTTGCAGGAGCCACAGGGACTCGTTTACAAGTAATGAATCATGAAACAGCAGGAAGCAAGCGAGCCAAGAGAAAGTGTGAGCTCTGCAATTAACTCCAGAGTGCTGAGGTGAATAACAAAGCGATGCCATACCAAGGCAGAAAGCAGGTCTCCAAGCTGGGAATGTTGCAAAACTAATTTCTATAAGCCACAGTTTTTTTCAAGCAACTTTTAGTCAAAGAAATTGCTACTTTCTCTGAACTGAAACAAATCCCATGTGCACGAATTTACGAGGCAAAAAGGCTGACAGCTTTTTACTCGAATTTAAATTTATGAGTGACCCAGATCAGCAAAAACCAGGAAACCATCTCCTTGAAGAGCCCCACTGGCAGCTCCTGTGCTGAGCCAAGGTGAGCAGCAGGTATCAGATAAGCCCGTGGGGCAGGTCAAGGATGGGTTTCCACTGTGTAAGAGACACTGCTGGGTTATCAGTTTACAATGAAGATGCAGGAAAACGTGTTATTAATTATCCCCTGGATGTGGGGAGGGGTTAGGGGTTCAGATTCAGGCAAAAGACCCAGGGCAGCACAAGGTGTGTGTGGCAGAGCCCCCACGAACAGGGTCCAGAGCTGGTGCACAGGGCAGTGTGTGCTGTGCCCAGCTCTGTTATGGACACACTGCCTGGGAAGGGAGAGTTCTCTTTGTATGGAGCTTGGAATAGAAACAAAACTGCTATTTCAGGACAACTATCTATTATTAATGTCACCCAGGTCCCAGTAAATCCATCCTCTTTGCCTGAGGCTCCATGCCAGGAGCAACTGTGTCACAGCAGCTGGCTCCCCTGCAATTCCAGGTGCAGTCATGAGGAAGTGAGGAAATTTCTCCAGAAAACATGAATTTCAGCTGATAAACCCATGTTCTGTGTTTCTCCCATTTCATGTAAGACCAGAAATGCAGATTAGCATAAAACCAAGCTGACAGCTCTCCTGGGCAGGGACCCTGGGTTAAAGTTCAACGTTACCAAACTGTCTTTGGGAGGAGACACCAGACACCAATACCCTCTGGAGAAAGGGATGGAGTCCAACTGAAACCCCACAGCCTCACTGGATCCAATGGATCCTAAAATGTGCACCCCTGCCATCCCAGAGCTTTACCTGGTGTCCCTTTCCTCCTGTGTGTATCCATGAAGTTTGGGTCACCCTGGCCCTTCACATGTCCCACTCGTCCTTTTGATGGCAAAAAGGAGCTGCTCTCCTTCCTCCTGGGCCTCTTGCATGGAAAAACAGAGACTGTTTCTTTCTGTGTCCCTGGTGCAACATCCCCCCGGAGAGATGCCAGGTCACAGATACAGCTCTGATATTTGCCTGGGTGCTATGAACAACCACAAATGCCAGTTGGCTGGAATAATTGCTTCCAAGCATGGATGGGAAGCACAGCCAGAGGCACCACTGGAAACCTGGTGGAAGTAAGTGTTCAATAGATCTGAGCGGAAACTCTGAGTGGACTCAGCATCCATGGCCTCAGCTGTGCAGGGACAGCAGCACTGTCACACCCAGTCCATCACATGGACTCGTGCTGCTCTTTCAGTGTCTCTGTCCCTGTAGTGCCCCTGTGCTCACTCCTGATGCAGTGAGTAGAGCTGCTGCAGGACAGGCACCTGGGGGTGGGAGATGCCCTCTTCCCTTTGGATTGCTTCCAAAGTGGCACTTACACGAAGCAGTGATGTCCCACGCCTGGCATGTAAAAACCCTCCTTCCTTTGTGTTTGTTTTCTCTCTCTGCTTCTTCTCTGACCTCTTTTTGTTTTCTTTGCACCCTTTGCTGGTTTCCCAGACCCATAAGGTGAGCAGATCAAACAGATGGGTGCTCTGGGCCTGTCTGCCGAGGGGTGGGAAAGCTGAGTTAGGCAGAGCAGGGAAGGCAGTGCCTGTCAGTGTGAGCACCAAACCTCTGTGCAGATGCTGTCACTGAGCAGCAAAGCAGTGCTTGCTCCCTGTAGCTTAATCCCCTGACCTCAGACCTGTATCACTGGAGCCCCAGGAGTAATTCTTGGTGTTTACATGGGTCAGCAGCTAGACAAGGACTTGACTTGGATTTTCCCAGCGGGTCACACGGTTATTTGCTAATCAGCGGTAGCATAAACACTGCCAGGCTCCTCATGGGTCACTTGCTAGGGACAGGCTAAACAAACCATCACCAGATGAAAAGCAGCGTGGCTGAGTGGATGAGATTTGAAACAACTGTATTGGAGTCCCAAGTCTGTGCCTGGAGGGGCTTCAGAGTTTGTGAAATCGAGAGGGAGGCTTGGATCTCAGCCTGGTCCTAGCCAGGGTAGGAGAGTGTGCATGGGATGGGCCCTGGGTGAGTATGAGCTTGAATTCACCAGGGATGGGGACAGCCTCCTCTTCCTGAGGCTCACTGTGTCAGGCAGTGCTCCAGGGAGGTTGGTGATACCTTCATTTCAGCAGCTGCTCTGGTTTGGCCCCATCTCATGGCTCTGTTTATCTAGAGTTGTGAACTATCCCTGGAAATGCCACCTCAGCTGCCCTGGCAGAGGACAGAAGTTGTGGAGGAGTGAATTACACACAGGGCAGCAGCACAGGGGAGACCTGAGCTCCCAGATGGCAGTTGCAAAAGGTGATGTTTGTGGTTCTTGATGTATCACTCCCTTCCATCTGTGTCTTCAGCCATGGCTCAGTTAAATACAGGAGCGAGTCTGGCACAAATTCACCAAGCTCTGCAGAGACTGTGACAGCTGCTGGGACAGGGTGACTCCTGACACATGGAACACACAACTGAGGGCACAGCTTGGGACAAGAGTGGGTAAGATTTTTCTTAGAGCACCTGGAAATGTGAGATTCCAGAAAAGTCTGTGTTGCCCAGAAGTATGTGGTCAAGACATTTATGAAATCAAAATTTTAAACGGCTCTCACTTACAAATCAGTAAATGACAGAATCATAGAATGTCCTGATCTGGAAGGGACCCACAAGGACCATCCAGTCCAACCCCTGGCCCTGCACAGACATCCCAGCAATCCCACCCCCTGTCTCTCAGAGTGTTGTCCAAACACTCCTGGAGCTCTGGCAGCCTTGGGAATGTGACCAAACCCTGGGGAGCCTGGGCAGTGCCCAACCAACCTCTGAGGGAAGAATCTTTCCCTAATATCGAGCCTAACTCCGCCCTGACACAGCTCCAGGCCATTCCCTGGGACCGTCCCTGGTCACACAGAGCAGAGGTTGGAGCTGCCCCTCTGAGGAGCTGCAGCCCCTGCTGAGCTCTGCCCTCAGTCTCCTCTGCTCCAGCTGAACACACCAAGTAACCTCAGCTGCTCTAACCATGGCTTCCCCTCCAGATCCTAAATAAAAATGAAGATCTCTTTGTTCCCTTGGTCCATCAGCACATCCAGTAGCTGCTCCTGTCGGATGCAGGCACACGTTCCTGTGTTCTTTCCATGGGATTCCTGGGGAGAAGTGCTCATGGACCAAGCTGGGAGGCTGGGCCCCAAACTGTCCCCAGCAAGAGCTGTATAACAACATTGTTATGATCTGTTTTCTCCATGCAGTTGGTATGCAAGTTTCCAAGGAGATCTGAAAATACTGAAATCTTGATGGCACAATAAAAACCATTTTTGCACTAGAGAAATGCCATCTGTATTTTAGACCAGGCTTTATCTACAATAATCCCACCTCCAAAAGCAGTGGCATGATTCTACCTCAATTTTTGCAGACACTTTGCCATCAAATGCAGTCTGGCTGTTTTCAAAAGAGAAATGCTCACCAAGCTGTGGTGGTGACAACTCGTAGCCCAAGAGAGAAGCTGATAGAATCCACAGCCATTGCTCTGTCCAGCATGTGAGGGCTCATCAGCTTCAATGTGTGATGTGCTGATTTATTGTAACTGGGGCTGGTGGGTGCTGTGGGATTGGGGGTGTTGTGGGGCTGCTCACTGGTAACATCAATGCTACATAGGTCAGTACTGGAGGGATCAACAGCCATCATTAGGTTCTTGTAGGGTTTCTGGCTTGTCCTTGGTCCCTTTTCCTGCTATGCCAGAGCAGGAGCAAAGAGGAGAGAAGGTGGGGAGAGGATTCCTTACATGGGGAGGTGGCAGGGAACAGGGATGCACTCTGCAGAGTGACTTGCTGGGTGTTCCTGGAAAAGAGATCTGTGGGTCCTGCAGGGGAGAGAGCATCACTGCAAGGACCTAAAGATTTTCCCATGGACAACCTGACCAGGGACAGTCTTCTCACCCAGGAGCTGAGTCCTCAGGGCTGTCCCCCAAGCTGGGGCAGGGCAGTGGGGTGACAAGGGAGGAATCTGCTTTCACATCAGTCAGCCAGATGGGAAGGAATTCAGTATTCAAAAGTCCACAAAGAAAGGGAATGAAAACAAAGAGCCTGGTAAAGAAAGGTGAAGGGTAAGTCCTCCCTTCCCTCACTCCCTTTCCATGGAAGCAGTGAGATGCTGCTGCCATCAGCCCTGGGGCCATGTGCAGTGTGGCAGAAAGCGAGGAGCAGAACCAGGCAGGATATTGTCCTGGAGGAGAGGGATGGCAGAGAAGGCACTGATTGTGATGTCACCTGCCATCACTTCAGGGTGACAGTGATGACAAGAGGACATCCCTCCTGCCCAAATGGGCATCCCCTGCCCAGGGACTGAGCCAGTGTGGCCGAGCAGGAGCAAAGGGCTCTTGCCCAGACCGTGTAAGTTTTGCCAGCACCTGGACTGTGTTTCTCACCACCAGCCAACCAACCAAACTGGCTGCCTCTGATTTCCAGAGCAAGCAGCTTTGATTAGGAAAAGTCAAAGGGACGCTGACAGCTTCCCAGGAATTCATTTGCATGGAGACACTGTGAGGGCACTTGAGCCCTGACTGAGCCTCTGCAGGACCCAACCTGCCTCTGTCCCCAGATGGGGCCACAGGGGCTGAGCTGATAAGGCAGGAGGTAATGACAGCCCAGCCCAGACAGAGCGTGGGACCTGCTGAAGGGCTGATGTGTTTCCACAGGAACTGGTGTCACACAGGACCTGTCTGGTGCCACAAGGTGACCTGTTTTACCAGTGTTTGCTGTAGCAAGAAGAGAGGATGGAGTTTGTGCACACAGGCACCTGTGTGTGAAAGAGAGGCACAGAGAGGAGAGGGGCAACCAGGATTCCATCCCTGTGATGATTTACCTAAGTGGAATCAGGGTTCAGTTCCTTTTCCTCATAAAGTGGGGTTGTGCTGCACTTGCCCAAGGGGCTGTCACCTCCTGGCTGATGCCCTTCTGAATGGCACTGCTGGGAGCTGCCTGTCACGAGCCTGACCCTCACCAACACAGATCTGGAAGCTGCTGCCGTCCCAGTAAGGTAATATAATGCCATTATAGACACAGAAAACAAGAAATTTTTTCAAAGCTCTGTCCAATGACTGTCCAGTCTCTCTCCATGGTGTTCCAGAGGAGCCAGGAAGGATTTCATGGCGATGAGCAATGAAATCATAGAATCACAGACTGGTTTGGATTGGAAGGGACCTTAAAGCTCATTTCATTCCAAAACCCAAAAGCAAAGTGCTCCAGAAGCTCGGGTTTCTGGAGATGATACCTAAGAACTTTCCCAGAATATCTGTGATACAGATCAACAAAAACCTCTACTAAAGCAGCCTGTGAGCTCTGACAGGGCTGACAGTGAGGTGGGAGCAGCAGCAGGGAACACACAGAGTTGGTTCCCCTTGGGAGTGGGTTTAGAGCCAGATCTGCTTTGCCTCTCAATCTGCCAGTGTGGGGCTGAGGAAGTAGCAATGTTGTTCTGCCACGAGAAAAGCTTCTCAAGTCAAGCAAGTACCAAAGGGCAGAGAGCACCAAGCTCCCCGTACAAACGCAGTCCCCGCTGTCCCCGTCCTGACAGGTCCTGCCCTGCCCTCCTGCCAGCACCCGCAATCCTCAGCCCAGGCAGACCTCGGGTTTCCAGGCTCAATCTACAGGAGCAACATTGACCTAATTAGTCTCTGAAACAAACGGGAGGGAAAGACTTGCTGCCGTGTGTTACAGTACGGAATCCTCTCCCTCTCTTCTCGCTCTCCTGGCCCCGGGGATTCATCCCAGGCAGGTGCGTCTTTGATTGCAGCAGGTTTTGAATCCTCTTCCCTCTCCTCGCGGGGATGCCACATGCCGTCTCCTGACCTCGTTAGCTTCTCCTCCTGTTCCACGTCCCCGCTCGGCACTCTCAGCCCCGCCATGTGCTAATTACCAGAGCAATCTGCGGGACCGGGCTCCTCGGGGCGGGGTGAGGGGAGCGGGGAAGGAGGGAGGGCGGCTCTCGGAGAGCTTTGGGGGATGGAGCAAACTGAGGGAGCAGGGAGCTTAGTTTAGCAACGCTGAAGTTTGAGCTCCCCCCAGGCTCCTCCCCTACCTGGGTTGGTGCCAAGTGTGCCACAGAGACCAGGTGCTCTCACACAGGGGATCTGCAGCGTGGGCTGTGCTGCCTGACCACAGGGCCAGCCGGGGGGTCCCACATCTCTGCAGTGGATTGTGTGCTCGTGGGATCTGCTGTCCTCCAGCTGCATCAAGAGGATGTGCTGTGCAGGAGAACACGAACCTCCAAGGCTGATCTTCAGAGATTAACCATCTTCTCTCAGCTCCACTTTCCCCTTGGCCCAACTGCTGCAGGCAGACGAGGCAGGGCTACACGGGCAGGCCTTGTGCCAGGTCCCTCAGCCCGTGCTCGGACAGGGCACACACCAGAGCTGGCTCCGTGGGACAGCAGTGGAGCCGTGGGCTGTGCCCTGCTGCTCCCACGTCCTTGCTGGAGGGGAAGGCAAGGTGTTCACTCCAGGACTGTACCCCTGGCTAATGGGATTCATCAGCTGACTTGTGCTCCATAGGCACAGCTGGCATTTTCCAAAGCACGGGCAGACAGTCTGTCAGAGGCCCAGTCTTTCAGCATTGCTTGAAAACAAGAAATTCGAGGGGGCCAGAGTTTGGGTTAATTTTGTCCGGATGGAATGACAAGATTTTCCTCTTCCTTAATTGGTGACAGTTCAAAGTGGAGAGAGGAAAAACAGCAATCAAGGAAACAACCACATCCCGATGTCTTTTGCCTTGCCATAAATCAAAAGCAAACCTGTTATGTCTGGTGGAATTGTATTTATATTGAGCTGGTGGGAGTGAAATTAAAGCCAGCTTCACTAAACTCAAAGCAAGATAAAGGAAGAGAAAAGCCAGTCCCTCTGCCTATGGCTGAGGTGTGAATTGAGGGAGGGGGACAGTAGGTGATTCTCAAGAAGGACATCTTCACTGTGAAGTCTGTTGGCAGCGAGGGAAGCCATAAGGTGCCACCTCACCCAGGGGTACCCATGCTGCCACTGGGATGGTGCCCTTGGGGTCTGGCCACTCCTACACATTTCCATGACTTGTGTGATCCCAGTTAGTGCTTCTCTCTTTTTTCTGATTTCAGATATCATCAGGATCCAGATCAGCAAGGCATCAGAGGAATGAAGAGCAATCCCAGGGCTCAGCTGGGGTCTCACATTTTCCTGATGCTCCTTGGATTTAATACTTGTATCATATTTTGACTGCAGAAGCTCCTGGATTAATCCAGCCTCAGTTCCTCTCTGAATTAATCTGAGAGTGTGTTTTGCTGGGGGCCTGTTTCCCCTTGAGGTCTGAACCACCTTTCCGTTGAAAGAAGTGTCCTTGCTCTCTGCTGCTATTCACTATCCTTGTCTTTCAAAACTCCCATTGTTCTCTTTCTTCCCTTTTTGCTTCTACTTTAATTACTTGGTTAATGGACCCCCCCCCCCAGCCTCTCCCCTTCTTAGACCTTTTTGCATATCACATGCTATGTGAAAACCAGAGGTTGCTCTATCTCCTTGCACTTACTCACATTCACTTCTCACCTCATTTATTTCAGATCTTGTTTTCTTTCTGTTCATTTATATTCTCATCTGTAGATCCAGAACCATGGGCCACCTCCAGCGGGGGGAGAACTAACGCTGATCCACTGGTGCACAGTTGCTGGAAGCCTGAAACTGTGTACTGGTTCTCAGGCTTTGCTCTTCTTTCATCTTTTACGTTCTGCAAAATGGGCTATGGTTGGTGTTAAGGTGCTTGCCTGGGATCTGAGCCTCAGACTGCTGGGAGCAAGTCACAGGGGAGGCTTTAAAGGACTTAATGGACTGGTGTACCCTGGACTCTTTTTGCTTCCCCCAAGGGACATTCAGGTGCATCTTCCCCCAGTGACCTGCTCAGAGATCACTGAGGACACAGAGTCTTTTCATCGTGGTATTTTGTGCCTGTTCTTACCTATGTCAGTAAACAAACACAACCAAGGAAATGCTACAGGTTGTACTACTGGAGTAGTGCAGGAGCCCAAATCACACATCACGCCTCTCTGCTGACAGGTCATCATAAAGAAAAGCCTTCCTGAGTCAGTAACAGCACTCTCATGTGCTTGCAGGGTGGAGTAATCATCTCTGGGGCTTTGGATCCCCAAAGTGGGACAAAGTCTCCTCTGGAGCCACGTGAGCTGCTTCCTGGCCCCACAGCACAGACAGTGCTGCCTTTTGATCCAGCTGGGATTGTTCCTGTATTCCTGAGTGTGCCTCTGGCAGAGGTGTCCTGGCAGGGCTGCTGCCCTCAGTGCATCAGTGTTTCCCGCTGTAAACCCACAGACCACTTCTAGGACAGTGTCCAGGATGCTTCCATAGACACAGCGGATGCTTTTTCTGGACATAAGTTTGAGCTGCTCCAAAAGCCTTGAAGCAGCTGTGTCTGCAGAACAAAGCACTGGGAAAGTGAGCTGGGAGCAGATCTGCAGATGCAGCACTGGAAATGCTGCACAGGCTATTCAGACCTTGGAGGACATTTCCATGTCCTTGCCAGACAGCATCTTCATCTCTGAGCTGCATTCTCTTCACGTCAGGGCATCTTCTCTCCTCAGAGTCACAGGAACTGCCCTGCCCCTGCCTCTGGCAGCCTTTGGTCCTTCCTACAGAGGCTGGAGGTTCTGAGGAGGGTGCAGAGACAGGTCTGTTAAGTCTGAACCAGCCCCAGTGGTCAGCTGGCCACTGCTTCACAGGCAAGCCCAGGCCTCAAGAGGGCACATCAGGCCCCTCAGGGCTGCTGCTGACTGGGAACTGGTCTCAGCAGCACTGGCTCCATTTGATTTTAGCCCCATTGCTTCCTTGATGGTTGAAGAACCCCATTAATCTTTCAAGTTGGGAGTGTCAGAGATCCTGTGAGTCTGTTTTCCATGACCATCACACTGATCTGAGGTTGTGAGGGACTGTGGCTTCTGTACTGGTTTGGGGGGCTGGGATCGAGGGGGGTGGTCAAAAAGGGCTTTGGAGGGGGAAGACTGCAAGAAACTCCACTTACCTGTTTAGTAAAATTCCGTTTCCCTTAAAACTGCGGGGAGGGGGAGGGGGCCCTTGCTCCAGCTGCTCTCCCGGGACTTGGGGAGGTGGACGGAGCGGGGCCTGTGCCAGTCCCGGTGCCCTTGAGGCTCGGCGTGGCAGTGGCTCCTTGCCCTCCCGGGGGCACCGGGACGGCAGCGGGCTGCGCCCCCCCCGCCTCCGCCACTCCCGGGAGGCAGGGACAGTGCTGTTCCTGCCCGCTGCCTCCCTCCTGAGCGGGGCACGGTGGCCTCCCAGTGCGGATAGCGGCCTGGGGGCACGGCCGCGGGGAAGCCCCAGCGTGCTCACGGGTGGCGGCTGGGGCAGTGCCGTGGAGTGGCAGCCCCGGGCCGGCCCCGGCCCGGAACCTGAGCACGGCTGCCACTTCTGGACAGCGACGGAGGGCCGGCCCTGGCACCGTGTTGGCACTGGAGTGTCTCTAAGGTACTGCAGCCATGAAAACAAAGATGGTGAGCGGGACTGAAAACTCGTGATTCTTCGATGGGAAAACACCGGAAGCAAGGCGGGGCCCGGCCGGCTGGACCATGGCTTGGCCATGAAGGAGGCGACGAGATCCACGCGAGAAGGAGAAGGCTTAAAGGCTGAGGGAACAGCCCCGCCCCGCGCTCTTCTTCGGCTGCTCCGAGAGGAGGCACACAGCTCCGGTCCCCAGCGCCCGCAGGCCCCCCACAGCGGGATTCCACCCATTTCTCTCAGCACAAGAGCCATTTCCAGCTTGCAAGCAAGTAACCCCTCTCGGGGAGGTGGTGGGATGGAATTGTTTTCACCTCTTTTTGTGTTTTTCAGAGAACTTCAAAAGCCGGGGAGTCCCCTCTGGCAGAGGGATGGATAGAGACTGATTTTCCCACCCTTTCCCCTGTTCTTTCCGCTAGCCATCTGGCTGAAAGAGCAGTTCCCTTTCTTTTTTTTTTGGTTCTTTTTTTTCCCTTTTTGTGTTTTTTTTTTCCCTGCATGTCAGGTGTTCCTCTGTGTAATTCTGGGGTCCCTGTGGGTTATCCCTACTTCCCTAATTTAAACCCCCTGTAATAAACTGTTCGCCTGCTGCAAACTCTATTCATTTTTCCGTCACCTTTATTGAACCTGCCCCCAGACAATAAAAGTGGTCCTAAACCACCACAGCTGCTCATCTCTGTTCTGGCTCTGCCACCCAAAGCTGCCAGAAAGGTGATCAGAGACAGCTTCTGGAGGGGACACTGGTTGCAAAACACACTTAGGTGGAAGGTGTAAAGATGTCTCACTTTCTCATGATGCTTGAGGAGGAGGTGATGCTGCAACATTGATATTTTTGGTATGGGAAAACTTCATCTTCTTTCCTACCCTCTCATAATGATTCAGCTTTGAAATCCACACTGTGCTGTTCCTTTCTGGGGCTTAGAACTGCCCTGGCAGAGAAAGTGGAAGAGTGAGAGATGCCCAAGGTGTGTTTTGTGCTCTCCACTCTAAGACAGCAGCACAGGGTGGGATTGCACCACTGTCCACCATCACCAGTCCATCCCGCAGCAGGGATAGCACTGTCTCTCTCCTCACAGGCTCTGGAAAGGGCTGAAACTCCAAACATAACCACTAATTAGGACAAATGCCATCAACACTTAAGCTTTGCTTCCACCAAAATATTTATCTATCAGGCAGCTCTGGAGTTGTTTTGTAGACACTTTGGCATTTAGATTCAATGGGAGGTGACTCAGCCCTTCCTGCCCAGTCTGTTTGCAAAGGGCACATCCACAGTGTGGTCAAGTGGTGCATTGACAAATTGATGATAAACCCTCCAGGACTCTGCAGGACATGGTGCTCCTAAACACTTCTGAAGTACACCCACATGTCAGAGCGAGGGCATGGGCGTCTGACTCATCACAGGGATGTGCTGGGTGGACATGGGCTCTTGGCTGTCCCACCACATCCCCTCTCACTGGGGTCAGGCTCCTGTGCCATGCAGAGATTTGTGTCCCCTGTTGTGTTGTCCTGCAGTGGAAGGGGCACAGGTCCCCCCGCAAAACAGAGGTGCTGAGGGACAGAGAGGCACATGTGGCCAAAGGGTCACAGGTCATGGGGGAGCAACTGTCAATGCTCTGAACACCTTTTCTGCCTGGATGTTTGGCTGTCTGGGCCAGCTTGGCAAGAGCATGGATGGACTTCAACAATGGCTAAACTCCTTCTCTTGGGAACTTCCTCCAAACTGGGGCCTCCCCCTTGTCCCCAGCCTGAACCACAGCTGCATGGCCATGCTCTGTGCTGCTCCAGGAATCACTGGATGGGGCTGATGTCTCAGTTGTACTGACTCAGACCCATCATTCAGTTCCTGCCCCTCCCTGACACCTCATCCTTGATATGATGTCCCTCTTTCACTTTTTAAACCAGTTTTCACTCTGAGGCATCTGCTTTTTTTCTTTTTTTACTTTCTATTCCAGTTTTCACTGTGAGTCCTCTGCACTCCCATGCCATGGACACACAGATCTGTGCCTTCAGGACAAATTTTATCAAGGACATGTGGCTTCACTATCCCTGGTAAGTCACCAGCCAGGCAGGCACCACCAGAGGGAACATTGAGGTTTGTTGGAAAGGCTCCAGGGCAGCCAAGAAGACACCTTGGATGTTTTGCATCTTTCCTTAAGAAGCATCTGTTTTCATCAGGTAGATTTTGGCACCAAGGAGGAGGAGATGGAGGTAGGGAAGCACTGATGCTGCTTCCAACAAGGCTTCCCACAGCTCAGGGGTTTTCAGCAGGTTTATAGAGCTCAGTGTCTGTGTCTGACACAGGGGGAGCAGAACCTTGTGCTCAGCAATGTATGGATTATTTTTTCCATTAAGAAAATTATGATTTTATTATGAAGGCTATAATTTTACTTATAACCAATGATTCCTCAAACCATGGAAATATCAAAGTATTTGAAATTGTTATTTCATAGTGGAAACAAAAAATGACCCATCTTATTTTCACGATAGCAAAGAAGAGCTGTAAGGGATGTTGGAAACTTTAGGGTGTGTACTACACAAAAATGTCTTCAGTTTAGAAAATATGACATTTGCAACTGGGGATGTGAACATTGCCATTGGAGAAGCTCTATCCAGTAATTCCTGGAAAATGAGAATAAAATTGTCTTTAGCTCACACAATGCACAGGCACTGCAAAACCCACAAAAAAGTTATCATTTGATTTCAAATGTTTTATTATTCTATTTTTTCCTCTTATGTTCTTATTTTCCTAAGCTTTTCAGACTTTCAGATTTTAATGTTACAGATTTACATTTTTACAGATTAACATTTAATTTTATAGATTTCATTTTTCCTACTTTAGCATGATCCATACAGGGAAATCATAGAATCATAGAATATGCTGAGATGGAAGGATCCTACCAGGGTCATCAAGTCCAACTCCTGTCCCTGTGCAGGACACCCCAACAGTCCCACCTGAGCCTGAGCTTCTCCAACAATGTCCAGCATTGTCTGGACACAGCAACAGCTTTCTCTAGACTCTGATATTGAAAGGCTTTCAAATTAATTTCTGACTATTATGTTGCTTTATATTCAGAGTCTTGCCCAGTTATTGTTTTGCTATTTTAATGGGGAGCACAGATGAGGTTGATGGAGTTTGGTTTTCAGGCAGCAGTTCTTTTTACCCAGGGACCTTCTTTTATCTCTTCTTATCTCAACAAGGGATAGAAATGACACTCCTTTATCAGGAATTCAAACCTGCTGGGGTGATTCAACAAACACCAAGATACAAATCAGACACAAACCCACCTGCAGTGAAGTTTTATGAATTAACTGAAAAATAAGTGCAATGAAATGCAACAAACTGACATTAAGATACATTTACAGGAACAAAGCCTGACATAATTTTATTGTTGTTTAGTCCAGTTGAGAGAAAACCATGTGCTGCATGAGGGATTTTTGCTCTGCTGCAGTATATTGTGGAAAGAGGCAGCATTTACCCTCTCTGTGATTGTCACTTATTTCCAAGGGATACTGAAAGATACATGGATTTTTGGAACAAATAGTTTACATCTGGCATGTTCCTCACCCAGCAGGGAAACTATCACCCCCGAAGAGCTCAAGGCTTATTTATAAATGCCAGCTCTCCTTCAGGCATGGAGGCACCAGGACTGCCCCAGAAGGGGAGTTTCTTGCCCAGCCATTCCCTTCAGGGGCACAGAAACTTTGAGTATGTGTGCCTTGTAGTTCCTGCCTTTTGCCTGTGCTTGGTACTGAGGTTTATCTGGGA
Source organism: Serilophus lunatus (assembly GCA_013399895.1). NCBI lineage: Eukaryota > Metazoa > Chordata > Aves > Passeriformes > Eurylaimidae > Serilophus > Serilophus lunatus. Next base: position 1,384,878 of record VXBA01004274.1, read on the forward strand.
AAACACTAAATTTTATTTCCACAGCACCGTTGTGCCTGGTAGAGGGAGTCTCTGTGCACAATACCTGTAGAAATTCCTGTCAAAGCAGCAAAATGTGCTGGCAAAACTGATCCCATCCCTTAATGATCTTTGATCTTTGTTAATGGACAAAAATCTTTCTCTTGGGCTCAGAAGCAATGAAAGAAATGGCAGAACTGTGTACCCCAAGAGCAGATCATGCTGAATAAGCTCATCATTATCACTGACTCATTAAACACTTCCATCTCTTTTAGAGGATCTTGGTCCTCCATCACTTATCCCAGTCCCCCTGGTGTGATTTCTCTGACCTTCACTGACATTCCTCCTCTTCTATATAGGTGTCATTTAAGGGCACTATCACAGCCCTTTGCACCCAGCCATGGTTGCTCCCAAGTTTTGTGCTCCAAGGTCCCTGAGTTACCTTTGCAGGTGACAAACAAACATCAGTTCTCCGAGTGGCTTTGGAAATGCTTCTCCCAGGATTTGTGCAGGTTACAACAACCACTGTCCTGCTGAAACCACTGTTCCACCTGTCAGCTGAACAGAAAAAGCTTTGGGGTGTGAATATCAGGAGGAGGAAGGAGTGTCTGCATAGGGCAGAGGTTCAGGGAAAGCAGCATGACCCTAATGGGGTTCGAGGCTGCCATCCTTAATGCCCACCCCATGTCCAGTCCCCATGGCTCCCATCTGGCAGCCTAGAGGGTTTCTATAGCCTTTTTCTCTAGGTTTTCTATATTTTCCTCACTACAAGACAAGCATTGAGGCATTGGAGTGTGTCCGTGGAAGGGAACGGAGCTGGGGAAGGGGCTGGAGCACCAGGAGGGGCTAAGGGGGCTGGGGGGGGGGGGGCGCGGGGGGGAGAAAGGNGCTGGAGGGGCTCAGCTTGGAGAAAAGGAGGCTCAGGGGGCCCCTGGAATTCTCTGCAATCCCTGACAGGAGGGGGGAGCCGGGGAGGGGGGCGGAGTGACTTCAGTCTCTGCTCCCACAAACAGGATGAGAGGAAATGGCCTCAAGCTGCACCAGAGAAGGTTTTGATTGGATACTTGGGAAAATTTCTTCACAGAAAAGGTTGTCAAGACCTGGTACAGGCTGCCAAGGGCAGTGGCAGAGTCACCATCCCTGGAAGTGTTCAAAAACCATGTGGGAGGTACACTTCATGGTATGGTTTAGTGGTGAACATGGTGGTGGTGCTGCTTGATGGTTGAACTCCGAGACCTCAAAGGTCTTTTCTGACTGAAACGATTCTGTGATTCCATGATTCTACAGAAGCTGCTACAAGATGCACATTCCCATTGGGATGTCTGGGTTGTATGGGGATGGTGCTGCCATTACTGCTGGTCAGAAGCACAGTGTGGTCTATCAGCAACCAGTCGTCACAGGAGGACATGGAGCTGGAGCAGCCAGTGACATCTCTGATAAAAATCTTCAGAATGAACTAAAGCTTCGAGGTGACAGGAATAATCCACACCTTCTCTCCCAGGCAGGTGAGACTCAGCATGAATCCACTGCCTTTCCTCCCTTGGAAGCTCACGGGACGTGGCTGTGCCCCTTCCCCTCTGCCCTCAGCTCTGTGCCCCACATCCCACTGGGCTCTGTCACCACTGGGCCAGTGTGTCTGTCCTCCCCCAGAGCTGGCACCAGGCTCCAGTGCTGCAGCTGGGAGGTTAATCAGCAACTGCAGAGGGAGTATTCAGGGAAAAACACACGTCCCTTTCGATTATGTTTGCTCAAATCTACTGCAATGAGCACAGGGCTGTATCACTCAATTATTCCCAGCAATCAAATTAAATTTATGCTCATAATTAAAGAGTCACTGTTTGCTGCCTCATTGGGAGCTCTGATCACCACTGTGCTATCATTGAAGGGTGGTGAATGACTTCTTGTGCAGGCTTTATCCTCAGCCAATCTTTGGGGACATCATTTGTGTGCTTTTTAGAGTCATCCTCATCATAGGGTTTGGAAAATACCCCCAGTCTGATGGATTGTAAAAACAGCTCTGTGCATAATATGATGAGGAGAAAATCAAAGCACTGCAGCCTGTTGCCTCCTTTTAAAGCCAAACCCAGCAAGTCCAAGGAAGCAGGAAGGTCCAAGGGTGCTACACTGTGGGGACAGAAGCTCAACAACTCCCAGGAGCTCAAAGGCAATTCTTTTTTGTGATGCAACATATGTGGTCAGGTCTGAGATGTCAACAGCTCCTGGTTCTTGAGCTGGGCAAAAAGTTGGATTGAAACTTTCAGAAAGAGTGTACTGACCCAGCAATACAAATTATTTGTGAGTTTGTCTTAGTTTTGCTATGTTCATATTTAAAAAAATATAGTCCCAATGTCCCAAGGGATTGATTTCATGCAGGGGTGTTGTATGTCTGCCTCTTATCTTTCTTCATATCATAACATTTGAAGGTTTAGGCAAAACTGATCACGTTACACAGAGAAATCAAGATCCAAACATATGAAATTCCTACATGTTTCATGAAAATAAGCACATGTAAGAGGCAAGTTATGTTCCTCCAGTAAAGGTTTTGGAGACATTCATTAGCACTTTAATTTACCCAAACAACAGTCAATTGTCCATTTCCAACTATTTTCTAGTTGAAAAACTCATCCAGAATTTGCAAAATGACAGGAGAAACAACAATTTAACCATCAGCCAATGTACTGTAGAACACAAGAGTCAGAGGTGGTAACTCAGTACGTGCAGGAGCTTATGGAAACACCTCTTGGAGAAGGAGGTGAGTTCTGTTTTACATCTCCATTGCCTGGAGGGCACCAAGCACTGGGAGAGCAGCTGTTAGCCTGGGCTGCTCTTTGGAGAGCCATGGGCTGGAGGGATTGGCCTGAAGAATCTGTGGGATCAGCCACAGGTAATTCAGAAAGAAACACAGATTGAGAAGACTCACCCCTTGCACAGGTGCAGGCTGAGAACTGAGTGACTGGGGAGCAGCTCTGCCCAGAAGGATCTGGGGATTCTGGGCAACCACAGACTGGGCTGCACGAGGCAAAGTGCAGCCACAAAGGCAAGGGAAGATTATTCTTCTCTCTGGACCTTGTGAGACCATATCTGGACTACTGGGACCACGTCAGGGTCTTCCAGTGCAAGGAAGATATTGATTAACAGGAGGGAGTCCACAGCATGAGAGCCACCAAAATAAAAGAACAGGAGACAACAGGCACAGATTGTAACAGAGGAAACTTCCTGGGAACAAAAGGGAAGAGCTCTTCTTCACAAGAGGGGCTGAGCCCAGAGGTGATGGAGTCTCCATCCTTGCAGGTTTTCAAAACTTGACTAGACAAGACCTTAAGCAACCTACTCCAAGTTTGAAGCCAGCCCTGCTTGGAGCAGAACATTGGGCTAGATAACTTCCAAAGGTTCCCACCAGCCTCACTCTTTTATGGTTGGTTTTACATTCAAGTCAAGGTTCTCTCCAGCATGAGATTTGGCCACAAATCCATCTTGTTGGGCACTCAGGCTCCATTTAATGGAGCTCTGTAGATTGGTGCAGTTGGCAGGGGATGAAATGGGGAACTCATCCCCAGAGACCTTCTGATCCTGCTCAGGGTGTTCTCAGGCAGCAACTACCCTCTGCTGGGAGGATCGGCGTGATCCTGTGTCCCAGTGGCACCAGGGACCATTTTGAATGAGGAATAGTGATGGTTTTCACGACCCAAACCACCCTCCAGCCTGGGGGCAGGCAGGGAGTTACACTGCCTGTGCCAGCTGAGGGATCAGCCCAGACCTGCAACATTTTATTAATTATCATTAGCAAATGTTCATCATTAATCATCATCAATCTAATTGGACATGGCAGTCTTGGTCTCTGCTGAGGCCAGTGGAGAGAGATAAGCCCAGGCTTTGTGGATGGACCTTGTACAAAACCTCCCTAGAAATGAGAAAACTGCAGTAGCTGAGCTTGGATCTGCTCTGTTTTATCCTCATCCCATGGGACACCCAGGACTTCACGTGTCAGTGGGACCCAAACAGCAACTGCAGGTGACTGTGGATGTGTCAGACTCTTGTGTCTCCTCAGTCACACAGAAATGAAGTGGTTTTAACTAATCCTTTACATAGACCCATAAGCTTTCTGCAGCCAATGCTGTGGGCTGTTTCAGCAGAGAGAACACCAATATTGCCAAAGTGCTGGTTTGGGGCAGCACAACTGGGAGGCAAATGACCAGGAGCATTTATGCACTTATACATTAATGCTATTGCTATTGTTTGGCTGGAAAAGATTATCTTCTCTGTGTCTGGACTAGTCTAATGCTGGTCTGATCCTGTCTAAACACACCCATAATCTCAAAAAGAAAAATGAAGGAAACTCAGATAGGTTTTCAAAGGTAATTTGAGCAAAACCGAAGACAAGCAGAGGAGAGCAGGCCGGAATCTTCTGTCTGGATTTCTTTTCTATGTGTTTTTTTTCTGTTCATACAAAGTGGTTGTGTTCACACAGACAGTTCATGTACCACTTTTTAATGTACTTCAGCTCACCTGGCACACAGAGAAAAAAGTCTTCAGCACATTAAAATTAGAACCCACATTCTGTCTCACCTGGCAGACTGGGACAAAACCTGATCCAAAGGTCTACCACATCTGTCAGCATGACAGGATTTGACTTAGGATCTGAGCTACAGCTTGGGCTGACTGCAGGGCTTGTAAGACTGGGAGCTGAGTGCATGATCCTTCCTTCCCTGCCTTCTTTACTGTCATTCAGAAAAGCTCTAAACAGCCACAAGTTTTTCTGAACTCTGCTAACCTTTGAGATGTTTCTGCCTTTTTCCTGGTAATTGGGAGAGCCCAGATGCTCCATCACTGATCTGAGTGTGGAGAAGAGTGTGTTTGTGGCAGAAGAGCCCGTTCGTTTTGTGAGGAACGATTTGTAGTGAATACTTCTAAGTATTAAGAAGAGATGAAAAAAGAGTTAAGAGAAGGTTAAAAAATGACAGCAGAATCTTCCAAGTTTAGGAAACATTATGAGTATCATTGATCTTCCACCTGAACCAGAAATAGAATCTTTCATGCAAGTTCATGGAAGTCCACTTTCCTGGCCAATCTAGTTTCATATAAGACCAGTAGTTTTTAAAGTATCCAGAACCCTGAGGTGGAATAGGGAGCAGAATGAATCCCCTACAGTCCAAGGGGAAATGGTCAGTGACCTGCTCCACCAGTTAGACACACACAGGACTCTGGGGCTGGATAGGATCCAGCCAAGGCACTGAGGGAGCTGGCAAAGACTCACTGAGCCCCTTTCCATCATCTATCAGCAGTTCTGCCTCATCATGGAGGTCCCATTTGACTTTAGGTTTGCAAATGTGACACCCATCTAAAGGAAGAGATGGAAGGAGAGTCTGGAGGAACCTTCTCTCTCTCTACAACTCCAGGAGCATGGAGCCAGGTGGGGGTCGGGCTCTGCTCCCAGATAAAAAACAATAGAATAAGAGGAAATGTCTTGAAGTTTCACCAGGAAGGTTTGGATTGGATATTAGGGATAATTTCTTCATGGAAAGGATGGTCAAGCCCTGGAACAGGCTGCTTCAGGATCCCTGGAGGAATTTAAAGATGTGTACCTGTGTAACTTAGGGATGTGGTTTAGTGGGACTTGACAGTCTGAGGTTTACAGTTGGACTTGGTGAACTTAAAGGTCTCTGCCAACCTAAATGATTCAATTAAGTCCACAGGGTCTGGAGAGGTTTCATGTGAATGGGTCATTAAATTAACAAAGCCAACTCAGGGCAAAATCTCCTTTCCAGGGCAGATGGGGCTGTTTGTTGGGATCAGCAAGGTACAGTGCATTTCAGCTATGCCAACAGGTCTGTACAAGAAAGAGAATTCTTGCTTCAGAACAGGTTTCTAGTTGCATATTCTGCACCAAATTCTGGCTAAAAGGTATTGTGATCATTTCCTGGCGTGTTCCTGTTAGCCCTCTGCTGTTGCATGATTTAAACAGAGATGCACATAATCATAATTTACTGTGGGTTTTATCAATACTAAATTCAGTCACTGTTGAATGCTAACAACAGAAGTGTTGTCATACTGAAGTGAATTTTAGGGAAGTTGGACAAGGAGCTGTATTTACATAAGACAATAGAAACTCTATGTTGTTGAAAAAAATGACTGAAAACCCCCAGAACAGAGCCCTGCTGTGCTGGGTGTTGCACAGGTGTGTGACTGAGGAACTCCTGCCTGGAGAATTCATAGTGAAACATCAATTAAATGGCCATATTTTGGACACAAAAAATGATTCTAAGCGACTGCCCATGACCACAGAGACAGACTAAGCAGCATCTGGACCCAAGTGGGGGTCTAGAAGACAGATCAGTGTCCCATTTTTGCCATTGATCTCAGAATCATAGAATATCCTGGGCTGGAAGGGACTCACAGAGATCATCAAAGTCCAACCCATAGCCCTGCACAGATACTTCAACAATCTCACCCTGTCCCTGAGTGCATTGTCCAAACACTCCTTGAGCTCTGGCAGTTAAAATTAAAATATATCATAGTTCGGGGTTGTTAAAACAGTGGAAAACAAACTCATGGTCAGTACCGCTGAGTGGCTGCAGTGGGAATCAAATAGTGTCACTGGCTGAGCAGGTCTCCCTGGCCTTGTGTTTAATAGTTTGCCCACTTCTTCCCCATAATGTCACATGAGATCACTCAGGATGATGCCCATGGCTCTGGACTGAAGGATGGAGATCTGGTTCTGGCTCTGTGGACCTTCCCTGTGGGTCTGGAAGAAAAGCTGTTCTTCACCAAACCCTGTCCCTGACCTCAGCAGTGCAGGTGGGGGAGCAGGATTTCCATGCAAACCATCAGAGCTTTGTGTCCCATCCCAGTAGCTGGGAGGCCTCCAGTCCAAACTACAGCTTGGAGTAGCTGACCCCCAACACGAAATCAGGCTGGCCCTGACTCTGCTGAGCTCAACAGAAAGTCCCTTCAAGAATGGAGACCTCCTGCCTCTCCCATAACCTGATCCAGGGCAGCATCATCCTTTTGGAGAGGGAAGTTTTCCTAATGGCCATCCTGGAACTCCTGAGCCTGAGTCTGTGGCTCCTGCCACAGTTACTTCACCTAATGTTATTGGGAAAAGTTTGTTGAGGAATACAGTTAGTGCAGGAGCTCAGAGTGCAGCTGCAGTGGAGCTGCAGGTTGAGCTCTCCAGCGCAGGGAGCCTGAGCCTGAGGCAAGAGGCTGTGAACTGCCAACCCTCTGCATAACAAAGGGCTCGGGGACCTGTGTCTCAGTGAGGGGACCCAACCCTCGGACACACAGCTGGAGCCAAGGACCACCAGACTTTCCTGTGCTTGGACTGTGAGGGTGTAAAAGCCCAGGGTTTCCTTTGTTCTGGGTCCCTCCTCAGAGACACCAGCTTGACCTGTTATTTTGGTATTGCACTATGAATAAATTATTTTCAGGATCGAGACGTCTGAGACTCTGCAATGGGAAACCTGGGGTCAAGCTGGTGAGGAAACCAGGTCTGACTGTGTGAGAGTGGGGGCTTTGGTCCCAGCTCAGGGGGTGTGACAGGCAGTGCCAAAGAGGCTCCTGGATGGTCAGACAAGGGAACGTTTCCTTAACAATTTTGTCTCCAATGCCTTTGTATTTCCCTCTGAACTACAAAATAAATACAGAATCATGGAATCATTTATGTTGGAAAAGACATTTAAAATTGAATCCAACCACAAACCAAACCACAAAGTAATCGTAGGCTGCTGCCATGTCACCTTTTCCCCAGGTGAGGCCAGTCCAGCTCTCTCAGCCTCCCTTAGCTGGTTTCCTACCTCAGGCTCCTGACACTTCTTAATCACTCTTTAGTGGCCCCTCTCTGGTTACCCCACATCCCCTTGACATAGGAGCCCAACACCAGAAGCAGCCTTGCAGGTGTGGCCTCTGCTGACCCATTCCAAGGATCCAGTTTTCGAGATCCCCATGGATGGATGTTCTGCCATTCTGCACATCATCTGCTCCCCTTCTCCTCCCTGATTTTGTATCATATGCCCATTTGCAGAGTGACCTCTGTGTCACTGCCAAGATGTTGAATGTTGTGATCCTAAATATCCCCCTGGCATGGACACTCGTTGCCAGTGCCATCAGACATCAGTCCATCTCTCACTGCCATCTGAGCCTATTTTCAACTCTCAAAGAACCGCTGGTGGTTGCACAGCTTGTTCTGTCTCAGCTTCCAGGTGACATCACTTTGTGTCATCTTCTTTACTAGAATCACAAACACACTTATACCTGCAAGTGGGCTCTGTCATCAAACTCCCTACAGTCTCCAGGAGCATCATTTTAGCTCCTGAAAGTGGATTTCACAGAATCACAGCCTTGGCCAGGTTGGAGAGGATCACAGTGATTGTCTCGTCCCACTTTCCTGCTCAAGCAGAGCCATCCCAGAGCACATGGCACAGGGTTATGACCAGACAACATCAACTTCTGCCCTCTTGCCCTGAGGAGCCCAGGTTTGGATTATTAGGATTTGGGATGCTTTTCACTATGAATATCTGGTATTATCCCATTTTCCCAAGTGAAACTACCCACTGATTTGTTCCAGATGTACGAAATAATTTTTCTTTTCCTGAAATTCCATTCTGGGGGGTGAATTTAGTATTTCTAGAATGCGGTATTGTCATTTGATTGAGTGTTTTCAGCCCCATGCTTGTGAATCCAACTTCAGCCACAGTCAGAGGCAACAAACAGCATTTCCTTCTCCCTCACTGAGCCAACAGAAAATGCTCATCAGTTTTTTTCAGCTTATGTGTTTTCTCAAGAAAATACATATTCATAGTAGTTTGATATACAAGCTTGCATGGGCAAATATATTTGCATAAATACTCAAATGAGAATATTTGCACGAGTAATTAGGACGTTTGTTTTTCACAAGTGTTTATTTGGAAGGAAGTGCTTTTCTACCAAATATTCATGAATAAAAGAGGTCACGAATGCAAACAAAATGATTCACGGGGATTAGTCTGCAAGAAGATTTCCCTGTGTGTCTCTAATATTTCCATTTACCTCTGGTTGCTGTGTAGCCAGTCAACTGCAAAACCTGATGAGCTCTGACAAGGCCTTTCCAAGTCTGCAGGATCATCTAGAGCATGGATGGAGGCATTACTGCAGGTTCTCTAAAGCACTGAGCTTCTGCCAGTAATTAACAATATAAGAAATAAGAATATTAATTATAATAAAATAATCCTCACTCAACATGAGGCCCTGAGTCTGGGCTGGCACCTGTTCATTATCCCCAAAAGGCCGTCCCCAGTTAATGCTGCCTGAGCCCATTAAGTTGGATCCAAAGGACAGGGAGCTGCTGTGTGTCTCACAAACCTGGGAGACTGACAGCAAAGATGCTGCTGAAGTCCTTTGTTCCATGTAAGAGCATGCCTTGATTCCAGAGCTTCTTGACATGCCTCTCCCACCCCATGGAGGACCCCCCTGGCTCTGTGCTGGTGGAGCTGAGGGGTCATGGGGCTCGTTCTGGGCTGGTCTCACCATTGTATGATCTCACCTGCACTTCTGAGGTCTCAAATGCAGTGTCAGGGTTTCAGCTACTGACTCCACCCTCCTCCAGATGAAAGAGGTCCTTTCCTCTTCTTCCTCCAAAGTGATCAGGAGAACTGTGAAAGGATCTTTGGTCAGGGTTTAACAATCTCATGAGCCCTGTACCATTGAGGGTTTCTGGGTCATGTGGGATGGATTTTCAAAGCAGATCAAATCAGGCCAGGTGTCTGTGGGAGCTGCTCCTCAGTTCTCTGGGGTCTTGAAAAACCCAGAGTAAAGCCAGAATTACCAAATACTGGTGCAGAGGGTTTGACTCCTCAAGACAGTGACTACACTGACTGCATCCTGGGCTTCTCCCCCAAGAGCCACACTCCTCTTCCCATTGCTGCCTTCCCAGCTGGAACAGGAGCTCCTGAACACTCAGAGGGGAACTCCAGCCTCCAGCTGAATCTGCTGAACTTGGGCACAACCTCAGTGGGTTAGTCTAACAATTATAAAAAGTTCTTAGCAGTAATGTGAGGACCTGGAGGATGCAAAGAAGGTTCACTGTGGGTCCTGCAACTGGACAATAAGAAGGAATGGGAGAACCTGACCTGATGATGAATGAGGACTAATCTGGTCCTTCACTAAGCAAAGTGGTTTGGATGAGAGTTGAGGAAGAGGCTCTGAAAGAGGGAATGGTGGCGGGTTCTGTGGGACTGCAGTTTCCTGGCAGCAGTAGGGGAAGAGCACAAATGGGAGAGACCATCACAATGTTGGCACTCCAGAAGTGGAATATCAGCTATTTTTGGCTCTGATGGTGGACTCTGGAAAGTGTCCAGACAAGGTTTTCTGGAGTGATTCAAGACCCAGGAAAGCTTGGTTACAAGGGTGTTACAACTGCTCAACCAAATTGTTTTAAGAAAGAAATGAGATAGGTGCAGCTCACAACAAACACAGGTGGATAAATGTCTGCTGGGTCATTACAGCAGTAGCAGAACATGTAACAGGATTCACCAAGAGGGAGCTGCAGCAAGGCAAAGTCAACTTGGAAATAATTGTTAAAGCAGCCAACCCCTGAACAATTCATCGTGTCTGAGCTCAGTCTAAGGACATGGATCTCAAATCTGTACTGATGTCTCTTGCCCAAATATCTGGTTGGTTTCAATGGAAGCAAAATCCAACCTGGCTGTTTGGATTCACTGTTTCTGCTATGCAGGTGCCCAGGTGGGCCTGGAAAAGCTTTGCTGACTCAGGCAAGAACATCCCTGTGCAATATAACTCACAGAGTTTGGCCTTTATAATGGAAAGAAAAGCAAGTTAATGCTACCAGAGACATTTCTATCCCAGGTGCAGTATATTTTGCAGTATATTTTGCTGCTGCAGAAATATTCCCAAAGCATCACAGTGTTGGTGCACCTGAGCAGCTCCTGGTGTAGCAGAGGTCTCACTGTTCCCTCCTGGTCCCTCCTGCCCCTGACATTCAAGGGTCAGTGGGTGCTACAGCTCCTCTCCTGCTGTGCCACCTCCACTGCTCTTCTGAGCCACCTGGAGTAGCTCCTCATGGCTGAAATCTCAGGCTGATCCACTCCAGTGGCCTCATCAAAGCAGAGTAAACCTGGACCAGCAGGACACAGCCGATGGCCAGGGGAGGTGGAGGCAGCCTGGCGTGACCTGTGCCTGCTGTCACCCTTGCTGCCCCTGCCCAGCGAGCTTGGCTGCTGCACCCAGAGCTCCTCCAAAGAGGCAGCCCAAGGTCATGGATGAACAGGAGTTACTGAAGTTTGCTTGACTCGATGCCCTTTCCAAAGTAAACCTCCGTTTACACAGCAGGAAGTTGCAGGTTTGGGGCCATTAGTGGTTTTAGGAATTGCCAATATCCTCTGCTAATGCCATCAACAACTCACGGCTCATCTGGAAGCAGCTCCAGGAGAATGGTCTGGGCTCAGGCAGAGTGAATTGGAGATCTGTGCCCTACTTAGCTGCTGTATTTATTTGTCAGTAAGTGGGACACTCAATAACCTGAGATCTGACAGCCTTCAGATCCTGTATGGAAAGATGTCAATCATTCTGGCTTATATTAAACATCTTCCCAGGCATCTGGACTATATTATAATATCCCATCAGTGCCAAATTATAAACACGAGCCACACATGCTAATCTCTTGATCCTGTCTTATTTCCCTTTCAGACAGTTCATGGAAGAAGGAAAAAAAATGTCTTTTGTGAGCATAAGAAAACTATAAGCCACGTGTGAGGGAGGGTAGAGTGAGCAGGCACCACCCTGTGTCTCTCCTGAGCCAGCTGTGGATTTTTGCAATGGATTTGAGAGCACGTTTAGGGCCATTTTCACTCTCTGCCCTGGTAATAATCATAGTGGAGACATCCAGTAACCAGTAAATGGACCTACAAGAGAGGAAATATTTTGTGTGCTTCTCAGTCTGCTCTGTGACATGGTCCCACCTCCCCAGAGCTGGACCTGCTGTCCAAGGGGGACAGGGCAGTGACTGCAGAGAGGGCACTGACCATCCCCTTGTCCTGCTCTAGGGCAGCTCCTCAGGAGACACGTGAAAATCACTTGGTAGCTCACACCAACTAAAAGGTGACTTTGATATCTTAAAGTAGCTTCTGGTTTATTTTTCTTCTGAAAGTGAATTTAGTGCAGGTAAAGAACATTTTTCTGACAGTCCTGGGGATGGGATTCTTCGCATGCAAGACATGCTGGTTTACCTCACCCCTTTTCTCTCTCCAGCTCTGCTCTGAGAGCAGGAGCTCAGGGCAGTACAGAGGTGTGAATGTCCTCAGAAGCACCTACAGCTCCATCTATTTTCAGACATGGACAGATTTACTTGACCAAAGAATACAACAGGAATCCTCTTGCGTATTTTAAGGACACAGAGGTGGAAGATCTTGGCAGCCCTTTCTGAGAGATGTTCAGCAGCCCCAGGGGCTTGGGGAAACGCAGGTGTCTCTCTGGGAAACTTCTCCAAGGACCTGCTTTTCTCTCATGGAGCACTAGAAATTGTCCACTATGGACTACAGAGTCTTTTCAGTGGGATCCAACAGGAGGAGCTGGACAGGCCCTTCCCAAGAAGAATGTCAGAAAACCATAGAACTGAGCCTTGCTAAGTCTCTTTTGCCACAATGACCTTCAGGTGACCTTGTTTCCCAGTGTGAGAGTAGCAGCAGAAGTGGTTTCAGTCCACTGGAACTGGAATGGAGTGGGCAGTTTGCCAAGTGAATATCTGCTGGGTTAATCACTGTGCAAATCTAATCAGGAACTGGAATGTGCCAGGCTCATTACCGAAATTAAATTCACCTCCAATTAAAGAGAGAGCTACAAGCTTCCATCATGCAGAGGTGCCCCCAGGCTGCCCCTCCCCAAACCCACATCAAATCCAGTCCTGCTGAACTGCAGGTTTGCTGAGCACTGGAGGGATTTCCAGGTGTGAGGAAGTGAACTGCTGCTTGTGCTTCCCCCCAGGGCTCTCTGAGGAGTTCACTGATGCCTTTAATAAGTCACCTTGCAAGTCAGGAGTAGCTTCAATGGTAGGATTTCCAAGGAGCACACACCAGGAGAAACCTGAGGACACAGTAACTGGGACATCTCCCATGGCAGGATCATTTCTGTGGTCTGTAAGCACCTTTACAAATTCTCACCCTCACATGCTGAATCTTTCCTTGGGACCCACGTACCTTCTGTCTACACTGTGGAGTCCAAATTAAGAACTGAAGTTTGTGATGAGAACAGCAAGGCTGCAAAGTCAAGCAGGTAAAGTGCAGAGATCTGACTGGTAAGTTGTTCAAGCTTCATTTGCCCCTTTGGCTCCTACAATTAGACTTGCACAGCCCGATCACATCAGCACTGAACACGACAGCATCTCCTCCTCCATCTGTGCTTCACCTGGGCATTAGCTGATTTCAGGGAAAAACTTCTAATGTCTTAGGTCTAAATATGTGCCTGTAACTGAAATCCAGCTCTGGGGACCTGGTAGGATTGAGAATGCGATTCCTGGCTTTCTTCTTCTCTCCAGTACTGAAAGAAGAAACAGGCCACAAAGATTGGGGCTTGGCTTTCACCTGGAGATGGCCAATGGATGCAAAACCTGAATGCTCCCTGTACACATATCCTTGGTCCACTCACATCTTCCACTGCCTACTCCAAAAGTCACAAAAATAGGGTCTGAATTCCTGCATCCTCATGGCCAGGAACCAGCACGAGACAACAGAATAAAGAATCACAGACTGGTTCAGGGTTGAAGGGGCCACAATGGACCCACTGCCTAAGCAGGGATTTTGCTACCAGAGATTGATCAATGGCCAAATTCAACATGACTTTGCCCCAAGCCTGACTTAACTACAAGGGGGACTTTATAGCCCTGCCAAGATCAGGGTCAGTAAACCAGTTGCTGTTCTGTGTTCTCACAGAGCTGGGTGAGGAACTGATTTTTTTTTCCCACTTGGATTAGCAAGACATTGAAAAACAGTCTTTCATTTGTTTCCAGTATATAGGAAACTTAAGTATATATTGAAGAAAATATTTCACTTGACAGCAAAAGGATTTATTTCAAACTGCAGTATTGAAGCATTTTGTGTTAGGAATACTGACACAAAATATGGTCCATTTGGGGGATTTTTGTTAAAATTAACTATTTGGTGAGTGCTACTCACTTGCAGTAGGAATGGCTCAGCCCCAAAGCACATTTTATGGGTGCCTAAGCTTTGATTCTGAGTGCCTGGGTGTTCTAGATCTCTGTAGAAGCCACAGAACAGTGCTCAATGCCAGCAAGAGGAGGTTTCATCTTTAAACAAAACCTATTTCCCTCCCTCCCAGGCTCATAAGCCCCAGGGTAACTGTGTTCAAATGACCTGAGCACTAGCCACAGGTGGGAGTTCAGGTGGTCCCTCCTTGCTTTGATGTGAAGGAGCATCAGATCCTCACCAGTTCTCCTGGGCTTTTTCTGACTGACCCACTTCCCTACAAGCAGGAGTGCTGGAAGCCAGAAGGATTATTGTGCCATCTTGTTGCAGAGCTTCAGCTGCAAAGCCTTGCTTTGGCACTGCCATGTCCATCTGACCTGGCAAGGTGCATCACCCCTGTGATTTACACGTGCCTGGCCTGATAGACACTTCTCAAGCAAAACAGAAGGTGCTCAGTGCTGGCAGTATTTGATTAATGAATCTCCAAAATCTCTCTGCCTTGAAACTTGGCTCCTGGAGGACCTGGCTCATGACACTATTCATTTGCAGCCTCAGGTGTAGCCAGTATCTCTGGATTAGTTTCCAGATGGCCAAGGAAATGGATTTGTTTGCCCTGAGAGAAGTCGGTTGGAGCCCTTCCTCCCCTCCTCGTGACTTCTTTTGCCTGCAGTGTCCTGTGTGCTACTGCAAGTGTTAAGGGAAAGCGATGGCCAAAGGCTCCCAGGCAGGCACCCAGCCAGGTCACAACCACCTCCCTACCTGCTGCACCTCTCTCCTTCACCTGTGAACAAAACTGGTGAGGAGTATCCTGGAGGATTTTTATAGCAAGTCACTGAGTGATATTTTACTCTGGTGGGAAGTTTCACCCACGGTAGATCTCACAGCATGTGATTGATCTCAGCAAGGGCCTGAGTTTAACTTGTCCATGCTCTCAGTCCAGGCCCATGTCCTGACCTCCCAGGCACGGGCCAGGGGTCTTATTTTCCCCTCTCAGTGGGCCCTGCAATGCTAATTCCACAAAGTCTGAAGAAGGAGAAATTTTCAGATGCCTTGAAGGTTCCTGAACAACCCCTTCCTCCTTCCCTCCCTGTTCCTTTGTTGAGGACACTCTTGGGTGACTCTGGCATGAGGATACACCTTGGGCCAAAATCTCTTCTCTGAGCAGGGGAACTGCTGGAAGCCACCCCAGCCATCCCTGCAGCCACCCTTCCCTATCCAGAGGATCATCGTGGCTGGCTGCTGGTTCTGAGGTTGCAGGAGCTCCTGAGCTCTACCTGCCACATGAAGTAACTTCCCCACCATCTCAGGGCCTCCTGGTATTCCCTCTGCTTCAGATCACTGAAAGAGTGTCTGACATAGTGGATGTCACTGAAAACACCTGCTTTGTCCCCAGAGCTGCCCTGGGGTGTGAACCATCCCAGCTCCATGGGGCTCATGCCTCTGAATGTCATTACTTTCCAGAATGACATCTGCCCCAATTTATGCTTCTGAGAGCCCTTCCCAGTCCCAGTTGGTCTGCTGACTCCATTAATTCTGGATCAAACTCCAGTGGTAGGTCCCACTCTGGCCATGTGAAAGCAGCAGCACAAGCCTGTCCATGTGTTTCCAACAGCAATCTGGTGGATGGAAGTTTCTCTCCCAAAATATTCACCAAACACAACTCCAGGATATAGAGCTAGGATGTCAGACTGCCCATCCAGGGATCTTCATTACAGCTGGCTTTGTGTCAGGGTCTGGCTCTCAATATTCACACCCAGGCCCTTTGCCTAAGTTCATGAAGGGAATTCAGAAGCTGGGTGAGTTCATGGGCAGGTGTAAGGTGCCATTGTCTCCTTTGATGTACCTCACACAGTGTTTGTCAACTCCATCTTTAGTTTGCTGAAATGTTGCTGGGTTTTGGGCATGGCTGGGCCCTTGTGGATGAAATTCTGTAGGACTGAGTCCTGGTCTCCTTATTCCTCTTGAGTTCTATCAGATTTCATAAGCATCCTATTGAGATCAGTTGGAAGATCTGGCCTTCAAATAGTTTTTATGCCTTATGGTATAAAGATTTGATTACTGTTTGCCATTCTAGGACCTGTTGACAGCCTGCTCCCTTTCCCTTCCCTTTCCTTTCCCAGGTTTTAGGCCCTTTGCCTACCTGTGACGTTCCCATCAGTGTGTGGATCTCTCACTGGAGTGTTTGAGCTGCCTCTCCCAACCTGTGCTTGCTGCCCAATGGATTTCACTGAGGATCTCTCTGTGTAGGGCCTTAAGACACAAATACCTGCAGGTTCTATTCTCACCTCCAAACTGCCAGCAACTGCCTCTCTTTAGCCCCAAATTCCAGTGCCGGTCTTCCCTAAGACCAGTTCCTCTAGGTTATTTAGCTGGGTGGCTTTTCCAGTGTGGAGGCACTAATTCCTACTGGCCTCTGGAAACCTGGAGATCCCCATTCTGACTGGTTGTTGCATCCAGGTTGGATCCTCTCCAGGTTTCAATCCTCAACCCAAGCCCTGCACAGCCTCTGTACATGTCAAACCTCGTGGGGGCTGGTGTTCATCTGCTTCATGAGCTGCTGTCTCAGCAGTGCTGTGGAGCTCTGAAGGGGCTCTCTGCTGGGACAGCTGCCTGCTCCTGCTTGAGGGACAGTCCTGCCTTACCCTGACCTTCTGCTCCTGCTGTCTCTTGTATTAAAAACTTCACATGAAATTTCCGAATTTGCTGGAGCTGCTCAGGAACTGGAAGCACCAGGAGTAGCAAGGCAGGGTCTGGGTGAATTCCTTCCACATCTCAGCAAACAACATTCAAAGAGCAAAGCTGCACCACCCTCCAGCCCCGCTCCAGGGCTGGGGNAGGCAGAGCCCGAGGAGCTTTCAGGGGGCTGCGAGGGATGCACAGCCCTTGTTATGGAGCAGAGAGCTCAGCGCTGCCCCAAGGGTTAATTAGCAGCATCCTTTGCCTTTGGAGGTGTTCATCTAAGCACTTCCTTGTGGAGGGACAGCCGTCTTTGTTGCCTGGATACTGCCTTGCAGGGGCTTTAAGGAAGATACCTGGAGCTTCATTAGAAGAGGATGTTAGTGGAATTTTCAGGTTTAGCTGCACTATGTAAATTATTACCCGGGGCAGCCCCGAGGCAAAGCGGCTGCCAGTTACTATCAGCCACACATCACATCCATGCTCTGACAAGACAAATAAGGGTAATTGTCTCTCTCCCCTTAATCAGGGGGATGTGATTAGCTGGAGGAGGCCTTGGCCAGGTGCTTACCAGCGTTATCCATCTCAGCAACCTGAGCATCCCTGTGGACCCCTCGGCGGGGCAGTGAGGACTGGCCAGGTCCAACACCCTCCAGCTGTGGGAAGTGAACAGCAAGCAAGCAGCTGTCTCTCATGGCTTGAAGAAAGGTTGTAGGGAGTATAATCATTAGAAATTAAAGAAGACCTGATGAAATGGTGCATCCCAGGTTTTTAACATGTTTCCTGGTCTGTACCTGTGCTGTGAGGCTGCATGGCAAGCTCCTGGAGCAAAGACATTCTGTGCTGAACTGGGGGCAGTGAAACTGTTGGACTGTTAAACCAAATGCTGATCAGATGCTTTCCTGGACCATCTCTTCCACTCGTATGCCTAAAAAATACCTGAGTGAATTATTTAAATAAAAAGCCAACCCTGGCCAGTGAAGGTATGGGCAATGATCCCCATTCACATTCCCTGCAAGATCAGCACAGGCCAAGAGCCATCCCAGCAACTCTGAATGAAGAGATGGAGAAAAGAAGGACAAACTTGGATGGCTGTGGACTCATGGTTTTATAAAATCAGCTCCTTGAAGTGCTGAGTAAAAGGCTGGTCCTACACATAGAGCAGTAACCCCTGATCAGGACTTGTTCCCATGTGTCCTCCTGGCCTCGTGTTGGACCCCAAATCCCCCCAGCTGCTGGACCCAGAGATGCACCAACATCAGCATCAGTGCTGATCCTCAACACCAAAGCAGAGCAAGCTGTGCTGGCGCCAGTGTTACCTGTCACACGTGCCATGTCATCTGCCACTCATGTCATGTCATCTGGGAACACTTTGTTCCCACCAAGGGAGCTGCTTTCACCTTGGTAATGCCCCTGTCAGGGCCTGGACCCAGCCCAGGGCATGGGGAGCCAAGGGAAAAGGGAGCACCTCATGCATCTCTAAATAGGATTGTTTGGAAGGGAGAATGCTTGGAGCTGCAGGGGTCCCCTTCCTTGCCCAGTACCTTCTCCATGAGGCTGTTAAGTTGTCTTGCAGGTTTCCTTTCCAGTCTGGAGTGTATTTGATGTTGTTGATGTAAAGTGAAGGATCTCAAAAGGATTCCACAAAGGACTGAGAGGGTCTTGCACCCAGCCTGGGAAACTGAGTCAGGAACAGACCTGGGGAAACAGATTTTATGAAGTGGGAGATGTATGTCCTTGGTGGCTTTGTCTCACATCACCTGTCCATGCTCACTGCACCCATAGCGAGTGAGATGCACTGGGAGATTTTCCCCAAGTTGTGGAGAAGAAGAATGTCCTCCTCCTCCTTCTTGCCCTCTTCCTCTTTAAAGGATGAAATTCCAGTTAAACTGGGCCTGAGTTCCCTGTATCCTCTCACACTCTCCAGTCACCAGTTCCACTCACCACAGGACCTAAAGTCAGATAAAACGACATTAAGCAGAGCCTTGCATCAGCAAGGTAAATAACCGCCTACCCTTTTCCTTGCTCTCTCCTGGTGCCTGTGCCCTGCAAAGGACCTGACTTCAAAACTCTGTTCCCCACCTGCTTCTGGGGAGCAAACCTGGACATGAGCCTCCCTCACAGTGAAATCATCTGCCAGAGGGAGACTTACCTTTGCCAAGGTGACCCTCACTCAAGTGCCTTTCAAAGGTGCAAAACATTTCTGAGTGTAAAGAAAAAGCGAAAACCCATCTGAGTTCTAGTGTGACCCACAGACATCTTCCCATGCTGGTTCATCCTCTGCCACCCCCAAGGCACAACCACAAGGGCTTGTGCTGTCCAGCAGGGATGGTGACACAACTCGGGTCCAGCTGGGATGGCTTCCAGTTTAAAAGCCTGGGATACTCACCTGGAGATTATGGGACTTCTGAGCACTGATTTAACAGGGAATATGTCAAACATTTGAAAATGGTTTGATTTAGAGGTGGAATATCTTGGTGCCACATTTAACATTTTGAAGATTGCACCTTGTCACCCAGCCCACAGCACTGAGTGCCACATCCAGTCCTTCCTTCAGAGATGGAGACTCCACCACCTCTCAGGGCAGTTCCTTCCAGTAATACTTTTCCAGGAAGAAATTCCTCCTGATGTCCAATCTGAGCCTCTGCTGGCACAGCTTGAGGCTATTTCCCTGTGTCCTATCAATGTATATATGTATGTAATGTCTCTCATTAATTACGTAGCACAAGTTTCCCAAACTCCTGCACATTTATGCTTGTGTAAGTCTCAGTCACTGGCTTCATTAGAATATTTTGATGCAATTAGAGGCATTTCTACTCCCTTTACCTGGAAAACACTCATCCCAGAGTGATCCCTAGCAAACTGACTGGGTAGCTCGTGGTGGCTACAGCAGGTGCTGATGCTGCAAGTTTTCCTTCACAGATGAGGTTGATGGTCCCATTTGCAGCTTCCATGCACTGCTTTCCCCCACCTATTGATGGTGTTTTGATCTCCTGCACTAAAGGTTGTGCAAAAGTTTTGTAATCTGTCCTTGTGAATAGAGGTGAATGACTGCAGCTGTGTCTCCTCCATGCCGTGGGCAGAGCTTTTCATTATTTCAGAGTGATGATGTGTTTTGTAGGGTCACTCATCCCTCCACCTTCCTCCACCATTTTGTAGTAGGGTTCTGAACTCCTGGACCAGAAGTGTCAGATCCATGAGTCAGCCAGGCCAGCTGACACCAGGATTGATGACAAAGTTACTGCTCCTGGAATCTCCTCTCATCTGCTAGACGTATATCAGTTTAGTTCATTGTGCCTTAAAATGTAACTGTACAACACACATAATGGATGATGCAGTGACTCATCACCAGCCCAACTATTCACGTGCTGGGAGTTCAGCAGAGCAGAGACCTTGTCCCTCCTCCCATGAGGGCCAGAGCAGCCCCCGATCTGGAGCCTGCAAAGCATTCCTTTTTGTCAGAGGAGCTGAGTGACACACGCTTAACCAAATCCTCGACAATTCTCAAAATCCCAGCACGCAGTGAGTGAGGCCAGCCTGGGTGACTATCTAATCCTAGGAAAGATTTCAGAATGAGTAAAGACAAATCACAGAATCTCCTGAGCTGGAAGGGACCCACAAGGTCCATCCAGTCCAACTCCTGGCCCTGCACAGACACCCCAACAATCCCACCCTGTCCCTCAGAGTGTTGTCCAAACACTCCTGGAGCTCTGACAGCCTTGGGAATGTGACCAAACCCTGGGGAGCCTGGGCAGTGCCCAACCACCCTCTGGGGGAAGAAGAATCTTTGCCTGAGATCCAACCTGCCCCTGCCCTGACACAGCTCCAGCCCATTCCCTGGGTCCTGTCCCAGCTCACACAAAGCAGAGATCAGAGCCACCCCTCTGAGGAGCTGCAGCCCCTGCTGAGCTCTGCCCTCAGTGTCCTCTGCTCCAGCTGCACAAAGTGACCTCAGCTGTTCCTTATACACCTTCTGACAAAAGAAGACAAAAAATAAGAAAGCAAACTAAAAAGGAAGACTCCAGGAAAACAGTAAGTCAGAGAGTTGACTGTATGAGAAAGATGACCCAGTATCCAAGAACTATCCAACCTCAATGTCCAGAGGACCCAGAACTAGACTATCCAGCTGTCTCAGATCCAAACTGTCCTGCCACATCCTGCAGCACCCCCAACACAATGCCTTGGGCTCACCAAGCACACGGCACAGAGGACAGGGGGCTCTGATCACCCCTGGAGGTGTCAGAAGTGCTGACTCTGTGCTGAGCTGTGTTCACCTCACACTGCAGCAGAAACAGACACTGGAGGAGGTGAGTCTGGTTATTTTGACACATGTGTCCTGTCCTCAGGGCAGGAGCAGAAAATATTTTGAACAAGTGTCCTTTAATTTTTAGAGCCTGGTCCTACCACATAGAACACCTTCCAGCACCTGCTGCAAGTGGTTGTGTTTGACAATCTGTGGTGAGCAGATTTCCAGCTCTGGTCTGTTACTGAACAGACCAAAGCCCAGCCTTGCAGCAGCTGTGGCAGGAGATTCCAGATGCAGCGTGGCCACTGTCCTGCGGCCCCTTGCACTGTCAGTGCTGCCCATCTTGCTCCAAAGTAAGGAAGAAGCTCATCCTCTTGGTGCTTCCCTCCACCAGCACCCAGCAGTGGTGCCCTGATGTTTGATGGCTGAGTGTTCACGGGGATGAGCCTCCCTTCCCTCCTCACCGAAGGCTTTGTGCCGGCCCCTGTGCCGAGGATGCTCCGTGTCCAGTCCCGGGGGAGCACCAGGACACGGGGGTCATGTCCATGTGGACGTGGATGCAGCAGAGCTCGGTGTTCCTGCAGGGAACAGCCGTTTAGAAATTCCCTCCCTCTTGTGGTGGCTGCGCTGCTCCTGAGGTCACACGGGGGCTTCAGACACCGAGGGGTTTCTAATGCTTGGCCTTTCCACAGGGCACCGGAGGAGGAGAGAGGTGGCCCTGGGCAGGTTGGAATCCCGCTGATGAGAAGTGTGAATCTTTCAGCGATCTCTGTTGATGCCAGGAATGGCACCCGGGAGCTCTGGGAGCAGATGCACCCAAAGGACACAACCCCAGGTGGAACAAACAGGTGAGAGGGGCTCAGCTCAAATGCTGGCAGCAGAAAATGGATCACAGAGAAAAAGTAGACAAGAGATTAAATGTGCAACTTTGGGATGATGAATACAGAGTCTTCTGAGCTGGAAGGGACCCATAAGGGACAGCAACCCACCTCTGGCCCTGCACAGGAGTGCACAACAATCCCACCCTGTCCCTCAGGGTTGTCCAAACACTCCTTGAACTCTGGCAGCTTTGGGGTCGTGACCAAACCCTGGGGAGGCTGTTCAGTGCCCAATCCCTCTGGGGGAAGAACCTTCTCCTGAAACCCAACCTGCCCCTGCCCTGACACAACTCCAGCCATTCCCTGGGTCCTGTCCCTGCTCACAGAGCTCCTCTGAGGGACTGCAGACCCCACTGAGCTCTGCCCTCAGTATCCTCTGCTCCAGCTGAACAAGCCCAGTGACCTCAGATGTTCCTCCTATGGCCCCTTCAGACCCTTCATCATCTCTGTGCCCTTTCTTTGGATGCTGTCTGACAGTTTTAGATCCTTTTATATTGTGGTGCTCAAAACTGTCCCAGGACAGAGGATGTCCTCCATCCCCTTCAGCTGCAGATCCTTGTGAAAATGTAGGAGCCATTAAATAACAAAACAAAGGCAGATAATCCACGAAGGAAATGCTGACACACCTGGCAGTTGTTGCACTAGAGTAGAGATGCTCAAGGTGCACTCAGAAGAGACCACAGAACAAGGCAAGAAAAACTGGCAACAGTTTGGCAAACAATTCAAGCCAGACCTGCACTGTATTAACTGTGGAGCTGAATGTCCCTGAAACGTGTCCTGCAAACAGGGAATTGTGAACAAGAGCCACAGAAAGGAGCATTATGCAAATATATGCAAAGTTATCAAGGCTATGTAATCACACGCAGTGACAATGCAGAGAGCAGGCGAAATGTTCAGTATAACAGTGTCCTAAACAAAGGAAAGAAAATAGAGGAGGAATTAAACACCAACACGCACAAACTCGAATCAAACTCAATCAGGGCGCTCAGGTGACGTCCAGGCAGAGCCAGGCAACTCAGGAGGGTGAGAATGTGAGTCAGAGAGTAAAACAAAACCCTGAAACGCCAAGTCAGAGGCAAAACAGAGACGTTCCCAGTGACAGGGACATAGTTTGCAAAATGCGTGTCTACAAGGGGTGGGCCCACTTGGATGAAGGGTCACTCGGGGGACTGCAAAGATTTAAGGCCAACAAACTCTCAGACATTTACAAACTCTCAGACATTTGTTTAGTCAATGAGGCAGCTCCACCCTTTGCACTGAAAAGATCAGGTTTTGCAGGAACTAAAACGCAGAGGGGATGACATTGTTCCATGGCTGTTTTCTGGTGGCTGCATACGTGCAGTGATGGCACCAGGAAAGGGCTGTGGCCCTCAAAAGCAATCTTGTGCAGGTATCAGAAGATGCCAGCTCTGGAAGCACAAGGATGGAAAGAGCTGCAGAACAGCAGCTCAGTGCTTCAGATGTCCAGAAAATATTCTTTTCTTAACAACGTACCAATTACCCCACATTTGATGGGTTTCACACCTTGAAATGGCCCTCAGTGTATCTTACTCACCTGTGCTTCAAAAACAGAACCTGAGATCTCTTTGAGAAAACTGTTGGGAAAAAACGGAGAAGTCATGGAGAGCAATACCACAATGTAACCACTCATCAGCCAAGGTCCCTGGGGACTGCCTTTTACAGGGAGAATAATTATGAATTCATGCATTGCTGTATGAAGATTAATTAATTAATTAACAGCCTAAAATCTGGTAACCCTAATCTTGGGCAGGGAGCAATGACATAAAGCTCTTCATAAACAACAACATGGAGCAGCAGATGCACTGTGCCCAGAACTCAGCCCATGCAGGAGGCAGGGGATGGGAGATCTCTGCAGCTCAGCACCTGTTTAAGGAAGAAGGTTGGGGGGGGGAATGTTACTCCTGAGCAGGGCACAGAGTGGAAGGACAGTGTGGGTTTGTGCTGCCATCCCTGCTGTGAGGCCTGGAGCCCAGACTGGGCTGTGGAGGTTACACACAATGCTGTGGGAATCATAACTGGTGCTCCACCATGACAGCAGCTGTTGGAAGCTGATCTGATGCCAGCTAAGCTGGGCTGGTGGCTGGAAAGGTTTTGTTCCAATTGCTCCATAGGTTTGTGAGTCAGATGGAGGAGTGGAAACAACACATGGAAGTGGAGAAGGAATTGCCTGCTGTGGTAGCATGGGAACAATGAAAAGAAGGAACCTGTGCGTAGGAAAAGTCAGGAAGAAGAGTAAGAAGATGAAAAATGCAGCTGGATTTCTGTGCACATTGGGAAAAGGCTGAAGCCTCAGCACCAGCAACACAGAGGTAGACAGACATCCTCCTGCTCCTCCTCTGTCTCTGGGGCCTGGGTGCTGCTGGGTGGCTGTTTGTGGGTTGTCTGGTTCAGGTGTAAGTGCCCCATCTGCTGAGCATCCACTGTGTCTTTTAAGAACTTCTCTAGATCAGGTTGCCATGAATGTCTCTTTGATTGAAGATATTCAAACTAAAATTTTCTTCCCTGTATTCTGTGCCAGCTCTTCCATTTGCAGGTCCAAGCACATTTATCTTACAAACCAAGTGCCCTCAGTTGTGTTTGTGAGGCAAAACAGACAGAACTGAAGCAGCAGAGGCAGATGAGCTCCATGACTCCACTGACAGCAAGGACAACAGAATCTTCCTTGCTGCTGGAGGAGTGGAGATAGAAGAACTGGGTATGACACAGAATCTTCCTGTGCAGGAAGGGGACTGTGCTCCAAGAAATCCAACCATCCATCCTGGCACCTTCTGCATGTGAACCACATTATCCCCACCATGGTGTGAGCACCCCAGGACTTCTCACAGTCCCCCTATTTCATACAGAACAGGCATCACTGGAGACTTTCTGAGGAGACTTCCAGGGAGACAGAAATGCTGTTCCCCTTGCTGATCTAAGAGACAGCATCCAGATAATGTCAGTGGGGGGTTCTCAGATGTCAGTCCAAGAGCAGTTCAGCTGAACTGACTCCAGTGCTCAGCAAGGAGCAGTAGGTTGGTGTGATTCTGTGATCTGGCCACCATCCCAGGGAGCACCTCATGCTTCCTTTTCCAAGGCACAGTGGTCTCTCAATTTCATTCATTCATGATGATTTCCTTGAGGATAACACAGTGAACTGGAGCCAGACCAAATTAGGTAGATTCTACCTGTGTCCAGGTGCTCCTCAGAGGGGAGGAGTGCTTGATCACTTGTCAGCCACCACAGCAGCCAGGAGTCCAGGAGTCTCAAACAGGTGATGGAGAGCAGGGGTTTTTGCAATAGCTCTTGGCAATGAGGCCAAGGTCACCAGGGATATTTCAGGTTTGCCACAGAGGAGAAGTTCTTCCCATGAAGGACTCAGCAATATCAGTGTGGATTGTGTATGTGGCTTCTTGAACACTTCACATGAAAATACTGGGCACAGTCAAGGCTGGTGATGAGCTGCTTCACTTCTCCCTGTGGTGAGGTTTGTTTGGGCCACCAGAAATGACCTCACACACACAGTTTGAGATGTTTCATCATTAAGGACCAAGAAACTTTCATTAGGAGTAATAACAGAGCTTTCTTTTTAAAGCAGATTTGTGGGCAGATCACTCACTTTTGTAAGTCCACATGGTCTGAACCATGCAGGCAGTTTCTCCAGGGGTGAGCCCCATCACTTTCAGTTGAAGCACACCCCAGATTGGGACCGGGGCACTTTTCACAAATTGATCACTGAAAATAGCCCAGTTATGGAGAAGTTATTCTACAAACCCTTCATCTGGAGGTGGAGTGACATAGTCAGTGCAGTGAACCAGTCCTGACAACCACTTCTCCTGGCTTGTAAACATGTGTGTAATCACAGCCCTCACTGCAGCATTCATGGCAGCACACCTGGGAAGGTGAGCTCCTCGAGAGAAAGCCAAGAAGTAGCTTTTAGCCTGGCAGATTTTGATTGTGCCTCCACAGACCTAATTGTGGTTTCATTAACCATCCAAAGGCTTCCTCACCCCTTTGTCCTGGCAGTGGATGGCACAGGGCTTGCCCAGTGACCAGGCAGCAATGACTCAGAAAGCTTCAGTGCCACAAAGCAAACACGTAGCCCTTTATTATCACTTTTCACCCAGATGAATGAACCCTGAATCAGATGTCAGTAACTGCTCGGCATTCCTGGAGATCTCAGCGTGCTGGTGAGTTTATCTCCCTACAATTTCCCTGTTGAGAAAACAACAAAGGGCCTCAGCACCCGCTGCTCTCTGCAATAGGAAGCTGTGGTAGAGGTTGAGCAATCCAAGGAATGCTTGAAACACCCACTTGAGTTTTGGCTCTGGAGCCTCCTGTTTTGCCTTTCCTCCCTGTTCTCTTGCGTAGATGCCACTTGGCCTCAGTGTTTGTAGGATCCTCCTCCCCTTGCCAGAAGCCCAGTGTGGTTTGTAGAGCAGAGTGCACAGAATGGAAGCAAAACAAGCACATGAACACATCACCAGCTCTTGCTGCAACATGAGAAAGGCAGGGAGGGGATTGGTCATGTCATGAAGCTGTCAAGACAAACAGAACAACATCCTCTGTGTGACACAGTGTCTTGGGTTCAAACCTTTTACCTGCACAGACCACTTTTAGTTTCTGCTGAGCCCAGGGAACAATGTGCACAGTTGTCTCATTGCTGTACCTTGCTCAGGAGCAGCTCTCCCAGCCCTCCCAGAGCTCTGGCGTTGCTCAGTGACAGTCGGGTGGCAGGTGTGGCACTGTTTGAAACCACAACCTCTGCAGAAATAGTAAGTTTAGGTAGTTGGGCAGCTTCCTTCCCCAGCCTGCCTTGGGAGCAGACCTCCAGCTGCTCTTTGTGGCTCTGGGTGCTGCAGAAGTATCAGCCCAGAACCCCCTTCAAGCAGAGACTCCACCTGCCAGTGGAATTGGGGGATCAGTGGTTTGCAGTGATTCATGTCACTGCCACCCTGCCAGGCTGCTGAGCCAGCCCTGGGCTGTCACACAAACACACCTTTCCCCAGGAAATGGACAGAAGAGGAGGTACAGCCTGGGATGGCTCCAAGAATTTCCATTTTGAAATCCACATTTTGGAGCACTAACTCTGAGCTGCACTGGATCTGTCACAAGCCTGTCTTTGGTGCTGTGAAAAGGGACTTGTCCTCCTGGAGATGCAGGAGGAAAACTGACTGCAACTATAATTCCACCTGGGAGGTTTGTGAAGTCCTTTCTATCAGTGTTGGTGGAAGCTGAGTTATTGCTCTAAGTCCTGTACATCCTTCCTCCCCTTTCTCATGTAAGCACCTCTGACTGCCCATGACCACATCATGACCATAACTGGCACCAGTGGTGGGGGGAACACCATCCACAGAGGGGATGGGAGAGCCCAGCCCTGTGCAGGCTCTGCCTCTGGGGAAGATTGCAAGAGATGGACATATACTATGAGCTCCAGGATCAATTCCCTGCTCCCCAAGCTAAGAATATCTTCTCACTCCTGGTCTGGATGAGATGGTGGAGCTTTCTTGCCCCTTTCTCACCTGGCTAAAATAGCTGTGGCCAGCCTGAAGGAAACCCAGTCCTGCATCTTCCTTCACACCAAGGGGCTGCCCTGCGGTATCAGAGATTGGTGAGTGTTGAATTGATGCACACAACAGGCAGAAAACCCCTCAGAAGGGCATGTTTTGCTGCACAGATGACTTTTTCCCTTCTCTTCAGAGCTCTGCAGGAGCTATCTCCAGCATGCTGGGTGCCTGCAGCCTCTCCATATTTCCTGTTTTCATTCCAGTATCTGCAGTGCTAACATACCACATGCCTCAAATTGCAGGCCTGACACACCAGAGAAAGGGGCCAAGGGCAGATTCATGGGATTCTTGAGCCTCTTGTGCCCTTTCCCCAGCCAAGCTGGAGGTACTGATAATTCCTTGACTCCTTCCTTCTTCCTTTTTTTCCTTTCTCTTTTCTAATTCCCAGAGTTACTGTTATCCTTCAACACTTCAATGCTGCAGTTTTCTCTCAGGGTAGGGCACTGATTTGCTCTATTTTCCTAAAAGCAGCAGCTGGGAAGAGCTGAATCAGAGCTGTTGGTCTGGTGAGAAAGTGTGAACAAAAGATTG
This sequence comes from Serilophus lunatus, assembly GCA_013399895.1. NCBI lineage: Eukaryota > Metazoa > Chordata > Aves > Passeriformes > Eurylaimidae > Serilophus > Serilophus lunatus. Next base: position 1,412,959 of record VXBA01004274.1, read on the forward strand.
CTCTGAGGTCCAAGAGCTCCTGCAAAAATGTGGCATGGCCATTATAATTCCATTTCCTCACTGCAATGGTAACTTTCTAATTCCTCCTTCCTAATGGTATAAATCAAGAGTAAAGCCCTTAAGCCAGTGGAAGGATAGTCTTGGCAAATATTTGATAACATCTCTTGGAGTGCAGAGTCAGCCAGATCCATCCCTCCCGTGCCTTCCCTCAGCTTCCAGCCAGCACTGACACACAGGATCCAAGCCGCACAAAACTTGGCAATTTGTAGCTTAAGGGACAAATTTTGTTCCTTTCAATTCCAGTGGTCAGTTGAGGCCAGATGTTGACAGCAGAAACCAAAAGGATGTGCAACAGCACAGGGAGATGTTTCCAGCCCTGTGCAAGGCACCAGCTGCTGGCAGGACCTGCTCCCATCCCACCTGAGCTGGTGCCCACAGGGGATGGTGGATCAGCCATGGCTGTGCCCATGGATGGGCAGGACACGTTCCTTCCACTGCAGGGACTGATGGCATCGCACAGGGGTTTTCTTCCAAGAGCTGTGCTGTCCTGCAGTGCCTCCCTCACTCAGGAAGGTGACAGGGATTCAAGACCCAGCAATGTAGAATCAGCAGTTTTCTACCCCAGGAGGAGCTTCTCCACACACCCCTCTCCAGCCCTCCCTGGGCTTGCAGCCTGCAGCTCCCCCAGCCCAAAGGAGGCACCTCCACAATATTATACACCTCCTGCCTCCCTCTGCTCCCTGCCTGTCCCCTCTGCCAGCTCTGCTGTCTGAGGGCAGTGGGAGGGAGGGTGACCAATCTCTTTAAGCATTTCAGAGCCCCTGTTAGCTGCATTTCTGGGGTGGATTCCTTTGCTTTAGGCTTTTGATGAAAACTCCTGGTTTTCCTTGGTTTAAAATTGTATTGTCTTCCCATTGAAAGAGAAGCTTGAACTGGGAGGTTTAAAAGACAAGCACTGTCTATTTCAGCACATTTTAATTATTTAATCAGGGAAAAAGCTGTACTTTGCCTTACTTTTACTCACTTAAAGGCACTGGTAGTTTAAAGTGAACACATGATTATTTAAAACTGAACATGCTACTTTGTCAGGAAGCATTATATATTTGAACTATTGTTTTTGTTAATCTTTTTTTTTTCTCCCCTCACCTTCTCCCCTCCTAGTTTTCTACCTTCAATACACCTCATTCCCACACTTTTTCAATGACAAACAGTTTTTGAAAAATACAAAACTATGTGTGAGAAAAGATGGTCAAACTGCCTGTTTTTTCCTATGTTTAAAGCACAGAATCACTGTGCTAAGTTCTCCATCATTCTTTCACAGCTCTAGGAAAGAGGCTCAATCTGAAAAAGCTGTTCTGATGAAATCACATTTTCTATGGCAAAAAAAGGCTTTTAAAGAGACATTTTGACAGCCTGCTCTTGGCTTTGTCTGCTGTCAGGAGATGGGACCTTTTTCTGTTATTTATGGAAATGCTGTCAGGCCTGAAGTGTGGGAAGGGGAGCTGCTCCTGGGCCTCCCTCAGCTCTCAGCCTGGTTGGCAACCAGGTTCTCCCAGGTTATCACCCCAGACAGGACAAAGTAATGCCAGTGAGGACCTGAGCCCTCAGCATCCAAGGAGAGCAGTGTCGCCTCTCCCCGGATGAAGCTTCCCTGGGGCAAGAGACACACGTGCAGGAGGCCATAATGTTGGAGCCTGCTGAACTGGGACCAGCCATGGATCCATGCCATCCGTCCATCCTTCTCACAGCCTGGAAATACAGCCACAGCTGGAGCAGCAGGGGCCACTTGGAGGTTACCAGCTTCTCCTGCTGCAGATCCCTCAGCCTGGTCTCCTCTGCTCCATCTGCACTGGGGGCTGAGCCCAGCTTGGCAATACCTTCATGCAGCAAAGAGGAACAAGTGGTGAAAGGTTTAAAATAGCTTTTCTGATCCCTTCTTTGTGTGTCTTTTCAAGTGACCTTTCCCACCAAGTTTTTTTACATGACTGACAAAAGAGGCATGTCTTGCATTCTCTGTGCCTCATCTAATAAAGGTCCCATCCTGAGAAGTTTTGGTTTTAATTGTGATCTTCTGTAATTTTCTGGAAGCCATTAAAAATCTCATCTCCTTCTGAATTTTACTCTTCTTTAAGGACAAGAATTGAGGAAGATTCATAAAAGAAAAAGAACATTTTTGTGCACATGAGGAACATCCCGTTGTGATAATAGACAGCAAAGAGAAATACAGCAGGGGTTTGGAGGTTAAGCCAACTTCATTGAAGCTGATCTTCACAGATTGGATTGGAGATTAACATAGAAGGAAATGCCCTGCATCTGCTGCTGCAGAGCCCTGGCACCTTCTGATCACTGTCATGTGTGTGGTACTTGCTGTGTGAGGAGCTCCAATGCCAGGATTGAGGTGAGCAGCAAATGCTGAAAGGCTTTTTCCCACAATGGAAAGCCCATTGTGGCTTTCCCAGTGTTTTAAACAGGGCAGGCACAGTGTAGTTAGTGAGCCCCCTCCATCCCAGCCCTGGCCTCACACAGTCCTGCCCTCCCATTGCTGCCTCTCCTGCAGCCCAAAATCCGTGTCCTGGGGGAAAGGTGAGCAGTGCTGAGGTTTGTAAGCAAAATAAATCAGGAGCCTGGATCTCCCAAGTCATCTACCTCTCCCTGAACACTACACAGGGCAGAGCCCAGCCATCCCATTAGCCCCTCTGCTGCTGGCAGGACTCCCAGATCCCTCCATTTGTGACCAGTCCAACATGCCCTTCACTTTTTCCTCTCAATCTTCATTTAATGTGTTTGGGAGTCCAATCTGAGATCTGCTTCCAGATAAAGGCATCTGCTCCAGATGATGCCTCCAGCTGGAGGCATCAATGGGATTTGTGTGTACATGAGGAACAGGAGGTGCCCTCAGAGTGGACCTGACCTCCATGAGCAGGAGCAACAGGACCAGCAGTGGGCAGGCTGTGGGGCAAGGCTGGAGAACCCTGATGGAGGAAGAGGAGGCACAGAGGTTCCTCCTTTCTGTCCAACTGGGCCTTTCAGGCTTACAGAGAACTTGCTGAGGAGAAGGTCACTGGAGCAGCATAGGATGAGAGGGCAAGAAGAGGACGAAGACATGTCCCTTTGGGGGTTAGTGATGGGTGGGGAGGTGTGGGAGGGGAGGAAGGCTCTTGCTGACTTCCCAGGGATCTGACCTCTCACTGGTACTGTGGATGTGTCACCCTGTGACTCCAATGGGAAGGAAGAGTTTCCAGCCCTGGGGAACCCTTCTTTTGTGGCCATGAGAAGGAAGCACTGCTTATCCCTGCCTCAGAATCCCTCCCTATAAAGCAGAACCTGCCCTGAGACCTCACCAGCACAGCACACTGTGAGCTCCACGGGTGGAGCAGCACCAGGTGTGATCCCCATCCCATGGCTGGTGCTGTGACCCAACATCTCCAGGGGCAGCCACAGCCTGGCCCATCACAGAGCTGGTTTGGGGCAGGAAAGGAGATGATGCTGCACAATGCTCCCCCTCCTTTCTGGGAGAAGATGAGGTCTGGATTTGTCACTGAGATGTGGAAATGTGCCAATTCCCTGGGACTTACTGGCTCAACAGAGCAGTGGGCCTTGGCCCTGACACTTCTAGCAGCACCAGAGCCCTACAGCAGAGGAATGGGGCAGGAGCAACTCTTTTTTTTTTTTTTCTTTAGGTCCTTTAAATCAATCCCATTCATCTGCTTCTCTCCCAACACTATGCAAAGTCACTTCATGGAGTTAAAAACAAAATACAGATTTCCTCTGCTTGGACACAGTGTCTGTAAAAGCCCAGAGAATTTGTTGGGATTCAGGTGGTGACAGCTGTCCCTGAGAATCATAGGATTATGGAATTGTAAAAGTTGGAAAATACCTTTAAGATCATCAAGTCCTACCATCAACCCAGCATCATCACAGTGTTCATGACCAAACCATGTCCTCGAGTGCCACATCTACTCATTCTCTGGACTATTACAAGGATGGTGACTCCACCACTGCCCTGGGAAGCCTGTTCCAATACTTAACCACTATTTCAGTGGAGAAAGGTTTCCCAATATCCAACCTGAACCTCCCCAGGCACAACTTGAGGGTGTTTCTTCTTGTCCTGTCCCTTGTTCCCTGGGAGCAGATCCTGACCCCTCCTGGCTCTCCCCTCCTGTCAGGGAGTTGCAGAACCAGAAGTTCCTCCCTAAGCCTCCTTTTCTCCAGGCTGAGCCCCCACAGCTCCCTCAGCTGCTCCTTATCAGACTTGTGCTCCAGCTCCTTCCTCAGCTCTGTTCCCTTCATGGGACACATTCCAGTGCCTCACTGTCTGTCTTGTAGTGAATAAAAATTAAAAAAAAAATGTTGAAAGACTATAGAAAACCTATAGGGGGGAAAAAACCCCAACAGCCTGTAGCTATGGAAAACTTATAGAAAAAGGACCCAAAAACTGAATATAGGATCTGAAGTGTGGTCTCAGCAGTGCCAGGTGAGTGAAGTGACAGATGTCCCCAGATAACAGTGTCACCATCACTTTAGACACTGCTGCTCTGCAGGGAGGGCTGCACACTGGAACAGACTGTGGGCACAGGCTGGCTGGAGTAATGTCTCCTACTCCCTGCCAGCCATAGATTGGTCCTGGAAAGTGGAGGAAACAGCAGGTAACAGAGCAAGGAAATGCCACTGCAGGTGAGTGACTGAATAATCCCCATGCTCACATTTTCTTCTGTATTATTTTCCTCCTTAAAAATTAAAGATGGTAATAAGTTACTGTAGTTGAAAGTGAGACAATGGAAGATTTTAGGGAGATAAAATTATAATGGTACCCAGGGAGGGAATGGGATAGGGAGAGAAAATTGAAAGGGATTCATTATGAACTTATCCTCATTTATAAACATTCCCCCAGGTTAGGACTTACAGTGTTAATAATTAATCACAGTCTTAGGAAGGCTAAAATAACTACAACAGGCATGAAGCTCCTCACTTCAGTACTCACCATGTGCACAAGCCTTGCCCACCACTCGTCCCAGTTACTGTGGCAACAGTACATCTGCTTTCCACAATATCCTTCATTAATCATTTACACTCAAGGGAAAAAATAAAGTCTTGGAGAAATGATGCCACAGGAGCTACTTCTGCTCACCTGCCACTGGTGAGCGGGACCAGCTCTGAACTTTTCCATCCCTATTTATTGACAAACCCTACACAAAGCAGAGGCCCACAGTCCTCACAGGCCACAGTCCCAGGTGCTGCAGAGATGTCTGAAGGAAATGAATGCACACCAATCTCATCTGTTAACTGTAAGGAGATATCTGTGTCCATTCCTGGACATGTTTCAGACTGTTCTGGTTCTGAAGGACTAGAAGATATGCCTATGCACTCTGGTCCCTCTCAGCAGAGTTTCTTTCCTGCTACTTCATTGTTCTCATCATACCTGTGCTGTTGGGAAGGGACATTTGAAGGCCTCCAGCCCACCCCCCACTCAGAGCAGGATCATTACCAGCACTGGTCAGCCACCTTGGCTGTGTTTTTGTCCACTGAAGACCTATGCCCAGCACCCTCTGTTCCAAAAGGTCCAAGGAGTCAGTGGGAGGAGGGCCTGGAGCTCTGAGACAATTCCTTTGGCAATTGCAGTGCAACGGCTCTGCGGGAAGTCCCTGATGTCACAGCAGGGATGCACTTGCCATTGACCTGGAGATGAAACGCCACGAGCACAGGGAGGTGACAGCCACCCTTCAGAGAAGCCAGTGAGACCTGCAGAGGAGCCTCTCATGCCCACGGTGCCTGTGACTGGAGAAAGAGCCAACGGTGTGGAACGAAGGGACAGCAAATGCTCCTAAAAGGGTTCATCTTTAACCACAATGTGGCACAGATCAAGCTGCAGGAGGTGAATCATAGAATCATAGAATCATGGAATCATGGAATCACAGAATGGTTTGGGTTGGAAGGGACCTTAAAGACCAACTCATTCCAATCCTCTGCCATGGGCAGGGACACTTTCCACTACCCCAAGTTGCTCCAAGCTCCCTCCAGCCTGACCTTGAGCACTTCTAGGTATGAGGCAGCCACAGCTTCTCTGGGCAGCCTGTGCCAGGGCCTCACCAGACTCACAGGGCACAATTTCTCCTGAATATCCAATCTGAACCCACTCTCTTTGAGTCTGAAACCATTCCCCCTTGTCCTGGGTTGTGGACTGCAGGACTGTGTGAATGTCTGTCCCACAGGAAGAGTCCCACAGGTCTCAGCACCATCTCCTGAGTGCACAGCAAGGACAAAGTGCATGGTCAGTGCAGCATCACAGCACGTCCATGTCCCCATCAGCAGAAAAGACAGGACCCCTCTACCCCATGAACTTCTGTACTCTGTGCCCTGGACAGAACACTAGGTAAAGGGAATCCAGCCAAAGTGTCCTAATAAATAGGATGTGCCTCTGAATTTCTCAGCTTTGGGAAGAGTGAACCCGTTCCTGCAGCCAAGTGCAGAAGGTGTCAGTACTGAGTCACTTCTTTGCTCTCTGTGCCATAAGGAAGTGAGGAGAAGAAGGTTTGCTGCAGAGGACAAGGTGCAAGGGGGAGCTACTTGCACCTTGCAGGAGCTGGACCTTCAATGACCCTTGTGAGTCCCTTCCAACTCAGGATATTCTATGATTCAGGATATTCTCTGATTTCCAGCTCCAAGACTGCCTGGAGAGGGGAGATTGCCAGAGATGGATGTTTAATTCTGGGAGCTCCCAACTTCAGTGCTCCTTACCAGGCTGGCGGGAGCTGGTGCGGAGGCACCAGGGAAAAGGCAGCTGCCATTCCAGGAAAGCCTCGACTTCCCAGGAGCACTCCAGGAACATCGTTTCGCCATGGGTACCTGATCCCAGCAGGGAGTTTTGAAATCAGTGAAGACTCACAATGGAGTGATTCAAAGTTTCTCTGCAGCACAGGCAGAGCCAGCCCTTCATCTGTCCTTTGGGTGACAGCTCAGTGACACAAGAGCTTAGTGGGAAAAGGTGTCTGGGGCTCCCTGCCCTGCATCCCATCAGGGTTGTGTCCTGGTTGCTACAGGCAAACAGTCTTCCTGAAGTTTTGGAAGTGATCCAACAGCCAGCACAGAGGAAGCCTTTCCCTGCACCACAGGAGCAGGGAGTGTTGACCCCAACTGGACTCGTCACCCTGGGCTGGGCAAGGAAAGGACACACAGAGCAGCCCCAGCCCAGGCTTTGCACAGCACCACACAGAGCCTGGTAATGAGGACAGCAAATTAGAGTCCTTTAAATAACCAAGACCTCTTCAGGAAAGGGAATAAGGTCCTCAGACGGCCTGATCTTCTCTTAATCCCTGCAAACAGACACCTCTGATTAGAAGGATTGGTTTCTTCTGCAGGGGAGCGGATTGAGGGCTTTGCCTGGCAAGATCGAAGGAACATCTGGTGCTGTGTTTCCTAAACCAAGAGACCCCCTGACTTCTGTCCCCAATTTAATCCTCACTTTTTGTCCTCATCCCAGCACCAAACCCCCTTCATTATTATCTGACCTGGAGCAGGAGCATCCCTATGTCCCCATGGGTGGGCACCGCCCTGGCATTGGGCCCTGGCAGGGGCAGCCAGGGTGGGCAGTGGGACAGGAGCTGCCCCCAAGGATTCAGTGACAGCTTTGTGTCAAGGGCTGGGTGGGCAGCAGGGCTGCCCCTCAGCCCCTGCACCACTGACACAAATTCCAGGAGCCACATCAGTGACACAGAGGTCTGAGTTAATGAGCGGGGACACTAATGAATCTGTGTGTTGTCCCCATGTATCCTCTGCCCCCAGGACAGCCCCAGGGCGCCTCAAACAAACAAGCAAAGGAAACATGTCTATTAGGGCTTGCCAGCACCTGGGCTGTGCACCCCTGGATTCAAAGCAATGTACGTGCACAGCAGCAATTTATACACACTCATGACAAATATTTTTGCTGCTGATTTTCTCAAGATTTGCCAGGGCTTTTATCGAAACCAGAAGTGAGATTTCTTTTCTTTCCCATTTTTTTCCCTCTTTTTTTTTTTCCTCTTCAGTTTTAGGCTCAATTTCACCCCTCCCCCAAGCTATACAGGGTTTTCTGTGTTGACAAATAGCAAATTTGGCTGAAAATAATTTCGATGGAAAATGTTAATCTGTCTCTCCAGCAGGACAAAGCCCTGACAGAGCCCTGCCGTGCAGAAGTGCTGGCATGACCGAATGCCTTTGCTTTAAGAGGCAGCAAGAGAACAGCTCCTGGCGAGGAGGGAAGAGCCTTTTCAATCCCAGCTGTATTGTTAGAGAAGCCTCGGAGATGTAGGAGAACCACTCAAGTGTCTTAAAGCATCAGCCTGTCCTAGTGACTGTTTTCTGACGGTTTTCTTCCCCTCCTAACTCAGTTGGGTGGCTCTGGATACACCTTCCAGCAGAGGAGAGAAAGGCAGGGTGGGGGGAGGATGCTGATACAGGGTTTGAGAGATCTGGCCAGGCTGGAGTGGGCAAGGCACTCAGACATGCCCAGGACAGGGAAGGACATCAGGTCTGTGTTTTGCTAACCCAAGTCTAGGGTGACAGTTTTGTAATGGTCCAATCCTGAGGGACTTTTTGGGAAGCAATAGCCCCGAAGTTGGGAGCTGCCAGGGAGCTACAGCACTGACAGGGAGTGTGAGTGCAATGCTGGATCGTGTGGGATGGCTCTGCAGAAAAGCTGAGGTGATGTGTGTGCTGGAGCTGCTACAGCTCCCTGCAGAAAGGGACCTCCTGAAGGTGCCAGGGAGGTCTCAGCACTCCACACTCTCATGATCCAGAGGGGACAAAGAGGTGGGAATTATGTCCACGGGGAGTGAAAGCGCATCATACAGAGCAGCAGTGGCAGAGCAGCACATCTATGGGAACCAAAGGAGGAAGAGCAGTGGAGCAAGAACAGGGTGGTTTTGTGGGAAACCATGGGCTGAAAAAACTGCAGCCCTGAGGAGGCACCTGCCAACAGGCAGGACATCCCAAATGCCAGTATCACCTCAGCCTTACATCTGAGCAGGGAATTAAACAGCTCTGGAAATATGCCCAGGCACTGGGACCAGCCACTATGATCAGCCTCCACTGTCTTATGAAATTTCCTAGTCCCTGCAGTGGGATGGATCCATCCAGAACAGCTGTATCCTCATGATCTTTAAGGTCCCTTCCAACCCAAACCATTCTACGATTCTATGAAAATAGTCCCAGGAAAGCTCCAGTTGCTGATTCTAGGTTTGACTTTGGAGTGAGCTGTTTGACACTCAGCTGTGTGACAGTTGGATGTCCAACCCCAGCAAGCACTGCCTGGCTTGGTTTAATGTGTCTGCCATGGGCTCTGCTCCATAGTAGAAGTGAAGATTGGGAGTTTGGCACCTGGTTCATCCCAGAGAGGAAGCAATAACTCAGTTTCTGCCATTAGATGGTGTGAGAATAATTTAAAAATTAGAACTGTGGGATAAAATGAGAGTTACTGGCTAAAATAAACTTTCTGCATGGAGTGGCTAGACAAATCAATTAATCAATCAAATGATTGCTTAGACATACAAAGAGATCATCACCACCCAAGGCTCAGTGCAGATTGGTTGTAGAAATTTCACAATTGCTGCCATGCCATGGGGTTGGATGAGGCTCTTCATGCTTCCATCGGGGAGGGACAGGCACAGGGGCAAGGACAGAAGGAGTCTCTGCAACAACAGAATGGGGACAAATGCTGCTGTGACACAGGGCCAGGAAGCTGGTGGAGCCATGATCCCTTTGGGTGATGCCATGGGCCTCTTCCAATGGAACATTTCCTCTGTTGTCACAGGGTATGGAGGTGGATTGGTGATCCAGATTGGGCACACAGTCCTCCCTATCTCCCCACCCCGTTCACAGGGACACAGCACCCCCACAATCAGCCAGTTATCCCAGTTAGCCTAGGAAAGGACTTATGGAGCATGGTGCTGTTCCAAGGCTGGACTCAAGTACCAAGGACTGTTTTCAGGATGGGACTCCTAACCAAATCCTAGCACCTTCCAAATGGAAAGAGACATCTGCTTTGTCCACTCATATATCCATCATAACAGAGGACAATAAGGAGGACAGATTTCAGCAATCAGGAATCCCAACATGTGGGATTATTTTATTATACATTTCTCAAAGATTTTTCTTCAGGACAGTTGAACTCAGTGGCACATTAAAGACTACAGTGAGCTAATTCAGTCCAAGTTTATGTCCTTGCTTGAGGGTGCTAAAGACCCATTGTAAAGCAAATATGTCCTGCCCAAGGCTTGGCCACTGAGCATTCTGGACCTGCTCCGGGGCCAAAATCATCAGTGAGAGAATCATAGAGTCACAAAATGGTTTGGGTTGGAAGGACACAACCCCCCCACTCCCTGGACAGGGACACTTCCCACTATCCCAGGTTGCTCCAACCTGGCCTTGGACACTCCCAGGGATGGAGCAGCCACAGCTTCTCTGGGCAACTTGTGCCAGAGCCTCCCCACCCTCACAGGAAAGACTTTCTCCCCAGTATCCCATCTAACCCTGCCCTCTGGCAGTGGGAAGCCTTTCTCCCATGTCCTGTCACTCCAGGCCCTTGTGCAAAATCCCTTCAGCTCGTTTGGAGCCCCTTTAGGTACTGAAAGGCCACAATAAGGTCTCCTCAGAGCCTTCTTTTCTCCAGGTTGAACAATTCTCTCAGCATTTCCTCAAAGCAGTGGTGCTCCTGCCCTCTAATCCCCTTTGTGACTGAAGAGGATGGTGTTGTCTAAGGATGCTGGAACACAAAGGTTGTGGCAGAGAAATAAGCAGAGCAGCTCTTAGAGCTCCAGCTGCTCCCAAGCAAGGGAAGAGCCTTGTCCAGCCTGGATGGTCCTGCAGCTTGGGGTCTGCTTGGGTGTTGTGCAAGACAGGCTGTGGACCCCACTCTCCAGGGTACTGGAACCAGGCTTGTGTTGGGTTTTCATCCAAGGTCCTCTTGCCCGAACTGGAGGAGGACTGGGGACAAGTGAGGGTATCAGGGGGATGGCAAAGGGCATCCCCCCCTCGCTGGCTGGACCTCACCCACCTGGCAGGGCTGGCTGTGCAGCGATGCTGCTGCCTCATCCCAAGGCAGGAATCATCGGGAGCAGGAGGGAGGAGGGAACTGTCTGTTTGTATATTTTACACTGCAGCCTTTTGGGGTGGAAAATAGCTCTAAGCACCAAAGAGGAGAATTAAAGTGCATTTTAATGATATGTGTCTTATGTCTGAATGAGCATCTCAGATTACAATATCATTTGGGTCCATGTGAGGAAATCCAGTCCATGAAAAATCTCCCATCATCTCCTTCTACACTAATACACATATTTACGTTTAAGAGATTAATTTCAGCTGTTATGTATTTTCAAAAGTAATTAAACTAGACTTCAAATGAGGAAACAACCTCATGTGCTCCCTGCTCACCAACCACACATGAATATTAAAGAAAGTGGTCAGAAACAGATCTATTTGTGAAAAAAATTATAAATTAATTAAATGCAGTTTTTCTTCCCTGCAGCTTCATTCAACCTTTATATCAAAAATGACATGAAATGCATCTGTGTTCATTTGTTTAAAGAATTCCTTTGAACCCATCTCCATCTCCATTTAAATTAAAAAATGACTTAGCACAAAGAATAACAAAAAGCCTTCTGTGGAGGAATACAATGAGTAATGAACTTCAAATCATATCTGCATGAAAGATTGTCAAGTTGGATATTGTTTTTCCATATGACCTGTTTCTTTCTAATTATTATATTTTTCCTGGCTCTGATTTTATAAACAGTGGCACCTCTCTCCTTAGCTGGCTCTAAAAGAGGTTTGTTTAATCTTTGACATTTCCTATTTCACAGGCTGCTTTGCAAGTGTCACACAATAGGGCTTTGTTAGTCTCAGTTTAATTAAACACCATTTCTTCGCTTTAAGTAGCAGAGGCAGTGACTTTAAAAAGTTCCTTTTCTGCTTGAAAAATAATACAGTGTCAGTGAATCATTAAAACATACAAATCATCAGAATTAATTAGCACCTTCACACTTTTAAGTGCTTAAGAGTCTTTATTTCTGGACATTTCATTTGAAAGGCTTTTTGGAGACAGATAGAATTAGCAAGCAGCTCTTTTGATGATGTTCTCTGGGGTCATGGGCAGAGACCCTCAGATTTCTCAGCAGCCAGGTGAGGACTCAATCCCTGCAGCCTGAGACAAGGTCACCTGGGTTATGAATCCTAGTCCCTGTCTCTTCTGAATATGCAAAGCTCCTGCTCCAGCACAGCCCCGCATTCCGGGGGGTCACAGTGCCTGGAAACTGAGCCCTGGAGGAGCCAATCTCAGATCAGTGCAGTTCAGACTCGCTCTAATTTTCTGGTTTCTCCATGAAAACACAAAAGCTTTGCATCCATTTCCAAACCCTGCTGTACCAGCCATAGTTGGGGAGGCCCAGAGAGGCTTCTCTCATCATCTCACCTTCCCTGCACAGCCTGGAGACCCCAACCCCGCTCCAGCACCGGCTCCAGTCCCTCATTCCTATGCAGTTCACATGCTCCTGCACAGCCACCCGGCAGTTCCCAGCCATTCTCACACACCCACCCATCAATATTTATTGCGGTAATTTCCACCCATCTGAATAATAGAAATTGCAGATGAAAAAGCTGGGCAGCAACGGCGGTAGGAAGGAAATTGGGTGTTGCAGTTCTCAGTCGAGTGCCTGCAAGTGGCTGCTCTCGTCTTGAAATGCAGCTTTGTGCCTTTCATCCCATTGCACCTCCTTGCTCCAAACCAGTTCTTCTTCCCCTTTCATGAGTGCACTTTTCAAATGATAATGGGCTGGTGTCATGACCTTGCTGAAGCAGAGGCTGCCGTGCTAAAAATATTAACGCTTTTCATCTTCGCTTCTGAGTCCCAGATGGTTTTGCTGGTTTTCTCTGAACAGTTCAAACATATTGATGTCACTGTGGAAATGAACTTGCCCCTTTCTGGCTATAATATGATAATGAACCACATATGCCTCTGAATTTTGATTTCACAGCCATTTTGGCCATGCAGCACCCAGGCAGTGCCTCTCTGCCCAGCAGTCTGGTGCTTCAGCTCACAGAGAAATGATTCATTCAGGACCTCACGGCAGAGCTGGGAACAGAGCCCTGGCTGTCCACAACCTGCTGTGGTCTTCAACACACTCACGGTTTATCTGAACATATGGATGTAAGAATGTTTTTTAAAGGGTAGCAAAGACAATTCTTGGAACCATTGACCTGTTACCCTCCCCTCTGTGCCTGCAGCAAATTTGGAAATTTGTGTGGTACTTGCTACTGAGATCTGTGAACCTGAAGAATAAATTCAGTGGACAAGGGAAGGGCTATGGATATCGACTATCTGTACTTGTGGAAGGGCTTTGACACGATCCCCCACAACATTCTTCTCACTAAATTGGAGAAATGGATTTGGTGGGTGGATTGTTGTGTGGATAAAGAGTTGCCTGGATGGTCACGTCCACCTGAAATCACAACTCCCTGACAGGAGAGTGGAGCCAGGTGGGGATTGGCCTCTTCTCCCAGGTAACAAGCAATGGGATGAGAGGCCATAGCATCAAGCTGCACTAGGAGAGGTTCAGGTTGGACATCAGGAGGAATTTCCTCATGGAAAGCATTGCTAAACAATGGAATGGACTGACCAGGAAGGGGGTGGATTCATCATCCTTGGAGGTGTCCAAGGAATGGCTGGACATGGCACTCAGTGCTCTGGGCTGGTTCATAAGGTGGTGATTGGTCAAAGGTTGGACTTGATGGTCTCAGAGGCCTTTTCCAACCAAAATGATTCCATAGTTAAGAGGGTAGCAGTCGATGACTCAATGGCCTGATGGGTGTCAGTGATGAGCAACCACTCAGGTGCATATGAGGACCAGTTTAACTGTTTAACAACTTCATCAGTGACACAGACAGTGGAGTCAAGTGCACCCTCTGCTGAGGGTTCATTTATGACATCAATCTTTGTGGTGCAGGTGATACACCTGAGGGACAGGATAACATCCTGAGGGACAGGGTGACATCCAGAGGTTCAATAAGGTCAGCATCTCCTGCAGGGGCTGGTAACACATCAGGATTTTGGAGTCTGCCAGCCTCCACTACCCATGAGCTGATGGGGATCAATGCCACCTGAGCATAGACCCACTGCTGCCTCCTGTGACCACTGTCCTCCAAAGCCAACACACCTTTGCTTGGTCCCTTGTGGTGCTTACAGGGGTGTCCCAGCTGGGCTGAGGCAGGAGCCAAGCAGTGGCCCATGGCCACCAGCACAGGCTGAGCTCTGTGTGAGCTCCAGCTGTGCCTGGATGCTGTGTGGCAAAGCTCTGCATGAGCTGCAGTGGGGATGGAGCTCCATGACATGCTGTGCCCATCAGTCTCAGGCCCTGAAGTCAAATGTTACACCTGTCTATGTCCCTGCATTCCCCTGGAGAGAGCAGGCAGCGCTCCTCTGGGAGATCCCTCCTGCAGCAGGACAGGAGGCCATGGCTGCCATCCTCTTTGTGCTCAGGGTCACTCTGCACAGCTCAGGTCACACCAGGTCAGCACCTCAGGCACGGTGGGATCCTGTGATCCAGCAGCCCCAAACTCCTGCTTGCACAGTTGTGTCTGTGATAACAGACACACGATTGTGCCACCCGTTGCCCTTGGACAACACACACAACTTCAGAGCAGAGAATTGTTCTTTTTCTTCATATCCACCCTCCACTCAGCTTTTTCTCTGCCATTCCTGGCACAGGAACAGGAAATCCCTCCACCTCCTACACCAATGATTAACTTTTTTATGTCTGAATCGGAGAGGCTCCCGAGAGTCAGCAAACCTATGTTAAAGCACATCCCAGTCTACAAAAGCTCCAAAAACCTGCACCAAGACATGTCCAGCTCTGACTTCTGAACAGATTTTCCAGGAAGGCTTTGTCCCCTGGGGTGGGTGGTCTCCCTATCAGGGTAATCACAGCAGGGGTTGTTTTTTGTGGTGCTTTGTGGAAATCTCACCTTCTCAGATAGGAAAGGTGGGCATTAGTGCCTCAGTCACTCAGGGTAAAACTGGTGATACAGAATCAACAATAAAGTTCTTGTCTACCATAGACTCCAGCGAAAAGCTTTGAAAAGGAAGCAATGTTTTCCTTAGATAACTGATAATAGCCTGGGTATAATGTGCAGCCAATTTAATACTTAACAGCTTTATGCCTATAGCAGGTGTTTGTTTAAGAGAGATTTCACAGTACAGAGAGAGGTAAATAGCAGATTTCTTCCTTTAATGGGCCTCAGGCTCATTAAACATTTCACTTTCTCGTGCAAAAGGTTTTTATTCATTAAAGGGATTCACACTATCTCCAAAGGTGGGATTTTTTCCTTTATTGGCAACTCATCTGATGTGCTGGAAATTGTATATCTGTGTTGGGGACAGGCAGTCGCTGTGCCTCTGCTCTCGGCCTGGGTGTACCTTCTACCTCACAAGTGGCTCTTCTCATTCTGAAAACGCAACTTGACAAATTTCATGTTTTCTGGATTCATTCTTTTTTGAAAAACAAACTGTGATTTCAGAAGGCTGTATTTTGCAACCTGAAAACAGGCATGTCACTGCAACCAGCAGACCCTAAAAGGTGTGGAATCTGCTTTTGAGATGAACCAGCTCAAAATGCAAATTCAAGAAGCTCTACAAAATCTTTGAGTTCTGTTTTATTTTTCCCACGACATTTTTTTGCTCTTGCCTCCAAATCTGTGCATGATGTTGTTTCCTCAGGACAGGGCTCTGTGCAGTGAGGGCAGAATCCATGGTAAGGTACACACAGTAGGAATTACCTGGGCAAGATCAACAAATTAAGGAAACCAACAAGCATTTAAGCAGACAGTAAATGCCCTCAGATGTGTCATCTGGGCTTTTTTATCTCTTAAGCTGCCCTTACCCACACTTGCTCAGCCTGAGCCTGTGTGTCTGAGCCAGCCCAGGCCCAAACACGCCACAAGTGTTTATTTGCATGTAGGTGACTCGGGTGCTGAGATCAGTACAGGACCATGGGGAAACTTTCTTTCTTGTATGTGGGACTCTCCATATTGTTTCTGCATCTCTCCTCACATGTCTGGGAATGGCAAAGCCAAGAGATTCCCATTCACTACCCCTCTTCCTAAGCACACAATGATGGCATCCCATGTCACCTGAAAGCAGCTCTCGTTCTGATGCCTAGACCAGAGGAAATCATCTCCTCTGCAGCCCCACTGCCAGGCAGGGAGCCAGCAGAGACAGGCTGGGTCACAAAGGCTTTGAATCTCCTCACCCAAATATTTGCAGTTACACCAAAGACCAGGCAGGTTTTGAAACCAGCTGCCCTGGCAGGATTTGGTCTTCAGAAAATCCAGATGTTGCCACTGCCAGCTGGATGTCCTCTCCACTCCCTTCTGCTCTTCCATCAACCCCTTCTGCCCAGCTCCTGCTGCTTCTGCTCTTTGAGGCTGATTTAAAGACAAACCATGAAGGCTCCTCATTCCTGATCTCCTGATCCTCTCATATTCATAAGGTCTCAATGGGTGGGACTTGCTGAGCTAAAAGGCAGCTGTGAGGGAGGAACTAGAAACAGCCAAAGAGCCACAAGTACTGACAGCTCCAGGGGCAAAACCTGGAATAAACATGGAAAACTGTTGGAAAATCATAGAATCACAGAATCATTAAGGTTGGAAAAGCCTTCCAAGATCATCAGGTTCAGACATCAACCCACCACCACCACCATGGTCACCACTAACTGTGCTAAACTATGTTAGTGTTTTGAACACTTCCAGGGCTGGTGACTTCACCACTCCCCTGGGAAGCCTGTGCCAATTTTTTACAACACTTTCCATGAAAAAAATTCCCAATATCCAAAATAAACCACCCCTGGCGCAAAAAGTTACATATTTTGCTGGTATCAAAATTAATTTTACTACCAAAGAGTCCTTCCCAAAAGCCTTATTCCCATGAAACCTGCTTCATGTCTTCTTAACTGGCTCATGGTGCTGCAATAGCTCCAAATACAAACCCCAGGTCCTGTGTGTGAGCCATGCAGGGGCTGAGGACAATCTGCACCCACCTGGGTTCCAAGGCACAGCTCCTGAGCCCTGAGCCACCATGGCAGTGTGGAAGCAAATTCCCTGCTCAGGGATATGCCTGATATGCCTGCTGAAGCTTTCGGCTTCACACTGAAATGAATAAAAGATCAGATGCAGCAGCTCAGCCTCACCATCTCCAACTGAATTCACTGGGATAAGGGTGTTCCTCTGCGAAAAAAAAAACAAACAGTGAACTAGAAAGAGAGCTTTGAATTAATGGCTATACAGTTTGGCAGTGGGATTTGAAAGTTCCAGATCAAAGAGAGATTAATGGTCCAGATAAAAAAAAATACTAAAAGAAACAGATGCTTCATGTTTGCACACTTGGCAGAGCAATGAAACAAGGCAGGAAGAGCCATATCAGCTCCTGGCCTTGATGGGGGACTGGGTCTACCACAGTCTTCACCACCAGCAAATCAACTCAGTAGTTTCATAAAACACTCAAGCAGCATTTCTTTTGTGTCCTTTGTATCAAAATTTAGGATTAGTTTTCTCTCTTAAGTTCTTCAGGCCTGTGGGAAGTAAATAAATTCTAGAGAAGACAAATCGCAGTGACATCATCACTGCTGGTGGGATGCTCAGGTCTGTCCCAGCACAAGCCAACCTTTCATAGGCTCTGATTTCCTGCACTGAGGTCCTTTGCAGGTCCTTTGTAATAGGGAAAAAATAATAAAAGTTTGCCTCATTCTGTTTTCCTGAGGAAGAAAGGCCTGGAAAAAGCCTTGTAAGAATGAAATCAAAAGAGGATAATTAAGAGGATGCTGACTTAGCTCTTTCAGCAAAAGCACTTTCTCTTTTGAATACACCTGAGCTTTATTTTCCTTCAAAGCTAAACAACAAAAAAAGTTAATGATTTTTTTTTTTTTCAAATAAAGCATTTATTTCCATCCACCCCTGAGACTCTCAGTTTTGTGCCAAGCAGTTGACAGTGATTCCAAATTGAGAAATATTTCACAGAAACATTGAATATGCTGAGCTGGAAGGGTCCCACCAGGATCATCAAGTCCAACTCCTGAAGCAGCACATTAAATTTTTTTAGCACAGATAATCCCTGCACAAACTCTGGGCGGGTCCCTCTTTCACTCCCTCCTGTGACCTGTTGCTGAATGAGGCACTGCTCACACTGGGTCCCTCTGAACCTCCAGTGGGGCCCCCCAGCCTCTCTGAGCACCATCCCATCCCAAGTTCTCAGGATTTCGGAACTCTGGGCCAGGCTTTCAGCTGCTGGAAAAGATGGAACACACCAAACACATGCCTGAACATACCTATGGATTCGTCAGTCTGTATAGGTTGAAAAATCATGGGAAAACTCAAGAGAATGCAAAAATTTGTTGGTGTTTTTTGAAGTTAAATTCTTCTTTTGCTTTATTTTTGGCTTTTTTGTTGTATATTTAGTCAAAGCAAAATTATTTTCCTAAGTTTTATACCTCAGCTAAGACAATGGATTCATAAAGCTCTAATTATTTTTACCTCACAGAAAGTCTTTAGTGCTGAGGGATGCACAGGGAGGCAGGGACCTGCTGCCCTCCAGGCAGCCCCTATGAACCCCCTTGTTCACCTTGGTCCCTTCATGTGACAAAGGGCCTTCTCTTCACTGCCCAACCCCAACACTGGGGAACACAGATGTCTTTGTTGAGGAAACAAGAGCCCTCTACTCCAGAGGTGCAAAGCCAGGCATGATCCCAAATCCCCTCATCAGGAGTCATGCCTGGGATAGGTCACAGGGTCTTTAGGATCAGCAGGGGTTATGGCAGATTCAGAGGTTCCAAATCAGAAATCTAGTGGCAAAATCATGAAATGGGTGGTAAATTCCCCTGTGTTTTCCCATGCCTGTCCTTGACACCATCTGTGAGTATGGAAAGCACAGCAAGGCTTTGGCTACATCGAGGAAAAGCCCAAAACTAGAGTGTGGTGACACAGCCAAGGAGGGAGTGTCACTCTTGGGAGGATATTGCTTCACTTGGAAGGGCCTCTGCATTGGAAGGGCATTACTTCAGTTTCTTATGAAGATAGACTCTGATTTTAAAAGATAAAATACTTGAAAAAATCAGGAACCAGAACTTTAAATAGGCAGAGAATGACAGAAGTGATGCAATCATGGGGATAACACAAAATCATCAACTCTGACTGGTTCTCTTGCACCCTCAGTCTGAGTCACAAAACTCAGAAGACAGAAATGACCTCATATGTCACATCATGCCCAGAGCACCCAGATCTGTGGCCACAGCATGACCACATCTGCACTGCTGTGAGTCACTGCTGGTGACACAGGGAAAGGCTGGGCCACAGCTGGGGATATGTCCCTCTGTTCCTGATGTCAGTGGACATATTTGCAGTATGAGCATGGCTTTCCCTCTGTATTTCTGTAATCATGGATTGCAAGGCCCAGAGACTGGCTTGGCCAGCCAGCCTGACCTGCTGCTGGCACAGGCTCACAGCACTGTCCTGGGTTAGGTTTGATATCCTGCAGAACTGTTCACATTTGAGTTACAGAGGACTGGAGAAGCAGGGCCAGCTGCTCTGAGAAACAACTTGGAGTCTAAATGGATGTGAAGGATGTAAAACCCACTGCTGTCACAGCAGCCATAGGAACAGCTAAAACAGACTGTGCTGTTTGCAACCCTGAAATATTTTAGTCTAAACATGATATTTCCAGTGCTTTTCATTACACCAAGGACCTTAAACCTTTAATTTTGAAACGGCTGTTAATGTTTCATGAATCAGCTCATGCTCCTGCAAAAGGGCTCCTTGGCCAGGAGCTCAGCACACCTGTCCCCACACATGACCAGGAGCTGGGGCCATGGCCAGCTGTGCAGCACAGCTGGAACCTCTGGAATCTGCAGTCCTATGGACCATTGTACTGGTGTTCTGTGGGCTTGGCTGGTCTGACACAGCAGGGATGGGCTCACTTTTGGTTTGATAAAAGAAAAATGAAAGAAAAAAAGAAGGGGGGGAAGGGAAGGGAAGGGAAGGGAAGGGGTGCCTTAAGCACATGTGTCGTGTCTCGTGTGAGCAAAGTCATATTCACAGGCTGATATGGAAAAACGAATATGACTCTGCAGGATACTCAAGCCCCAGCACTGCCCCGTGCAGAGGGATTTTTCCCAGTACCAGCGTTAGAGCTGAGTCCTTTCCCCACACTACTCTGCAGGAAAGGTCAATCAGTCGCTAATCCCAGGGCAAACAGTGGCAAAACGTGACCGGGGCAGTGAATGCAGTTTATCTGTGTTGGGAGGAGGTGTCACCTTACCAGTCCGGGTGTGTATTGACAGTGAATACGGGATATATCTGGTGTATTTTCCTCCTTTCTCTTCCTTGTTCACAAATACATTTGTTAAAGCACAGGGCAAATGTTTCCCTCTGCAAAAGCAATGACATAAAGGAGGCCAAAGACTTGCAGAGCCTTTGCCCGTGTCCCAGCTCCCAGCAAGGAGCACTGGCCCCACAAGCCCAGGTTGCTGTCTGTGCACACCAGCGTGTTCCCAGACCTGCACTGGGAATGACTTCCCAACACGTGCCCCATTCCAGAAGAGCTTTCTGCCTCCTTGTCAGCTGCAGAACCTCTGGGTGCTGAGCTGGGCCTGTGCAGAAAGCTGGTACATCTTGTTAGGAGACCGATCCAAATAGAAAAGATGAACACAGGACACCCATACAGAGAATGGGGGGTTGAATCAAGCTTGGCTCCAGGCCTGGCCCAGCTACCCCACAACCTGAGGTCATTCATTTTGGCTCAAGGAGAGGGCAGAACATGGCAGGAGGAAGCTGACAGCAGAGGTGGCAGCTCATCTGTATCTTCTCCAGGCAGAGTATTTTTCTTCTTGAGGTGTCTAATACAGGCCAAGGAATGTCTCTGCACCTTGCTGTCCTTGGCTGTGTGCAGCTCTTCTGTGCACCCTGAGCTCTGCAGCAACCTGTGGAGGAGATGCAGGGAGAGCAGCACAGCTCCAAAAGAGCTCCTGCTGCCATAGGAAGCTGCCACTCACATGGGATGGAACTGGCCCGCGGCAATGCTCTTTGTGCTGGTGAGTGGGAATGTGGGAGGGGAGGCAGCTGGTGGGCTGCAGGATGCCTGGGACTTCTAGGGATGTTCTGGCTGTGACCTGACACAATAACTGGTTTGATGCCTCAAGGCTTTTCACATATTTCTGGGATTTTAGCTTGACTGCATGGTTTCTCACATGGGCCTTCTTGTCAGCCTTTCCCACAGTGCAGAGATCTGCTGGACTGTGACAAAAATTGCTCTGTCCTCTGGTCCCAAGAAATTCCTCTCCTGCCCCCAGCAATGTATCCACCTCCTGGTCTTCTCTGTGTCCCCTGACAGAGCACCTGATGACAACACACTCCCTGTTCATGACCCCAAGTGCTTCTGCTTCTCCCTTGTGCCATGAAGGGCAGGTCAGTGGGGTCTGCAGGACCAGGGGAGTCCTGAGAGGAGACCTGGCACAAGGTGACAAGCCAGGGCAGTCAGTGAGCAGCTGAACAATGAAGGTTTGGGGTGTCACTGCCCAGGGGACATGGTGGTTTCAGGTCACCACATGTCCTCCCAAGGTACCCCAATAAATGTGTCAGTTGGGGGTCACTGTGCAGTGACTTCAGGCTGGATGAGTTCCCCTGAGCAGGAGTGTTGGGCTCTCTACCAAAGGTGAACTTTAGATAGGTTTGAAATGTTTACTAGTCGAGCAGGAGTAAATTTGGCCTCAGTCAGGATTAAATTTGGCTGAATTTTAACAATTAAAAGTTGGAATGACCATAGTTTATTTAAAAATTCAATTTTTAAATCCTTTTGGTGGTTAAGAAGGGCTTGAAGCCCTGAAAAACTGGTCACAAAATCTCGTGTGAAATAAAAGTCATTGGATCTCTGCCTTATCAGGGACAATCTCAGCTGACTGCTGCCTTTCAGCCTGGATAATGGGAGCACCTCATGGCTATGGGAAAGATAGTGTGGACTGAAAACAAAATCCAGTATGAGGATTCAGCAGACTACAAATAAATGGAGACTGAACAGCCACGAGGATAAGGACAAAGACCTGGAATTGCTGAAGTACATCTGAAGCAAATATACAGGCTGAAGATCTCACAGGTCCTTTACTGGATGGAAAGAATCAGATTGTCTCTGGGAGTCTATTTGGATTAACACAACTTCAAGGAATTCCCTAAATGTTTTCTTAATATCTGGAAAGAAGTGGGAGAGGCTTTCCCAGCAAGCTGAGATAACACAGAAGTGTCTGCTCCACCCCAAGAGAAGGAGGCTGTTAAACTGCAATCAGAAAAACAAATTTTAGCTGATTGCTTAGAAACTTCAAAGTTAAACAAGTCAAATAACCTGCAGCCAAGAGTCTGGAAGGGGATACTCTAACCCTAACCCTAGGCATCAATGGCATGATGATACTTTGATAAATCTAGGAATGCCATGAAATATTTACAAGCCTGGGAGAAAACAAATGCTGTAGCAGCCTCCACATAAGATCAGCAGGGAGGCACCATGTAATTAGGGAGGTGTTATCCTGCTATAAACACTGTGGAATCTCAAGGAATTGCTGTTACAGACTCAGATGGTGTGGAGCTGGTCACATCCCACCAATAAAAACAGTCAGTAAATGAGGAGTTCAAATAATGCTCTAAGGTTTGGAAAATCTGTCTCATGGTGAAAAAGGTGAGATGGTCACTGTGTTTAATTTATCTGTGAACAGGCTGAAGGGTGAATCAAGGGTGCTGTGAAGGAAGAGAAATAGAGACTTGCCTGTGAGCCAACGCTGGAAAAACTCACAGTGGAAGTAAGTTGCAATTAAGAGTTGCAAATAAGCAAACTTTGCCCAGGACCACTTGATTTTGGTATCTGTATACAAGGATTGCATTTCTGATGAGTTTGGTTCAGGAAAAGAACTGGGGGAATCTATGAGCTGACATTCAGGCAATCACACAAGTCATCTTTTCTGGTCTTGCTATCCATGGGGGCCTTCCAGAAATGGCTCCAATGAGAATTTCAGCAGATTCATTGCTAGATTTGAGAAGCAAGTGTTTGTTCTCCATATCTTCATAAAATCTTCATAAAGCGCTATCTATTAAAAAAAACCAAAAAACAACAACTCAAAACCTGAATCTTTGTCAAAGAATTATTTCTTCTCTTTAAACATTACAGGACACATAGAAAATAAACTGTTCAAAATATGATTGTTACACAAAATATTTCACAGAAAGATAAATAGTTTAAGCTGGCAAGAAACTGGAGAAGTTTCCTAAATCAGGCAGAATGCAGTAACTATGAAATTAAAAATTAATCCTGCTGAAGTCATAACATTTACTCAGTTTTGGTGTGGTGTCCATGGTAGCACCAACTGGTTTCTGGTGCCCTGTGTGGGCAGAGGGTATGGTTGGTCTTCAAGTTGTGTTTTACAGCCTCTTAGCAAATGGAGCTACTGATTGCTCTGGTTTGGGGTGAGCTGGAAAACACCAATTCCAAACAAAGCCCCCATTTTTTGTTGGCAATGTCTTAATTTGGGGACAGCTGTTTAGTCCACATGTGGACCTGGGGCTTCCAGAGGTCCAGTGAGCTGCAGCTGGGCAGTTCAGCCCCATCTCTGCCCACTGCACCCAGATGGGTCACCTCAGGGGACACTGGGGGTCCTCCACCTACTGGGAGGTGGCTCAGGGAGCTGCTGTTCTTTGCAGTGATGCTGGTTGACAGCTGGAAGCATCTGGAGCATTCCCTGTTCAAAGGAAATGTAAAAAGTTTCATTTTCAGCCCGTTTCAGAGGGAAACCAAATTTCAACTACCCCTGATATTTATGTGCTTGGAAATCACACTTTCCAACGAAATTTCAATTCCTGTTTCTTAGGAGATGTCTAAAGCTGGGGAGTTTGTCTCATCGGGGTCAGCAAACACATTGTCCCCGTGTCTGGTGCTGCCCAGGAACAGGGACCATCGGGATCTCCAAGCAGGTGGAATTTAGAGATATGCTCCAGCTCCTACAAGCAAGAAACAAAATATTTGCATAAAATCCACTTCCCCTCCACCTGTGTTATTGCTGCCCTGGATGATGAAACGCGGACGTATTTCCATAACAATTAAAATGCCTGAAGATATGGCCCAGAAGTGCTCAGGACTTGTGACAGCACTGATAGGATCAGCAGTACAGAGAAACCCTTGAGGCTCTGAGAGAGAAGAAAGAGAGCTTTTCTATATATATTTGTTTCTCTTCCTTCTCCTACTGCATTTCTCCACCATGACGACAGAGCTGTTCATGTTTTTAAATCTTAAAAAATTAATCTTAAAATCTTAAAAAGGGATTCTAAATCCTACTCATTACCTGCTGCTGTGGGAAGAAAAAAAAAAAGCAAAGGCAAAATCAGGGATATATGGTAACTGCATGCACTCCTTTCTCTCCTTTCTGATGTTATTAAAGCTCCAGGCTAAAATTGTATTCAAGATCACATGAGAAATATATAACAAGAGAAAAAAAATCACATTAAATCCATTTTTGCTGTGGGTAAACAGAGTAGTTGCTGCAATCCATGATTTTGGAACTGTGATTTTATTTTGTATTATGTTATTTGATTAGCTGTTGTAACAGGTATGGGGACACACTCAGTTGTGAATCCCAGCAATGGGCTCCAGCTTTGTCCTCACTGTTTCTGCCTGCCCTTGCTGGTTTGCCAGCAGCACGTTCCTGTTCCTCTGCCTGGGCTGCAGCTGGTTCCCAAATGGCTTTGCAGTTTTCTTGTTTCTTGTGTCCCTTCCCCAGCCCTGCAGCTGGACACTCTTGAGAGCTACGTCAGGGAAAACTGCCAAATTAGCATTTTCAGATGTGCAAAATAACGTCAGGGATAAAATAGTTGCGTTCAAGGAAAAACTGAACCACAACTGAGCAACATGACCTGACAAGAGTTTGCAGAAGCAGTTTCAGTTCAGCTGTCTGCACAATGTGAACTTCCACTTTCCAAGAAACAGGAAAAGGGTTACCTCTCTGCAAAGGCATTACGATGATGCTTCACCACCTGAAGGCTCTATTCCCTGAGTTGTCCCTGTTCTAAAAGTGTGAGAAACCAAGTACAAGAGGATCAGTAGAAAACAAAACTGTTGTAACTGGGAACGTCAGACTTAGAAGCGAGCGAGAGTCAGGGTTTTGAGCAGGAAGCCATTTTAATGAGAAAACTTACAGCTTTTTAGATTTTTCAGAAACTAGCACTTTACATCTTTATTGGTCTATACAATTGTTTTTAACTATTTGACTGGATCAAGCTGAAGCATTAGATCACCTCTTTTTGTTTTGAAAACTTTCACCATTATTTTGATACTGGCTAGAATTGCTTTTCAGAAAAGCATGAGAAACATCTCTGCAAAACAACACCTGTTTGATAAAGGGAAACTGCTGTTATTGTGCAAGAGATTTAAGCTACTTTGAAAGGTCTTAAGCTACTCGTGAGAAGCTACAGATGTATTTTGAGAAAGTTTTACCATTGCTTTGAAAAACCAAGATATTGTTTGCTTTTTGCTTTGCTGTTTCTCAGACAGGATTTTTCCAGGCTAAAACTTCAAGCTTTACTTAGAGAGACAGAGTTACTTAAGCTAACTTTTAAAACTCTCAAAAATAGGCCTCAAAATCCCAGCTTTCAAACTGTATCACGGTAGAAAAACAACACTTTGCTGTAGCTGCTGCTCAGACGTCCCTGGCCAGCCTTGTAGGTGCTAACAACGTATCAATTAAATGCATTTACTGCCATTCCTGCAGCTGAGCAGAGCAGACAGACCCTGTGTTATGTTCCTCTGGCCATGCTGACAGTAGGTTCCTCAGAAAGCTCTGCTTCAAGGCACACCCAGGGTGCTCTGGGGGACAGGGGGAGGCATTGGCACCTCTTGGCCATCAGTGCATCACCTGCAATGGAGACTCCGGCAGAGCCACCCCAGCTTGGACAGATCTAAGGGCTCTGTTCCCCAGGGAGCTGCAGCCCCCTTGTCATCTGCACTGACTTGGGACTCCCCATCCTGGCACTCACGAGAGTGACATACAACCCAACAGAGCTCCATACAGC
This sequence comes from Serilophus lunatus, assembly GCA_013399895.1. Taxonomy (NCBI): domain Eukaryota; kingdom Metazoa; phylum Chordata; class Aves; order Passeriformes; family Eurylaimidae; genus Serilophus; species Serilophus lunatus. The sequence goes on from VXBA01004274.1 coordinate 1,439,065, forward strand.
CTGCAGCAGCTCTACCCATTTGTAGTTGTACTTGATGAGCAGCACTGGGGATAAGGGGCAGCCAAGTACTGAACAGGGAAAGGGCAAGGAGTTCCCAGATGGTGGGGCTGAAGGATATCTGATGTTGACTCTAATCCTACTGATTTCTAGATCATCCTGCTCTAGTGGAAGCTGTCCTGCCCATGGTGGAGGTGTTGGAAGTAGGTGCTCTTCCAACCCAAACCATTCTGTGAGCCTGTGATTTTTCTGCCCAATGCTCTGATGGTGCATATTTGGGCTGTAATAGGGCCTGAGCACATTGAGAAGATAGGAGCCAGAAAGACAACAGGAGCAGGAAGCAAAATCACACAGAGCTCATGATCAGGCACAGAAAACACAGAGAGAGAGAGCTGGGAGAAGGTGACTAAAGATGTTGATGAACGTGACAAGCGTTCAAAGCACAGCAGGGGCCAACACACAGCCCTGGACAGGCTGCCTGGGGCAGTGTTGGGGACAGTACTGGGGGCAGTGACCCTCAGAACAGGCGCCCCTGCTGAGCTTCTGCACGGCAGCACCAGCAAGGGCTGCACTGCTGGGCACAGGGCTGCCAGCCCTCACACTCCCTGCATCCAGCCCTGCCGCAGGAGCCAGACAGCCTGGCATTTTCCCTTATCTTTCCATCATATCTGTCTGATGTCCCAACCAAACACGTGCTCTTTCTTTAACAGCTCTGTTGACAGAGTCCATCACAGTCTTTCTGAATGTCTTCCAAGATCTAATTACCTCTGTTATTAAAGACTTACCCTCACTTTTGGTCTCAGAATGCTTGATTACCAATTTGCCCTGTTGAACTTTGCTAATAATGTATTTATTACATTGATTCCTGGTACTCCTGGGTCTGCAGAACCCCTCTTGTGTATTGAGCCCGTCTTGAGCATTGTGGGCAGGACAAATCCTGCAGCACTCTCATACCAGTGTCACCAGTCCTTCACTATCAGGTTATTCCTTTCCCTCTGGCATAAAATGCAGCATCAGCAGAGCTGCTTGGGAACACCCTTTTATTCTGGTACAGGCTAATGAAAGCTGATAATTGTTTGAGGACATCACAGAATCACCATCATCGAATGGTTTGAGTTGGAAGGGACCTTAAAAACTCATCTTGTTCCACCCCCTGCCATGGGCAGAGACACCTTCCACTAGACCAGGTTTCACCAAGCCCTGTCCAACCTGACTGGCACTTCCAGGGATGGGGCAGCCACAGCTTCTCTGGACAACATGTGCCAGTGACATCTGTGATACCCTTCACCAGCACACCAGAGCCCTCCCCCCACCCTAGACAGAGATGGAGCATCTTTCATGGCAGATGACATGCTTATTTTGGTCCTATAGTGGGGCAATGCTGGTTCTGTGGGCTGAAGTTTGAGTGAAAGACCCTCATGAGTTGTTTGCAGCAGGTTGGTTTTGCCAGGCTCCCTCCCTCTCCAGCACTGCTCTCCCACTCCAAGGCAGGGTACACTCCTAGCTGCTGCAGCTCAGGAGTGTGCACAGGGGACAGGACACTGCCTGTGTGGGAAACTGTGTCATGAGGGCTTGTCAGAAATGTACCTCAAACACCAAGTCTGGTCACTCTGAAGTCTTGGAGCCAGCACCCATCTCACCAGATCTCGGCCTCTAAGAGCAGGTGCCAGCTCTAAGCCAGTCATCTCAGCTTCGTCCTAGACCAGCCCCATCTGAAAGCACTTTGCCCATCCTATAAGAGGAGCTCTGAAGATCCATGATGTTTAAGTGTGATCCAGAGTCATGGGTTTTTTTCAGCGACCTGCCAACCTTGTCCTTGGCTGCAAAATTGTGAAGGCAAGTCTTGCCTTTCCCAGCACACACAGGTATCAGAGATAAGCATGGCTGGTGCTTAAACTCCTTGGGGACACTTGAATATGGATCATAGGCTTGTTTCTGTTGGATTGGACCACAGAAAGCTTTCATGAAAGGCAGTGGGACTATGGCAAAACTTCTGGGCACCTCAGCTTTCCAAGTGGTGGAGATGCTGAGTATGCCTGGGGCTACCAGAGCAAGGTAAGGGGTGGGAAGAAGAGGTGATAGTGAAGCTTTTGAAATCCTTAGATATCACAGTCAAAAAAAGTTATGTGTAAACTAGTGGGGAGTTTTAGCGGCACATCCAAGCCTCAAACACTGTCAGTGCAAAGGCAGTTGTTGAATGGCACAATTCTATCATTCTGTGTTCCACTGTCAGCATCAAGTTTTCTCTGCTTATCCTGGTCTTTTTGGTTTAAAGGGGGACAGAAAGGACACTGCCTAGTTCAGTGCCTTGTGCATTAACTGAAAGAAAGAATAAATAGAGACCCAAAAATATCTGCTTTTGGATGGACACGGTGACAGACACAGCTTCAGCTCATAGCTCCAGTCTCTGGAGAGAAAACATGCCACTGCCCTGCAACCTGGGAATGCCACAGCTGGGAAGGATCATGGGATCCTTAGGAGAAAGTTACTGAAGCAGATAAGGAGTCATCCGACATCCTCAGCACATTCCCTGAAACCCAGGTAAGACTTGTTGATCTGCATTTTCCTGCGGGAAAACAAATGCATTTGGCAAAACTTGGGTGTATTTTGCATGTGGCAATGTGGGTTTATGCAACCAAGCCTCACTCCAGAACACTTGAGTAGGAGATTTCTGACTAAATACATCAGGAATAATGTTTATTTATCAGGGACAACCCTTCTGTGAGATAAGCATTTCCCATCTAATGCGGGCCCCTAGTAGGAACCTGGTCCTTGTAGCTCCAGGCACAAGGCAGGGCCATAAGACAGCCCTGAGTGTGTAGGTAACAACTTCCTTCACCCCCTTCCCTTCCTTCCATCTAACTAGTCAATTTAGGAAATTTGTGGTATTTACAGCTTGGGATCTCTTGTTTGTGGCAATGCAAATGAGCCGCTGCTGGAGCTTGTCGGCGCTGGAATACACAAAGCCTTTGTGATGTGCTGATTGCTCACACCAGGCTCACCCTCCTGCCAGGCGGCTGATTGAGTTGCCACCTTCCCAACTACTCTTTTCCCAGGCAGCTGGAGGGTGTGGTGCCACCAGCATTTTCGTAGTGGCAAAGCCAGTTTGAGAAATTCCTGCCCCCACCCCTTCGGTTGTGTCAATACAGCTGTCTGGGGAGCTGTGAGGCAATCGGGATGGCTCACACGGTCACATCCAGGGAATAATTGGGAGGAAGTATTTCTATACACCTGGCTGATGTCAGCGGTGTGGTCAGAAGGAGCCCTGCTCATCAGAGGGGACACCAAGTTACAGCAGGAATAAGCAGCCAGAGGGTGGAGAATCCTTTAATTTGCTTTGTTACTAGTGAAAAACTCGTCAGCTGAGCTCCCCATGGCATCCCAGCCCTCCACGGCTTCACAGGCACCTGCAGGTCACCAACTGGCCGTAGGTCACCTGTGCAACAGCCAGCACAGCTCGGTGCCTTTCACCAGTGGGCTGGGCAAGGCCTCCCGGGGGTGCGTGGAGACCCGGAATGCCTCCAGGGCAGGCTGCGTTCCTGCGGTGATGGGGTTTATAAAGGAGGTTCCCAGGGGAACCAAGAGTTCAGGGAGAGGGTCTGATGCTTCTTCAACCTCCAAGGAGACTTGGCCTCTGAAAACTCCTGGTCAGTGAAGCTGCGGCTTGAGAGAAGCACAAGGGTGGGTATGACTCTGAACAGAGTGAAGAGTGTCCCTGGGGAACCCAGATGGCCCATGCTCCAGGATGAAATGGATAAGACACTAGAAGGTCCAAGAAAGGTACAGAGGCCCCTGCAGAGAGATGGCCATCCTGGAGAGCATCTGTTGATAAATACAGTGGGGACCTGATCCCTCCTTGGGGGCACAATGCAGAAAGAAGGGGGTGCTCATATCCAAAGGACTCTCTCACCCTCAGTTCTGAGCAGATGGTTTGTTCTTGTCTCAGAGAAGCTGAGATTTTTCCACACAACACCAAGGAGGGTTCAGGATATACTGGTTTTCAGAAGTTTTCAGAAGAGGTTTAGAAGCAGCTTTTTTGTGCTGAGTCTCTGTGGGTCAGGGCACATGAGTAGGCAGTGGTGTCAGACTTGGCTGCCACCCACATGAGCATGCTGGCAGCAGAGGGTGGCAGCTCTTGCAGCTGGACCCACTGCACAGTGACACAGGCAGTTTTGAATCATCATTTTGAGCTGGACCATCAGCCTCACTGCGTTTCCTTATTTTTGAAGCAAGAATGTCTTCTTGTTTCTGAAAGGTGTGGGGAACAGGGGAATTTTGTCTTTTAGTTTCTCTTGGATTTGAGCAATTCCTAATTACACTGGAGGAGACAATTTCCTCCAAAGATAATGATCAGCACGGGGTGATGAAGACCTCCTGCCTCATGCCCCTGGAGGGGAGCAGCTGTGATAGTTGAAGGCTGGAAGGGTGCAGGGATGACAAAATACCAGCTTCAAAACAGCTCTGTGAGCTTTGTAAAAGTCTTTACAGTGTCAGTGACACAAAGAACAAGTTGAGTCTCAAAAGAGTGGTTTGCAGGCATCATTTCCTTCTCCAGGAGCAAGCCAGGAAAAGAAACCTCTGACCCTGCCATAAATTCTGTAATCTCAAGTTTAAATCATGAGAACTGTATAGATGCACAGGAAAAATTCCCTGGTGCCATGGAAATCATCAGTCCACAGCTGTCAGAGAAATATGGGAAATTAGAAGGGTAAAAGCATCATCCTGCAGAATAGCAGAGGCTTCATGAGCAGACAAGGTGACCAAGAGACTCAGGCCTGGTGAAACCAATGGCCAGGACAACAGCTGAGTCATATAAACTTTGTGAAAATTGTGCTTGTAATAAATTCTGAGAGAAGCAGTTTCTGCAAGAAAACCACACTGAATAAAGCTGGGTTCCCCATACCAGAGACTCTGGAATTATCGGTCTGTCTGGAATTCCAGTGGGTTTTAGCAGAATTTATAAGGTGCAGCACATTCAACCATTTGGGACTGGTATTAAAACTGATCTTTACTTTTTGTTGGCAAGGCTTAGACGCATCTTGATGGAGAACTGGGAAAGGAGCTTGAAATCAAGATGTAACCAAAGAGTTCAGTGTCAGAAGGAGAAGCAGCTGGGATCTGCACAGACCGATGGGTTAAAAGCTAATTAGTTTCTCCAAGGACCAAGAAAATGGTGCCAGGAGTTTTGAAATTAATAGTGAAAGTAAAAAGAGAAAGATGAGTGAATATGAGAGAATACTGCAAGCATGAAATGAGCCTCTTCAGATGGGTTGTTACAAGGAGACAGTGAAAAAGTGAGTGCAACTACCAGGTTTCTAAGTGAGCTTTGGGCTCAACTGCCCACATGGGACATGGTTGGTTAAGGTTTGGCAGTAACCAGCACAAGGGCACAGTGCAGTCTGTTTGATTTCAGGGGAAGGCTGTGATTCACGTTCCTTGTACTTCCTTTCTGTTGAATATTGCCATTCTAGACTGTAACTGTAGACAAAAAGGAGGGTGCACAGGCATGTGTTTCCAGAATGCAGCCCCAGAGCAGGGACCAGCAGCCGTTCCTTCTTGGCTACAGCAGAACATGCCAAAAATCTGCCAGCCCTTGTTCAGCTCTGGGGATGCCCCCCACTCATAAGGAAGGTTCATCATAAACTCAACCCACATGAAGCTGTAACAAATCTTAGCTCTGAGCTGGATCAGAACAAGTTTTTCTAAGTTTTGCAAGACCCAAGGCAAGGACTTCCTAAGTGAACACTCAGGTCTTTGACATGTGCCCTGCTCTCTCTAGGGTAGGACATACCTTTCTGATGGTTACAGCATGTGCTGATAGCATTGCTAACCATCCTCACACACCATCACACATTGTATTGCACCTGAAAATTAATTTGCATGTGTGTTTTGTTTCAACCCTTGATAGAAGCTGAATGTTTTGCAGCTCAGGTTTCTGAGACAGAAAGATAATGACAATTTTTAGATTGTATATTTACTTGAGAATAAAAGCATTTTAATTCTTCCAGAATTTCCTGCCAGTGACCACATCTGGTCTACATACAATTATAGGAACCAGGTCAGATTGGAAAACACAGGCAAGCCTGGCAATCACGGGCCCAACAGAAACATCTCCCAAACAGCCCCCTCTGCACAAAGACATTTGCTGCCAGATTTATTTCCCATTAGCCCTACTGGCTCTGCTGGGGGGCTATTGCCTCCACTGATTTTTTTTCCCCATTAAAACTACAAGTGCACGATCCTGCCTGAGGAAAGCACATGTAGTCTGCCTGTTTCCCAGGGGCTGGTGGCCCAGAGCACAGTCCTTGCTGCACTGGACAGGACAGGCCCCCATCCTACAGCACCTGCAGAACCTCCTACCTGGCTGCTTTAATAGGGACTCTGGAGACCCCAGCCTGACCCACACAGTGGGAGGGGAAAAGTCTAAATTGTGGAGGTCCTGTTGCACAGTAGCACAGCAGCAGGGGCTCCTGGGCCTGTGTCATGCCATGCCCAACAGCCCTGTCCTGCAAGGGGACACAGGACAGGGAGGTTCACAATCTCCTGTGAACAGAGCATTCCCCTGGGATGCACAGGGCTGTTTCCAGCACTGATGGAGACAGGCACTGTCAGTGTCCCAGGACCAGGACAGCCAGCTCTTATCAACCATCCTATTATTGCAGGGACTGATCTGATGGAGCAAAAGTCCACTGGGTTTTGTGCTGGATGTTTCCTTCTGTAGGATGGCAGCAAAGGTTATTGAATGGTTCTTGAAGGGCAAATGTGCTGAAGAAACTTCCCTTCCTTCACTGAGTGTCCTCACCAAACCTCTGTCCATATCTTTCCATCTCTTCCAGCAGCCACTCTCCCACAGGGCTGACCCAGGCTGGTCTCAGGCTGCCCAGCTCACTGCCCAGGGCTGGTACTGCCCTTTACCACTCTCCCACCAGCAGCAGAGGGGTGTGGATGACTTTCTGCTTATCCTTCCTCAGTTGTCAACACACTGAAGAGCAGGTCATGGGACTGGGAAGGGTCAGCCCAAAGCAAGTAGAGCACCAAGCTTTTCCCAAGTCAAACACAAATAGGTTGATGACAGCCTGAAAATACTGGTGCTACTAATGGCCTGAGAGAGGGAAATGTGCCCAAGGCAGTGGCTACTCACACAACCTGCTTGGGGCAGTTTGCAGCCCATGTTTCCACCTTTCCTAACTTACTGTCACTCCCCAACCTTTCTTCTGAGAGCCCACACCACCGGCTCCAGGCACACACAGAGAGCAACCTCAAGCACTGACAGGGCCAGCTCAGCCCTGTCTGTCCAAGGAGCCCCAGCCATCCTTCCCTCCTGCCCTAACATGCTGCAGGGGGATCTCATGAATAGTGTCCTGCTAAAGCCCTGCCAGGTGCTGAGGAGGCTGCACAAGAATCATGTTGAATTCTTCATAGTAGTCAGAGGATGCTGTCTCCTCCTAGTTCCCTCCTTCGCAATCTCCTTCCTCAACTTGGGTGGCAGGGAAATTTCTTGGTACCACCAATGTGGGAGCAGAGAAGGATGAAGGTGAAGATGCAGATTGCATGCTCAGGAGCAGTGTGATGAGGTTCTCAGCACAGCCAGTTGCCAAGTGTTTTATGGCAGAAGGACAAATGCATGGACTGAGAGTTTGTAAACGGGCACAAAGAGAATATAGAGTTGTTCTGCTTCTTGCGGGCATTAGGAAGAACTCTGTTGGATTCTTTGTGGTTCAGAGAAGAATTTCCTTACATCCCAAACCATTTTCAAGATGGCATTAAACTCCACAGACCTCATACTTGGACAACATGCACTTTCTCCAGTTGGTAGCTTGTAATTCTGTATGCAGGAGTCTTCACTACACATAGTCCAAGTCAGACATTAAACATGTAATTTAGAAAGTACCAATAATTTATAAATTAATTGTCTGTCAATCTGCATAACAGAATGCTGAAATTTAAGGAAACTGTCTTAGTTCTTCCCCTCACAGAGAACTCTTCAGTCCTGTCCTTAAAAGAGGCATCTCAAATACTCTTCTTTGCCTTCTTTGATAAGGATCCTCAGAAAAATCTTGGAGTTTCCTTTCCTGGAAATTTCCAAAGCTCAGCTTGACAATGCCCTAAGCCACTGAGGGTCCTAAACAATTTGAAGTGAGCCCTGCTTGAAGCAGGGAGTTGGGCCAGAGACCTCCAGACACCCCTCTAAATTCAAATAATTAATGGATTATGAAATCTGCTTATTGAGAGCTTTCTCCTAGGGCAGAACCTGAATGACTTCACCTTGTCCTGAAGGTCACCTTTCTCAGTGAAAAGGGGAAGTCAGCTGTCCTGATCACAAGAGACTCAAGCTTTGGCAGCTCCCATATGGAGGCAGACGTGTCAAAGTGCTGTATAACAAAGGCACCGAAGTATCATCTCCTCCCCTTCCTCATATACACCTGTCCCTCACCCACGGAAACTGGGTGATGCTCAGCTGCACTAAGGCAAAGCCAAGGGGTGGCAAAAGCATTACTCAAGCTGGAAATGCCTGGAGTACGAGGTCTTTCAATATCCCTGTACCCATCAGTATGACACAACTAATGTGATCTCAATGTGCCAGCAGAAATACTCCCAGTGAAGAGAAACAACTGTGTAAGACATCATATGAGACACCAGCAGGAGCAGAACTGCTCAGTGAAACCCAAATTCGTGATGGAACCGAGGCATAGAAGACCTGCAGCTCTACAGAAAACTGTATGGGAAAAGGTGGGAAAATAAACCCTTTCTTGAGAGCAGGGGCTACAGGGGTCTGGCCTCTTTGCTGGTAAGATGAAGGCTGCAAGGGACTGTGTTTGTCTGGGGAACATGATGGGGCCTGGGAGGGAAGGGGTAAGGTCACATTTTAGCTGCAAAGCAGAAGGTTCAGCACCAGGTGCTGAACCAGGTGCAGCACCAGAGACTTGCCAATGGATTCTTTGTGCCCATCTGTCTTACCAGGATTGCAACAAAAATTATCTGGGATAAACTGGTGGGCGACACCAGTAAGGTGGTGTCCCCAGGAGTTCCTGTCCTGCCCCCCTGCCTGTGAAGGGCTGCAAACTGCCACCTCAGACACTGCCTGGTGTTTCCACAGGTACACTCAGGTCTTCTCCAGTTGAACTTCCCAGTGAACTTCAGCTGCACGGGTTGGTTTAACCCGTTTAACAAAACCACCCAGCACATCAGCATTGGAACATGCAGGTGCATCAGGCTGATAACTCCAACTATTCCCACCAGGCAATGAGCCCCAATGGGGTATTGGGTGCAATCAGAGCACAGCAGGTCCCAGCCAGGCTGTGGAATCTGGCACTGCTGCAGCTCCCCAGGCCAGGGCACACCCAGCAACACAGGAGGGGCTCTTAGTGGTGACCCTCTTAGCACATAAGCATGAATGGAAAGCACACATGGGTTTTGATTGGCAGCATGGAATCAGACAAAACCATCAATGTAATGCTGCACTGGCTGCTGAAGAAATCAAAACTGTGGGGAACTGTTGTTTAGGACTGTGTTTTCACGTCTTTCAAGATCTGAATGGGAGTAACCCAAGGAATGTGTTTTTCCAACCATTAGATGTGCTTTGCTACCCTGCTCTTGTTGTTGGTATCTCTTGGAGCCAGGCTGAGCAGACATGCCTGCACTTGTTTTCCCAGAATCCTTCTGGGGTTTTGGCTCAGATCTCACAAGACATGAATCCCTGCCAGGTTTTTGCCTGAGAAGGCACCTTGCCCACCTTCAGCAAAGCTGAGCAGAACACTGGGGTTTGCAATGTGAACCAGCTGCCAAGGATGAGTTACATCTGCCCTGAAGGGAGCGAGAAGGGATGAGGCAGGGAATATCTATCCAAACAAGTTTGTACACACATGATTTTGTAATGTGCTGTCTGGAAAAGAGTTTGTAGCCATGGTGTGGAAGAGCCCCGAGAGTATTGTGAGGATCACAGCCCTGCCCTCTGGGGGGGGGGGTTGGGCCAACACACACGGTGCTCTCCTCTGCCATTTGGCTACTCCAGCCCAACCTCTGCTGATGGTTTTGGGAGCAGCACAGCCATGCAGTGCTGTGAGGACACAGAACAGCTCAGACTCGGTGAGTTGGCGTCTTTGTCAACCTGGCTCTGCAGGAAATTCCTAATGAGGTGCCAATAAAGCTACCAGATGTCAGTGATGTACATAGAGGCTGGTTTGCATGCATCCAGCAAGATGCTGGATGTGATTTCAGAATGAAGACGTTTTATGGTTCCATATCTGAAGAGCAAAGCATGTTCTTTTGCCAGGGAAGAGATAGCAGGTTTTACTAGAACTAAGAATAAACAAAATGTCAGTAATGATCTTGGTTAGGCCCCAGGGAAATCCTGCTTTCAGATATGCTTCTGGCTTCTGGATCATTCTGGGGAAAAATCAGAGGTGTGCTGAACACCTCACCAGAAATCACAGTCCCTGGAGCATCTCCCTCTCCCCTGACCAAGCCACACCACTGCAACTAGAAGTATGAGCAGAGAGACCACCTTTAAAGGACACTCTGGGGAATAATCAGGTCCCAAAGTAAATTCCACCATTGAAAAATTTCGTTGGAGAAGGGAGACACAGAAACCGATTGACGGTATTCATTCTCCAAGGCAGTTAAACTCACATTGGGCAGAACCCTGCAGATCAGAGAGTGACAAGCACCAGCACCCACCCTGGCACCACCTCCCCTCCCCTCCCTCAGAGGCAGCCTTGCTTCTGTACCCTGACAGGGAAGCACCTGCACATGGTGGTACTCAAAGGACAAGCTTGCTGCTCGCTTCCAAGGGGTGTCCTTGACAAAATGTGTTTATTTGTTGTCATGAGTTGTGTCTCCATCACCTCTCTGCCCCAGAATGGTCCTGGTCCACACACTCAAGCAACACCTTTTCTAAAGGCCTTTGGTCTTTCCTGATGACTTGCTGGCTGATGAGAATCTCTCCAGCTCCCAGACTTGTGCACATCATAATCTGCTCCTGGGAACCCCCATCCTGTTATTGATGATTAAAATGGGACACAAATGCATTCAGGTGATAGCTTGAGTGTGTAATCAGAAACAAGTGATGAAAGAAAACAGGCTTAGAAGGTCCCTGCCACAAAATCAGCTCCTGTCTCCTTGAAGCCACCTTCAGGGCAGTAATGTGAGGGTTGCCCAGTATGACCATGATGCTCCCTCCACGGGGAAGTGGGTCTTGCTCTGCCTGAAAACAAATCTGAAAAAAACACCTGAACACTGGACACATCCCCAGGCTGATCCCACAGGAGCTGAGATAGGTGCACACACCCAGTGAGGAAGACATGGGCACCCTGAGGCTGATGATGTGCCACAGCCTCAACCACAACTTCTCCCTGCTTTTTCTTCAAGGTAGGATCTCTTGTTCTGTGTCATGTGATTCCTGAACTCTCTTCCCACTCCCTTCCCTTACAACAGCAGCCAGCAGGCTTCTCTATTTGTACCTGGCAATCTGGCACATTCTGGGAGTTTCCTATCTCCTCATTTTCACAGCACCACATGATGGTACCAAATACAAGCATTTCCAATATGCTTCCATGCTTTGTTCCCCAATCCAAACACAACCTTGTGGATATTCCAAGCTTTATCAGCACTTTCTGCATCACACAGTTTGAGAAATGGTGATTGTGCACACATCATGTGTTGTCACATGCTGGTAGCTCAATTCGCCTCTGCTGAAGAAAAGTGATACCAGGAATCACAGAACCATAGAACATCCTGAGCTGGAAGGGACTCACAAGGGACACAGAGCCCAACTCCTGGCCCTTCACAGGACACTCTAAAAATCCCATCCTATCCCTGAGAGTGTTGTCCAAACCCTCCTGGAGCTCTGGCAGCCTTGGGGCCGAGACCAAACCCTGGGGAGCCTGTTTAGTGCCCCAACCACCTTCTGGGGAAAAAAGAACCTTTTCCTGACATCCAACCTAAACCCCCTCTGATGAGCAGGGTGAGCATCCCATGCCCCTCTATCTCTCAAAGGAGTGCTGCCGTCCTCAGTTTCCCTGCCAGTGCCTGGCCCCAGTCCTGTCCCTCAGACTGCCTCCCTTTGTTCTCCTTAGCTGAGCTCTCTGGGGCAGGATCTGCTGCTGCTCCTGTGATCCCAACATCTGAGCACACCAGGGCCCTGTGCTGCCTGGGGACTTGGCTGAGAGCCGGGACAGGAAGGGAGAAGGATATGAAGGCACCTCAATAGAAGACACGGATTCAGCCATCCCAGCTGACCCAGCAGCCCAGGAGGGATCAGCGTGATCGGAAACTCGGCGCTGCTCCCATGGGACTGGCACAAGCACAAATGGCTGCTGCCAGATTCATTTCACTCGGGACTGTGATCTGCTTGAGCTGCCCCATCCAGGGGCATTTGTTCTGCTGACAGGTAGCCCTGGCAAGGGGATGTTCTCTGGCAGCTTCTGGCACAAAGGAGTGCTCCCACTCTTTCCACACTGGTGCAGAGCAGAGTAAATCCTCTTTCATCAATGCAAAATCAGGTGTAAAACAGGAGTATCCAGCCCAGGCCATTTAATCCTCTGAGATACAAGCAGGCTCATAATCTTCATCAGCGTTGCTTCCTGCTTGAAATGTTTTTCATTAGCTGCTTATTCAGTGAACACAACCACTTCTGCTACCTCAGCAAAACACATGCCACACTTCTTGCTCAGCAGCAGAAGGCAAACATTTTATTGCGTTTTAATCACTGGCAGTTTCTGACAGTTGCTTCCTGCTCTCTGTGTTTCTTCCACCCATCCTACTGGGAAGCCTCTAAAAACTTTGATTGCTTGACCAAACCAATCCAGGACCTGAAGCTGAAGGGGAAGCTGAAGGTTGAAAGCCTGGTAATCTCACAGGCCTTTTGATCCCGTTCTGGAAGGAGTGGGACAGGCAGAGCACAGCCATTCAGTTGCAGGGGTCGGCTGCCCTGACAAGACCTTTGTCCATGTCATCAATCTTCCTAAGAAATTCGATGCAAAATTTTCTTCTGAAAATAATGATTTCTTGGATCTGAAATGTTTCAGAGGAACATTTCAATGACCAACAACTAAACAGAAGTTTTGAATTATAAAAAGGAGAAAACCCACTGATGGACAGTCTTAACCCAGCCAACGAGGAACCAGAAATGCTCTGCAACAGCAGTGCAGACCACTGTCAGGAGAGGGTGAAGGCTCACAGCCACATGGTTAAGGCTTACTCTGACCTTGTAGTTTGAAGCCAAGAACTGTTGACAGACCAAAGAAAGGCTTAGTCCCAATCCTGGTGGCCCAGGATCTCCCTGCTGCTCAGTGTCCCTGATGGCTTTGCTGGATGATGCTCCAGGCCAGGCCCTCTGGAATCCTCCCCTTTCCCTGGGCAATCCGTGCTCTGCAGCACATGACCTGATGCTCTTCTCCCAGGGTCAGTCTTCCTGTGGCTCTGAGTCACACCGAGTGTTTCAAAGAAAATTTTGGTGCCTCATTTCTTCATTTTCCCGTGTCTGGGGGCTTTCCAGCCTCTGATCCACACCCTTCATGCTGTTTCAGTGGAACTCGTTCTCCTCGCTTGGGCATGATCCTTAATGTGCCCATAATTCTCTCACAGCTCCTGCATTGAGATCAACAACCTCTTCCTTTATTCTGCTGCTGCCCCTATGGCAAGGCAGGAGATGGGCAGGGGGGTGTGATAGAGCCCCCACCACCTGCTGATGGGCCATAAAACTGGATGAGGACTGACAGGAAGTCATTGCTCAAGGATGGGGCTCAGGACTGTCTGGGGCAGGGGCAGTGGGACCACCAGCATCACCCTTTTTCCTGCTCGGGACCCACACTTGGCTTCAGCAAAGCCCTCCGTCATTGACCCCAATTTATGCCATGAAGATGAATGACAGGATCGGGCCCAGGTCGTGACCATCAGCTGTGACTCACACTGTGCAATTCCCTAAAGAGGAAGGTAAATTCTGCACAGCAACCCCAGGGGAGCAAGAACAAAGGCTGGTCCCTTCCCCTTCCTTCAGCGTTATCCGGGGTCCATCAGTGCCCCAAGTAACTCGATCCCCGCCCTGCTCCTGCCCGGCCCTGCACAGTCATGCTCCGGCGATTCTGTTTCAGGGGAACACTGAGTTAATGCCTCTGAAGCCCCACGGGACTCCCCAGACGGCCTTTTAAGCAGAGGGGGTGTTGCTGAATCTGCAAAATAATCCTGCATGGGGATGGGAGCATTCATGGACTCCCAAACCTCCCGGTTTTCTTCTCCAGCCCGGACTCCCCTGACCCTGAGATCTCAAGTTGCCCTGGGACAGTCACTTGCTGAAAGTGCGTAAACTCGGCGTTTTCTCCCTCGCACAAACATTGCCATGTCTTCCTCCTCCCCCACTGCACCCTCAAGGTCACACTGGGAGGTTGTGTGATCTGATGAAAGGGAACAGGGAGGGAGAAAAGCCCAGCGAGATGAAAACTGATCCCTGCTGCAGCTCCAGCTCCAGCCTGTTCCCTCAGCGCCCCTTGGCTCCCTCCCCACTGCCCCGGACCTTCACTCCTTGCACTGGGGATGCACTTCTGGCGTGGCTATAAAAGGAACTGTGCATTCAGGTATTCTAAGAACTGGCTGAGTCTTTTGTCCAGAGAGAGGATGGGAAAGCTCCTTAAGCAAAGGATTGTGTAACCCTGGCATGCTGCACTGCTCCTGCTGGCAGGTAATGAGAAACTGGGCAGAAAATAGCTTTTGAAATGCCCAGCTGGGCACAGAAGGGCCTCACTGCAGCCCTGATCCCCCCTGACCCCACTCATCACCTACTGGTTGCTTCTCTGCCCAGGAGGAGATGTCCAGGGATTTACCATCAGCCAGAGTGCTGCCTCTGTATTAGTCATTTCAATATGCCTGGCACTGTTCCTGGCCCTGAGGCCACGGACATTGAACTTTATTAAAACTTCTTATGCCCCAAGCTGAGATGGATGCAATCCCCTTAAATTTTTTTCAGGAATTGTTTCTGAAAGTATTAGTTGACATGACCCAAAATCACATGCCAGAGACCTGTAATCACAGTGAGACCTGGGAATGTTCTTGATGGCCACAGAGACCTCCCAGCCCTGATCCCTGCAGTATAACCCTCTGTCATCCCCAGATTTGTGAGGTCTGGGCAGGGCGTGCAGGAGAGGCAGCCCCAGCAGGACTTGCACATCCTTATCTGAATGGCACAGTGCTGAAGCCTGTGCCAGTTTACCCAGTCCCAGAGCTCCCACACTCCTGAGCTGAGGGATGTTGTGCATTCCCTGCCAAGTGTGTGGCTTCCATTGCCCAGCCCTTACCTGTAGCACCTTGGTGATGCCCCAGCCCTGCCTCAGGGACACACAGCTGGTGTCCCTTTCCCAGCTGCAGTCCAGCTGCTGCAGAGGATTTGGCTTTGGCGAGCCCCTGCCTGGCTATGCGTACAAGTGAGAGAGCTGTGACTGTGATGGGGAATAAATACATGGGAGAAAACATTGCTTTTGCTGAAATTCCATGGAGGAGCAAAAAGAATCTGCACTGGGACATGTGCTAAAAAAAATCAGGAGCATGGGCTGTCCCTTAATCCAGGGTTGGGACAGCAAAGTGCTTCCCATCACTGCCCCTCACCTCAGGCCAGCATGGGCAGAGGCAGATGGGTCCTTTGGCTCTGCCTGCTTGAGAGGCCAATGCAACAGGAGAAGGGATGGGATGAGGTGAGGACACCTTCAGCATGGAAGTCACTGACAAGGCTGCATATGTCCCTGGAAATCCTTGCTATTGTTTGAAGCTGTCCTCAGCAGCAGTGGGATTTTCCTGCCCTGTTTCCTAAAACCCTGGTTTCCTAAAACCATTGTTTTCAGTGCTAATAAGGTGGAAAGGCAGAGTTTTTGTGGTAAAATCAGGGCAGTGGGACTTAGGCAGCTTCAGTTCATTGTTCTTCCTACTGCTGATGGCAAAGGCATTATGGTCTCCAGCAAGGTCATTTGAAGGTTGTTCCTCATTGTAAACCTGAGGAGCTCTTGGCCTGCCAGTGACTGCGGTGCACAAAGGATTCAGCATGCCCAGCTCCCACCCCTGCATGAAACAGCCCCAGAGAGAGCTCTGCCCTTCCAGACTTGCCCCTTCTAAGGCATTTCCTCCACATCTGGGAGGAGAATTTAATAGAGAGCTTTTGAAGCTTTTTCCCTCATGCCCTGTGTCCAGGATGGCTGAGCTCCACAGAAGCAAACCAGGGGTCTTTGGAAGTTCAGAGCAGGACACTTAGTTCATCTCCCACCTCTGCCTGGAAGGCCAGGTAGGATTTAACCTACCCTAGTCTCAGCCTGGGCAGGAACATCCACAATCTGAGTTTCTGCTGCAGGTCTCCAGGCTCCCCTTTTCTTAGAAGTGTACTGAGCAGCTCTCCCCTATTTTCCCTTGGTTTTGCCACTTGCATCCATGTTTTCTAATGCACCAGGCATAAGTGTTCTGCACTGGAGCCACATTCCTGGGCCTGACTGCTCAGATCAGCCACCTGACACACTGGGAGGGTGCCAAAGTGCTTTCTGCAGATCTGCTGCACTGTTTTCCAGCAAACATCCTGTCAGTAGCTGGACTGTCCAGGGAAATCAAGTGCAAACTGCAGATTGGCCAGGCAAGTTCTCAAGAAACAATTTTATCAAAACTTCTGGCAGAGCAAGTGCCTGGTTTGACAGAGACGTGTCAGGGGTGGGCATGGAGAGCAGGGATTCAAGCAGCACCTTTGTTTGAGTGGAGCCAGAAGGCTGGCTCTGCTCCTCACTTCCAATGTGAGCCCCAGGCACAGGCTGCAGAAACAACCATGTTCATCAGGCGTGTGAGTAAATTTTCACTGGGCCAGGAGAAGGCTGGTGTGCACGATACAGAAGACACCTGTTCAGACACCTGAGTTGCTTCTTTCCAGAACAGCATGCTAAACACAGGACTGTCTTCAGCAATGAGGTCCCAAATCTCATCTTCTCAAGCACAATTTGAGATGCTCCACGTTTCATACTGCTCAAAAAATCAAATATTTGGGGAAGCTCTGGGGTTGGTTTTTTTTGGTGGTGGTGTTGCTTTTGGTTTTTTGGTTTTTTTCCATTTCACAAACGAAGCTTTCATTTCCCATAAGCAGGGAGCATTTTCAGGGAGACTCCTGAAAATGTCTTCACATACCTGGTTTGAGTTTTCAACACTACATCATCAAATATCAGGTGAAACAACACACTCCAGAGTGGCCATCCCACTCCAAGCCAAGGAGCCAGCAGAGATGTCTGGCTCAGGCAGCAGTATCAGGTCCTGCACAGGACCACTCCAAGAATCACACCAGACACATGGTGTGATTTTTGGGGAAATTCTGTGCAGGGCCAGGAGTTTGACTCCAGTGATCCTTGTGAGTCCCATCCAAGCCAGGATATTCTGTGCTTCCATGATCAGCAGTTGTGTTTGCACAGTGTGGGGCATCACAACACCCAGCATCAGAAAAATCACGGCTTCTTCCTGACTGTTTCAGTGCTATTGTTAGCAGCAGTAATCCTGTGGTACGGGAGCTGTGAGGGATTAGGAAGGAAGAGAATTTTCTCTATGTTGAGGGGATTGCACAGTAAATTTCCACAGGTTGGTGTGTGCTAAGGTGAGGGTTTCTCAGCTACAGCCATCCTGTAATTGCTGCTACATTTGTGGGTTCTTTAAAGCACCCATAAAGCAGTCAAGAAAAAAGTTGTACCACTAGCATGTAACTGTCAAACCTTCCAAATGGTTACTTTCTTCCACAACAGTGGTAGGGCCCAAATTTTCCTTTATTATAATTTTGTTGCTGTTGCTTGGATTTCAGGCAAGTGTGCACCTTCAGGACTGCTCCTCTAGGAGCACAGGGTTTCTCTAACAAAGAATTTCAGTGTTGCCAGTCACTGTCAAGCCTCAAAAGTATGAAATCAGGTTAAAATAAAGATATTTAAGAACTAAAAACATATGTTGGATCCCATTTCGCCTACTCCATTCTACCCTCATCCATGTTTTCAAGCTTTTGTTTCCTTCAACTAGCCTGAAAATAAAGATGCCCAGATGACCCTCCACAACGGATTTGTGGTGGGAAACCTGCATCTGCACTCGTAGTCCTTCCCTGTCCTACTGCACCATGCTTTCTGGCCAGTCCCCTGCCCTCAGGAATCCCCTTCCCACTGGAAAGCCAGAGCCATGGCTTTCCCACAGGCCCCAGTCAGCCTCGGCCATCCAGCTCTGCCATGCTGGTAGCTGCAGGCAGAAGAACATCTTGCTGTCTCTGTGCCTGGCTCCCATTGGTTTGGGTTATGTTGCAGATCTGGGTGATCTGCCCATCACCCAGAATCCAGCCTAGGCTGAGCAGGCAGTATCTTCATTTGGAAACAAAACCTAGCAGGAAGGATGGGTTTTTTCAGGTTTTGTTACATAAAAGTATTTTAAGCACTTCCACATATGGTAAGTAGCTGGGATTGACCTGTCTTCACAGAGGAACAAGGGAGGGCACAGACTCAAGGAGATACATCCTCCTTCATGCCATGGAGCTTCACTCACATGGGTGTCAACCACAGCCTTGTCCAAGTTTCCCCTTGGCAGCGTGACTGGAGCTGTTGTCTGCAGTCTGTACCACTCCGATTTTCCACAGGACTATAACAGGAGATGGAGTGGTGACATGTGACAGACTGATTTAGGCCCTGTTGAGAGGATGTTTACAGAACTGGGACACCAGTGACGTATTACAGAGAAGCAGGATGTCTTTGCTCCTCTAGCTCTGTGGCTCAGCACAGCTTAACCTGTTTGCTCCTTCCATAAATGTCCCAAAGGGGACTGTGAGGGTCTCCAGGCATTTCCCACCAATGTTCAGTTAGTTGCTACCAGAGGACTGCAGGAATGTCCTGTTCTGGACCAGTGCCATGCCTGGTGCAACCATGATGGCAAAGAACCACATCCAGAGATTGAGGCAGGTGTTGCATAACCTGAATTCCCATTTCTTTGGGAAATTTAAGCAATGGCTATGGGAATTGCATCTCTTCAGAGCTAAGACTGCTTGCAGCTGCAGGTGCTTCTGTCTCTTGCCCAGAAAGAGACAAAATACACCTGGTCATCCTCATGTTGCATCATGAGACAGAAACTTTCCCCATGAGTGTGTGAGTGGTCTCCAGCCAGTGCTAATGAAAGCAGACAGGACATGAGGCAGCCAGTGAATCCAGAATAACTCTAGAAATGATTGGCCTTTCCATTGAAAATTACCTGGTGCCTGATTGCTCTGACTGGGGCCCAAATGAAGGCTGTGGGGTGGCCAGCCTGGAGTGGGGCTGCAGGGGTAGCAGCACTCTCCTCCAGTAAAGCACCAAGGGCTTGGGAATCCCAAAGGTAGTGCTGTGGTTGGGCCACTTGGCCAAGTTCCAAGTCAGGTACTTTGTTCCTGCAGTGAGCAGGAAGGCGTTGAGGTCAACACATGTTACAACATTCACAGACAGCTGCTGTTCCCTGTGCAGCAAAGATTGTATCTGTGAGCCTGTTGGGTTCCACGCGTTCTGAAATCCACACTCCTGACATGAGACCTGTCCAGACCTTCCCATGATGTTTCATGTCTTGCAAGTATTAATTTCAGGTCACCTAGACTGAAAAGTGCCCATTAGCCCCCCACATCCATCTGCTGCCTGTGAGAAGCACAAGGTGAGAAGGAAATAGCTCCACTCAGAATATTTAACTGTCACTTGCTTCCCTCAGGTCAGCAGACACAGGCTGTTTGGCCACACCTGCGCTCTTCTAGACCTTGTTTTTTCCCAAGGGAATTTTCTGATGTGAATTCATGAAAGGCAGGAAATGTAAAAATTCAAGACCTGCTGGTGAGAGGAATTCCCTTAACCTTATCTTTGCAAGCATCTCAGCAATCCAGCCAGGAGCTGCAGGCCAAGGCACCCCCATTGGCACAGCCAGGAGCTGCAGGCCAGGGCACCCCCAAGGCACAGGGCTTAGTGCCCTGCAGTCAGGAATGAGAAATATTCACGTGCTACATCCAGTGCATGTGACTTCCCAGCTAGCTGGGAGCTGAGAGCCAGGGGATCACTGCATATAAATAAACTGTTTCCTAAAAGACATAAGATGTCTCATGCCTGGTTTTTGCTACTGTGTTTTCTGCTTTGAAGGAGCTCAAAACACTGCAGGTGCAGCTCTGTCCCCATATATGCTGATGCTCAGCACCTGCCAGCAGCCTCTTCTTGGTCCCCGGCCCAGGTACTCATCCTGCACTGCTGAGCAAGGGAACACAGAATTTCTGTCCAAAACTTTTCTTGTTACCTACTGGGATTGTGGATATTCCTGTTGTTCTAGAAATAGCTGATAAGATTTCAAAGCTCCCTAAACTGCTAACTCTGACCTCATGAGTGCCACAGACGAGCGACATGCTCAGTTCCTGTTTGAGCTGCACTGGTAACATCTTTGTCCTGGGAGATGTGCCTGAGTAACTTACAGAGCAGCTACTCATTAAGCTGCTTTAGAGGAGCTCACTGGCTGTGGGCGATGGAGGACGGGGATGAGGCCGTATTAGTTACAAAATGATTACAAGCTGCTTACACAATGTGCCATAAAAGGGTGAAAGGATGATAAAACAGTTCTGGGGGACATGGCAAGATGTCAGCTAATCCTCTTCCCACACAGTGGTGCTTCTGGCACTTACAACACTGTCTGACCTGGATTTAAAATCCTCTCATGCCAGAGTCACAAGATTTCCCCAAGACAATTTCCCCAGCATTTGTCCTTCCTGATGGTTAAAACTTTTCCACTTGTGTTGAACTAAAGCATTCTTTTTCATAGTTTGTTTTCACAATTTCTCTTCTTTTTGCCGATGAATACTTGCTGCTTTAAGCTTTGTGCAGGTTTTTCTCTTGAAATCTGTCTCAGCAACTGTAGAACCTATGCCTGCCATTGTAAAAACATCAAATTTGTAGGAGGCATGTATTTGGTTTCCCTAAGGCTCCACCTTTCATGAGCACACACATCCACATGCTAGCATTCCCCTCTTATTATTTTGGGAGGGGCTCTTGTTCCACTGTGGAAGGAGAAAAGGAGGTCTGTCTGCCCCAGGCAACATGACCAGCTCTCCCCAGAGTGAAGTGGGATAGAAAGTGGAAATAAGATACCAGAGTCCAAAACTGAAGTGGGATGCAATTCATTTCCTGTGTGAAATGGCAGAAAGGCAGGGACCCCAGCTCCTTTTATAAGCACCGGAGGGAAAAAAAGTACAAGTGATTCATTTGATTCTGACCTACCTGTGAGGCAGGAGATTTGTGCCCCAAAAGTGGCCCTTTCACATTGACCCTGAAGCTGCTCTAGACAGCTCACTCAGAGGGAGACAGTGACAGCATCTCCCACATTTCTGGATAAGGGGAAAAAGGAGAGCAAAGCCAAGCTGAGAAGCTCGAGCACCAAAGCCTCAGCCCGGGCAACAGAAGTATCAAGGTTTTTTCATCTTGCAACTTGGAAAATATTCCTCTGCCCCTAACTTTTGCTCCTTGTTTTCTCTTTCAGTGTAACTTCTTTATGTGAAGTCCAGCCACTGAGTGTCTTTGGTTTTCAATATCCTTAAACTGCAGAAAAGTGTGAGAAGAATAGAATAGAATAGAATAGAATAGAATAGAATAGAAGAGAATAGAATAGAACATTTCAGTTGGAAGGGACCTACAACAATCAGCCCAGTCAACAGCTCAGTGACTTCAAGGCTGACCAAAAGTTAAAGCATGTTATTAAGAGCATTGTCCAAGTGTCTCCTAAACCCTTACAGGCCTGGGGCACCAACCAACTCTCTGGGAAGCCTGTTTAGTGTCTGACCAAGCTCTTGGTAAAGAGATGCTTCCTCATGTTAAGTCAAAACATCTCATACATCCTGAAACCTTGTCTGTACCATACACTGAGCAAGTCTGGTTCTTGGCTGGCTGTGCTGTGATGAGGGCAGAAGAAAACCTCACTTCCAAGCCCCCAAGGAAGATAACTGGTGTTCCCAGACATGCCTCATGGGAGGAGAGTTGGTGAGAGATGTATTTGTTGAGAGGTGCATTTGCAACGTTGCACTGTGGGAGTAGGATGGCTCCTCAGATGGTGAGGGCTTGTCCTCACTAATGTGCCAGCCAAGCTTTTGGGGCACTGGAACTGATACCAGCATGAATGATACCCCTTGAGGCAAATTAAACACACATTTGTTCTTAAAAATATAAGAGAAATTTAAGGAACGTTATATTGAGCACAGTCCTACTGCAAGATATGGTTCTACATTGAGTCTGCATCACAAATAGATTCCTTATATACCCTTGCTCCAGTCCCAGTCCCTTGCAAGGAGTCATTTGGTCTCTGACATTTCTGCTCGGTTTAACCCCTTCTTGTATTTGGCCCTCTTTGCCCTCTGGGACACATCATTCTTTGGTCACAAATTTCCACTGCTGAGCAGCTACAATTAGTATTTCTTTCATGCCAGATAAGACCCTGGAACCAAGAATTAAGTCAATATGGGTGAAAAAGAGAGCAAGCTGCAGTGATGTCCTCATCTGGTAGGACTACGTTGGGTAGGAGGTGACCAAAGTGCAGCTTCTGCAGCAGTGAGACAACTCTCCAGGAACCTGCCTCATAAGGAATTGTCTTGGGTTCTGTGCCCCACCTCTTTGACTACATGGTCCAGGATTTATTCAGCATCCCCTGGGGGTGGGTGTTTTCATCAGAACAGAGGATTAAACCAGGAATGCAGGGCAGGTGCACTCAGTGGGCAATAAGCACCAGAGCTGCTCCCAAGCCAGGCCTCAACAAGAGTGACAAAGCCATGCCTTGAGCTAGAGAGATCTGCCCCCATTTCATTAACTAAAGAGCTGGATTAGCCCCATCCTGATTGGCAAGAAAAGCTTAAAAACGTGGGTCAAGTGAAATGTCTTAGGAAGCACATCCTGGACTCCAGCCAGGCAGAGTTGTACCTTTGAGAAAGGAAGACCCTCCAGTGTGATGTCAGCAAGGCTTCTTTCAGCCAAGCTCTGGCTCATGCAGGAATCATCTCTTATAAGAACCCAGGAGGCTCTGGATTGTGGAGAATTGGGTACAGATGTGCAGCCAGAGTTTGGACCGAGAGATTGGTAGGAATCAGATCTTGGGAGTAATCAGCAAGCCATGGGAAGAGAATGCATAGGATCTGCCAAGAAAGTGAGTGGTATCACTGGTCTGCCAGTATTGCTGCTGAGCCTTGCAGAGCAGCACCCCAGAATGAGCATTTAAAGAGCAGATTTTGCAAATAGCTTGAGAGTCCAAATTACAGATCAACAAACACAGACAGATGGACACTGCTGCCTTCTGGACATCTGCATCATTTATTGATGCTCTCAGGACTCAGCCATGCTGCCAAAACTGGAGGCACAGGCCCTTTGCCAGAGCTGTGCCCAGCACATCCTCCTGCACTGCCACAAGGACAGAACCAGGACTCACATTGTGAGCAGGAACCTGGCCCGGCTGTCCAACCTTCCTGTGAAAACCTGCCCGAAAGCCAAGCTTTAGGAAAACTCTGTCCTGCCAGTTGAACCATCTGTCTTGCTCCAACTTATTAATGAGCCAAATTCTTATCTTGGCTTGTGGAGTTTTTCAGCTCTGCTAGTTCTTTTCAAGCAGCTTTGCCTTAGCTTTATATTTTTATACTACCCTGGAAATCTGTCAGTGCAAAAGATACCCACATCCACAACCTTTTCAGATCTTGTGAGTGAATTAAACATTTCCCAAACCATTGGCAGGAGATCAAGCAACTCAGACCCTCCCACAACCTTGCTATTAAACTCTCTGAGCCTCCAGAACAACGTGGTAGTTCCAGCCTGTCTGACGGGACTGGTCACTCCCCAGGGATCCCTGAACCATGCCCAGAAGTCATTTGGAAGAGCATCAGTTGGCCCAGGTGGGCCGTGCCCACAGTGGTGTGCGCTGTCTCTTGGCATCATTTACTCAACCCCAGTAATGGGGCAGAAGAGGTTTTTGATTAGTAATAGCAGCTCATCATCTGCTCTGATTTTGCTCCACATTAAGGCTGTTGCAGTAGCCAGGAATACTGGAGCCTGCTGCCTGCATAGCCCTTGTGGAGTGGTTGCTGGAGGCACGGGGATCTCCAATACCTGCATATCATTAGTGACCTCATACAGCTCAATATAAAAAGAAAAAAATCAACCAACCAAACCAAACCAAACAATTTAAACCTGTGGCAGAAGGAAGAAGGCTGCCTCTATTCAAACATAGCCAGAAAATCCCCAGACCATATTCCTGGAGGCACTGCTAAAGGTGACTGAACACAAAAGCTGTGGCTGTCTTCTTCCCCCTTTTCAGTGATTAGTTCTGTCTGGTTGGGATTAGCACAGCACTGAACATGTCAGCAAGGTACAAAATTGTTGTCAGCACTAGAAAAATCACTTGCCCTGTGGACAAGCTTAATGCACAAAAAGCTGCTGTGGTGAGGGCACAGATTCAGCACGTCCAAACACGAGGAGTGAACTGAAGAGCTGTATTACTCCTCTCTGTGATGAATGAAGTGCAGAGAACACACTCCTGGTTAAAGCAGCCTAGAAGGCTTTGTGTCTCAGTAAGAGTGGAGATGTGATTTATACTAATAAAAATGTGGCACTGAGTGTGCACAGAGGCCCAGGACACTGTCAGCTTGGCTTTCCCAGTCCACTCAGCACCATCACTGCCACATTACTGCTGCAGACACAGACGTGGTAACCTGATTGAGAGGGAAAAAGGACAGCAGCAAACAGATGCCATCTGCCAGGGGACTGACCCTGAGCCACTCTGCCTTGGAACAGGGACTCCAGTGTCAGACCAAAGCTCTGCTTGCAAGAGTGAAACAGAACAATTGACCTTTAAATGACAGTTTGTGGAGTGTCAGCTCGAATGACACTGTAGGGAGGGGTGGGAGTGTTATTAAGGTATATGATATCATCCACGAGCAGGAAAATAACAAAATTCCCCTGGGAAAAAAAGCCTGTGATTTCTCCCTCCCCACGTTAGACTTCTTGGCTCCCTGCTTCAACAGATCTTCTATGGGATACAAGAGCTTATCACCAGGGTACCTGCATTTCTCATAGGAGGTAAATTGCCTTTCAACTCCTCTCCATGGCTTTATAACCATCCTACTTAGATCTAATGATGTGCAAAAGTTTACAAAGCATTTTCCGATGACCTGGAATGCTTGGCAGCTTGTGAGTAGAGCAAATAGCTTATCTGGGATAATAGAGAGGAAATCCACTGAAGAGCTCAAGTCATTAAGATGTTTTCATTTGATGCGACAACCACTACCAAGGGCCAGAGCAAAAGAAATGAGCCCATAGTGCTCATGAAAGGTGCTGCCAGGCATGTCTGCATCAGTCATCCCCTCTCCAGCACTGCTTTTGGCTCAGCTCTTTTCCCAGTGCACCAACTTGGTTGCCTTCTGTCCAAAAATCTTGCAAAGCTACAATGCACAGTTCAATGATTCTACACAAGAAAAGAGAAAACAAATTAAATCCATAGTGACCACATCTACATCACTCCAAAAAGCTTTGAGGCAAAGGGCTGAGGGAGCAGGTACCTCACTGGATCTCACTTCAGGAAATATCATCAAACTGAAATTATGAGGTGGAGTTAAAAACCTCTTCATTCCCAGTGTCCATTACTGCAGGTTTCATTTATATTTTACAATTTTAAGGAAACATTTTTCCCCCCTTTATTGCTGAGTGAAATGCACCCTTTTTCCCAGGAGTAACTGGGCAGCTAACTGCCTGGAGAATGGGCAGGACCATTGGAGGAGGACAAAGTGCTGCCACTGTGAACTCTGAAGGGTCAGGGTGGAAGCAACAGTCTGCAGACACAGAACTCTTTGGGCTTCTTTTGGTACATTCATTCACACCACACACCTTAGAAAGAGAAACTGAGACAATCACAAATACCTTATGAGCATCAGATGGAAAGGAGAATTTTATCTGTTATTCAGCCTCTGAGACGTAGGCAAAGGGAGGCAGAAGGGAATGGGATTGCAAGCAAATAAAAAAAGCTGTTTCACATTGATATCTTCTGTGAGGAAGCCAAGAGTCATATACCCTCAGGTAATGTGGTGCAAGGGCCCTTGTCCCTGTCCAACTCATCTCCACTGTGGGAGATCCTGTGATGGCATCAGGACTTCTGTCCAGTTGTTGTAGGACACTGGAGCTTCCTCCTCTGTCTCCTGCTGTTTTGATTTCTCACTGTAGACAAAAAAAACAGGGGAGTTGCTTGTGCTCAGGTGAGAGATATGGCACTAGGGTTTGTCTTGCCCAAACTGTCAGAACATCACTTGAGGGCTGATGTTGGATGCTTGTGTCTGAACTAATCCAGTTAAACTCTTTCCAAAGACTGTGTCTTTTCAACATGTCCAGGTGGGTTAACTGGAAGGACAACAGGGAATGTCTGCCATTCCAGAGGGATGTTAAAGTCATCCCTAATTTGGCTCATTGTTTGATATGTGCCTGTGTGTCATTTCAACTTTCATGAAAACTAAGTTATTTCAGAGCAATGTACATTACACACAGTTGCATGGAATTCTTTCCCAACCCTCTTTTTCCTTTGTAGTTATAAAACACTGGGTGCTTTATAACTAGACAAACACTGCAACAGCAGCAATTGTCTGACAAAAAGAAATCCCAAGACAAATTAGTCACAGGTAGAGTGATGAGGTCTTCAAAATCCACTTCTGCACAGGGGAAGCTGTCTCCTTTGCAATGTCATTGCTTCCAAATGTGACCCTCTTCTGATGCAGCACAGGTGCTGTTCCAGGGCTATGGAGCTCCTCTCCCTGTGCCGAAACATGAAGGTTTCAGACAGGAAATTGGTGGGATTCACCTAGAAGGGTGTTAAGAATAGTTTCATGGGCTCTAAGTGGATGCTGGATTTGCATGTATCCCCCTCCTAACCATTCATAAATATATGCACGAGCGTCATTTTATTCACACAGATTTTGGCAAAGGGCCCATTGAATTCAGCAAAGAGAAGCCCATTGACTTTGGTAGACTTTGCACATTGAGGGTGAGAACAGATGGAGGTCCATTCACCAGTTGCCACTCATTAGTTAAAGCTTGTTATTGCTAAAGGGCTGTGTTAATGCATTCCCAAATGGAGCATGATCCAAGTGATGTAACGACCACTGAGGGCTGGAGAATGGCAGACGTGCTCCTCCAGCAAGGATGGAGTGAACAAAGGAGACCCCTGTCTGCACAGGGCTTACAAACTGCAGTCTCCTGGCCCACTCCTCTCTCGACCTTCAGAAGGCAGCAGGTCTGCAGCCAGTGCCCTTTGCCCACAATGCAAAGGCAGTTTCCAACAGTCACAGTATGGGACCTGGCACAGGAGAAGGAGAAAGCCACATGTGAACACAAATCCTCTCTCCTGCCAACAAGAAGGTCTCATGGGTTTTGGCAGGAGCTACACTGAGCCTTTCCTATAGCTACCCACAGTGGAAGCTCTCCTTGCATTATGAGGGAGCAAGTAAACATGTTCCCTGAGCACAGCCAGGGGAAGGGAAAACTTCTAGAGAAAAGATCTCTCTGTACACAGCTGCTGCAGCTTTGGCCGAGAACTTTCCTTGAGGGACGCACACCACTCTATGTCTCAAAGCAGCATCTTGTTAAACTCTAGTGGATTTCCACAACTTAACTTAGCAAAGAAAGCAACATGGGGACTGCCTGCTGGCTCTTGAAAAAGGCAGGAGAATTTACATTGCCCATAGAGATGTGGGGTTCTAACAGCCTTAAAATCATAGAAACTCAGAATGGTTTGGGTGGGAAGAACCTTAAAATTCATCTCATTTCCAACCCCTGCCATGGGCAGGGACACCTCCCACTCTCCCAGGTTGCTCCAACCTGCCCTTGGACACTTCCAGGGATGGAGCAGCCACAGCTTCTCTGGGCAGCCTGTGCCAGGGCCTCCCCACCCTCACAGGGAAATGTGCCAGTAGTTCATGAATTTCTAGCATTAATAGATCAGAGAAGCCAAAGCCTGTCCCAGACAAGATAGAAAGAGAAGCAAAAAATCCCTATTGATTTTATGGGGTAAGATTAATAATAAAAAAGGCTTCCTGGGCTAGTCTAGAGGATGCATTAGCAGCTCAGACATGGGAGTACTGGATGAAGAAGAATGGCTTTGTCCAAAATGAGAATGCAACCAGTAAAAACACATCACTGAAAAACAAGGAATATTTTTCTTGCTGCAAGCCAGAGGCCTGAGCCCATGGGTCTGCTTCTCTAGAAAGTAGTGTGAGAAACACAGCTGGCACCCTCAACACAGAAAACATTCCCTGCTGAAAAGCATCACTTGAGCTGCTCTGAGCAAATCAACCTCTGAGACAGATAAAATGATTAGCACTGTGCACACATGTGACAAGAGATGATTAGTTTTGGATCCCAAATATATGATGAAGATGGTGCCTGTGCAGACTCCTCACACACCAGCACTTTCTGGTTGTTAATTATTGGTGTGCTGTGGATGGAGAACCTCTTCTGCCATTCAAGCCTGGGTACTGGGCAGCTTCACATCTCTTGAAGCTTTAACTAGACAGCATCAAAGGTGAGTGGCAGATATGTCTGTGACCATCCCTGTCCTCGCTGCATCACCTACAGCTAAAAACCAAATGTAGGTTTCCTGATTTTGTCTTCTTTAGTGTGTTCACAAATGTGGCAGTGAGACTGTGTTAGAGCTTGGAGCTCTCACCACAGCAGGAAAGCACATTTCTGGGTCCAGTAAACAGAAATCCTCCATAGAAACAGAAAAATAACTTAGTTGTGTCCTCAGTGGGTTTTCATTTCTTGTGCTGGTCGCTGTGGCTTGGGGTTTCCGAGCTGAGAAACTGTTCATAGTGTCAGTTGTTTCACAACCCTCAGGCATTCACAGAGCTGTGTGCAGTGCTCTGCTTTCCTTCCATGAAAGGACCTTCAGAAAAAAGGTCTTCTTGACCCTCTCACCCAGGCTCTACATCACTGCAAGCCATGTGAACGGAACTGAGAGATCATGGGCAAAAAGGATGTTACATTCCTTCAACTGAGTTCTTTGCATCCCTGGGGTCTTGCTTTCTGCCAAGTGATCACACCACCATAGTACTGAGGGAGAACACAGGCCAGAGCTGCCAGAAAAGAGGCTCTGACCCTAGGAAATGGACTTTGTGTGAGATCCTCGCAAGAGTCTCAGATGATGTGTTTGTGAACTTGCTCATGGTGTTTGTCCCCATGGCGTGGCTGCAGTGTACACACTTGTTGGGACCCCAGAGGCAGCCCAGCCCCTCTGAGGAGCTGCTTAATGGTTTCTGATTATTGATGCTACCCCCTGGCTCAAAGTGAGCTGCAGGCTGGAAGGATCTTCTGTTTGAGAAGGGTTGTCTCCCAGCTCCTTCATTTGGTTTTCAGTTACTCGTGCACTGGTACAGCACCACCAAAGCCAAACATAGATGAAGAACTGGCCTTTGTCATGCTGCAATATGCCCAGGAATAGGAAAGCACATTTGCATAGGTGTGAGATTTATCATATGATTTGTCTACCATCAGAATCAGACAAGCGTCTTCTTTTCATGTTTGTTAGAGAAGCAGTAGCCAGTGGGAATTTCCCTTTGCTTTCAAAAATGGCATTTTGCTTTGTTTGAAATAAAAATGCCTAAAAAATATTGTTTCTGCACTTGGTCTCTTCCCAGCATCCCTGTGCAGCTGAACCATGGCATTAATGTGCTCATGCAGCATTTGTTTAGAAAACAATTGTGCTGCCCTTACCACTGAACTGTTCTCATGCTGTAGGTGAGACAAAGCTGTATCTGGTGCTTGAGACACAGAGGTAAAGTCTGGGCTTTGCACACGGGTGTAAATGATGGCACCAACCAAAAACCAGCCAAGGCAGAGCCCTCTCTGGACACTGCTGTGGGGGTCCCTGTGTGCTGAGGTCCTGGAGGATGCAGAAGGAGGGTCTCCAGGTAGCCCTGCCTTTAAAGGGGTGAGACAGACCCTGGTGATGTTGCCCATCACAGCTGTCCTGAGCAGGGCAATGGTGGTGACCAGGGAGATGGAAAAGGGGATGTGACCCCCAGATAACACAGAGCAGCCCAATGCAAAGATTGGTTGGACCAGTCCCAGTGGGTGCCTGAACCCTCTGGCTAAATAAAACAGAGGAAGGCTTTAAAAACCATTGGACTCTAGCTGGAACAATGCAGTTCATGGATTACCTGTAAAGAGCTGAGTCACCAGACAGCTCCTTATGAGGTGTGGATGAGCCAGCAAGAGCTTGTTCCAGTGGTCAAGCACTGGGGCAGGGGCCCAGAGGGACCACAGAGTGTCTGTCCTTTAAATCTTGCAAAATTTGCCTCAAGACAGTGAGCAACCTGTGCCAGCAGTGCAGTGAGATCTGTCTGATTTGTGCTGTGATTTTACACTTTATATCCCAGTGGCACTGGAGCACATCAGGATTGAAATCCTTGCATGAAGTAATGCCAGAGTGATATATAAGATGAACAAAACCTGCTGTTTCCACACTTCTTAAAATAGTTCAGGGAAGAAAGTAAACATCTATGAGCTATAGGGGAACTGAGACCTCCAGTCCCCACTTTCTCTTTCTGCTTCAGGGCTTTTTGTCAAGACTACAGGAACAGCATCTCTCAGGTCAGAAAGTGGTTTGAAGGGCTTGCATTGGTTTTGGGGATTTTTTTCAGCTCACACATATCCTTCCAAGGCTGGACTTGGTCTTGTGGTGGTTCCAGCCACAGTTAATGAGCACTTCCATGGAGCTGATGTGTCTGAATGCCTTTCACATAATAATTGAGATGTGGATCTCTCAGCCAGACTCATCCTACAGCAAAAGCTTGATGTCTCGAGCAGGTTACAATCACCTCAAGTCTTTTCAGCTCTGAGCTATTTTTACAACATCTCTTCTTTAACCATTTGTCTTGACCCTGTGCCTGCTGCCTTCCCCTCTGTACTAACCCAAGCATCACACAGCCCACGGACGTGCATCTACACTCGTCATGCTTCCCCATATGGGCCACCCTGGTGGGTTGTAGAAGTCTCTCTCTTGCTTTTTAGACATTTGTGGCCATGCCCAACAGCTTCACTAAGAAAGCCACTATTTTCTACCCAGAATTAACTCATCTGCTCAAAAAAGACCACTCCTTTTGTCTGGAAAGTCACGTCTGCCCAGCCAG
The DNA here is from genome assembly GCA_013399895.1 of Serilophus lunatus. Lineage (NCBI taxonomy): Eukaryota > Metazoa > Chordata > Aves > Passeriformes > Eurylaimidae > Serilophus > Serilophus lunatus. Next base: position 1,470,218 of record VXBA01004274.1, read on the forward strand.
GACACTCACCATCCCCTGTCACTGTGCTCTTCTCTACCCAATGGAGTTACTTAAAAGCATGATTTCCTTCCAGTGAGCTCCTGGCATAAAGACAGAGGAAAAAGTGTTTATTCTATATTTCAATGCTGATTCTTCAAAAACAAAGCAAGAAAAAATTCTGAGCAAAGGTGCAGTCCTACCAGTGAAACCAGTTCAGACAGGAGAGGGCCAAGAGGTATTTTTCTCCCAGAAGACATTGCTGTGCCAAGCTCAAATCCAAGCAGTTCTCAAGTTATCAGGCTTGGGTGGTTGGACTAACTAAATAAAACTTGAAACTTTCTGCTACAAACAGTTAGCATAAAAAAAACCACAGTCAAATCAAACTCCTACATTTGCAGGGAAAGGTGATGCAAGCCAAAGATGGCAGCTCATGGCTGTGCAGAAGGGGCCCTCCTCACCCAGCTGCCCTTGTGGCCCACTACAGGGGAGGGATGACCTCCTGGCACGGCCACAGTGGCTGTCAACTGGCTGCCACACTCTGGGCTGGACAGAAGGGCCACACCTCCATCCCTTCCTCCCGTTCCTCCCCACAAAGGTACCCATCTGTGTTCCCAAGCTCAGACCCAACACTGAGCTGACACTGAGATTTTGCAGCCTGGCTCTGTAGCTGGTATCAGTTAGTGTGTGCAGAGGCTAAAAATAGAGACCCTCCACTCTCACAATGACTCAGAAATGCAGAAGGGAAACCCACAGGTCCCGGTGCTTGGCTGTCCCCTGAGCTGATTAAAAAGTTTTCATCTAATACTTTGTTTTGACACAAAACGGTTTTTTGAAAAACAAACTAACAAAAAACAACAAACAAAACCAAACTCAAACCAACCAAACAAGCAAATAAAAAACGTCCACTCTCACCACTAGAGCAGCTGGGAAGATTCCTTATTAGGTCTAAGTTTGGAAGAGGTCTTGGCTAGGTAAGCATGGCATTTTGTAGTTTTTGAATGCTAGTTGGCAAGCCCCTTGCAAGTATTTACCTGCTAAGCACTGTCTTGAAGATCTGTGAGAGCAGATCAAATTGTGAAAGGCGTGTCAGTCCTCTCGAACTTTCACAGAGATACAGTCCACTTTCCAGACAGCTCTAATTCCAGCTCAGGAAAACACATCCACCAGCTGGTCTTGCTGAATCCCACAGGGATGGGATCCTTCAGCCTTTTAACTCACTCTGTCCCCTGCACCAGGGGCTCCACCAGTGCACAGTCCACCGGGTTTTGGCCATGCCATGGGTGACTGGGGACTAGAGGAGAAGCAGAAGAGAACTGGGGTCCCATGGGGAGTTCCATTACTGCTTAAGCACTATCTTGCCCATGAGGAAAGCAGGTCTTTCCTCCCCAGCCTCTGTTTATCTGCCTCATGGTTACAGCTCATTGTAGGATTGGTTAAGCAGATGCCCACAGTGATTGGGACTTAATCCTCAGAGATTTTCAAAATTACTGGACAAGGCCAAGAGCATCCTGCCCTACATTTGACATGGGAGGTTGGACTAGTGGTCCCCAGGGATCCTTCCAACCTTAATGCTTCCATAGAGTCACTCCTCTCAGGACTTCGTGCCTGCTGGAGTTGGCATGAACACCCTGAACTCCTAAGAGTAGTGACGGGGCCACCAGCAGAGGAGCAGAGCAGGCCATGGCAACCAGGCACCAGCCCAACCTGCTCTTCAATACTCCTCTGCTTCCACTTGAGCCACAGCTGGACTCATTTTGTCCTTCCCCATCTGAAGGTGAGGGAAGGAGAGGCAGCACTGGGACACCCTGTGTCCACACCACCAGCTCCACCTCCACAGAGGACCCACAGGCTCTTCATTTCCATCTGCAGTCCCAGAGCCAGGCCAGGCCAGGTGGGCTCTGTGGAGGTGCCCAGGGCTGTGGAGGTACAACCAGGATGCAGAGCAGGGAGAGAGACCGAACACAGAAGTGCTCCTGAAGTTAATTCTGTGTGAGCCATTGAACAAGAGCATGTCAGGGGTGTCCATCCTACATGCTGCATGCCCTGAGAGCATCCTTGCTGCCTTCCCTGCTCTCTGTTGCAGCTCCAGCTCAAACTCCAGCACAGACAGTCCGGCCCCAAGCAGGAGGACATGAGCTCACTCACCTACAAGGGGTCTCAAAACACTCCATTAAATCCCTGCAGTGCCAAAGGCCTTAGGGAAGAGCTGAGCCCTGAGAAGGACCACAGCAGGAGCCCAGCTCAGCCCCTGTCTCATCCCTGTGAGAGGCAGCCTGGTTTTGGCACCAGAGCCTGTCTGGGGACACCAGTGCAGCCCTGGTCCCGCAGAACTGGGTTGCCCTGGCAGGAGATACAGCTGGACCCACAGCTGGGGCACCTCCTCAGCTCCCACAGGAACATGGGAAGGTCCCTGTGCCTTGGTTCCTTGTGATACAGGGCAAGGGCAGACAATGAAAATGAAATCAACTGATAGAGATGAGCTGCCAGTAATTCTCACAGACAGCTGGGATGAGAAAGACCTCAGGAAGCCTCCCCCATTCCCTGTCAGGATCAGCCCTACCTAAACCAATAGACCATCTGCCCACTGGCCAGGCCTGTGACCCCGGCAGGGCAGAGCCAGCCAACAGCCAGGGCTGAGGGGAAAACAGCTCCTGCAGGTCAGTCCAGAGCTCTTGTGCTCAGCACTAAGAGCTGAGATCCCTCCACTGTTTTCTCTTGCTGGGCCATTCCCTTTCCAGAAACCCACCACCACTTTACCCACCCCTTGCTTGTGTCCCAGGGAAGGTGAAGGCAGTGTGTTGTCCCTCGTCACCGCAGCAGCCACTGCTCCCATGACCTTGGTGTGGGCTTTTCCCTGTCCTGCTGAGCACCACCTGGAGCTTCAGCAGATCTGCCAGGAATGAAATGGCCTGTCCCGAGCTCACCCTGGAGCTGACACTGCCACAAGCATCTGCCATGTGAAGAAACAGCACCTGGTGACCCCTGCCCATAGGAGTGGCTCTAGCTCAGGAGCAGCTGGAGGAGCAGTGCCCACCCTCCATCTCACCTGTGCCAGTGCCTCACAGCCCATCCCTGGGCAGGATAGGGTTGGAATCCCACCAGTTTCTGTCTCTGAGATAACCAGGTAACATTTTTTGCTGCAAGAACAACAGAATTATCAATTAAATCATTGAACCAGAAAATTATTTCATAATCAATACAGAACAAGTCAGTTTTATTTTCCCTTTTTCTCACCAATGAAGTGTTGTGTTTGGGATTAGCCAGGAACATTTTGTTCCAGTGGAGAAAAAAATTGTGCTTTCATTATGGCCTCTGTAACAAGTCAGGTCCTTGGTCCTTGGAGGGTCTGTGCACTTCTAACTGAGAGCCCAGGGCTGAGGAATCCCTCTAGGACATTGGGTATTTGTTTTGAGTTCTGAATCGTCCCACCCAGCATGTTTGGAGATGTCTCTGAGCCCCTCACACCTCCCTCCTGGAGAACCACTGTGGATAAACTCTCACACACAGGAGCAAGACCCCTGCCCCTACAGGAAGGACCATAACCCCCAGGATAGCAAGATGTTCTCACATCCGTGGGCCAATAAATATTTCATTATTGTTCACAGAACAGAGAGGACTGAGAGAATCTTCCACCCCTGGCTCTGCACACCCACAGCAGGACAAAGGCTCTCCACAGCTCAGCAGCTGTGGGAGTCCAGTCCCAAACATCTTATTCAGACCAAATGGACCTGTCCAGTTTCCTGTGACTATCCCTGGCATTTCCACGAATGCCACTCACTGTGAGAAAAGCCATTGTCTGTTAATAATGGTACTTGAGTTGGTGGAAAACACTGGGAATTTTTCTGTCATGAGATGAAATGGTATTTTGTTTTGATCTGAAACAAGATTTTCTTTTAATTTTAGTCTGAAATTTTTGGAATTAATGGCTTTTTTACTTTCACAATTTCTTGTCTGTTTTTCAGTCTGAGCTGCCAATCCTCAGATTATCCTGGTTAAGCTTCTGAAATTTGTAAATATGAGGCAGGATTTGGATCCTCATGAAATTTTCAGCTGCACTTAAATGCAACATTTTTGCTGCAAATAATCAGAATAGATGTGTGAGAATGCACTCTGAAATAGGGCACTGGGACAAAGAGAGAAGCACAGTGTGCCTAAAATTTTCATGATGAACAGCAGCACAGAAATGTCACTGCTCCTACACACCAGCCCATCATTAAATACTTCTACTTTCTTTAGTGAAAAGACAAAAAACTAGTTGATGCTTTCAGAATGGCTCAAAAAACCCTCTATCCACATCTGCCTTACAGTGTCAGATTCGTGCAGGAAGCAGAAGTGTTCCTGTGAGATTATCATCTCTGTCTAGAATGTGTTTGTGAAAGGTGAGAGCACAATGCCAGCACAGTGCAAGGTTCCTGCTGCATCTCAATACATTTTATTAGTGATATCATTGTTAAAATGAGATATAATGCTCTTTAGTTCATTTTAAAACAAAAAGTAACTCAAAGGAGTTTCTGGGTGCTTGTTCAGAAATTTATTCTTCGTGGACCTTAAAATAACCCTTCCAACTCAGTCCTTTCAGACCACAGCAGAGCATTGCTGTGTGATGGCTAATGCCCCTTTGAGAGCACTCCAGGCTTTTAATTTTGCCACCACAGTTTCTCTAAATTCCCATGAAGAAATGGTGATTCCCAGCTCTGAGCAGTACATAGTGTGAAAGCTCAAAGAATTGAAAAATCTGATTTTTAGGAGGAACTGATCCAAATTTCTCAGCTGCTGGAAAAGGAATGAAAGAAGCTGCTGAAGAGCAGCATCAAGGCAAGAAGTTTTTCTCTCACACTGAGAGACCAGGGTGGCTGTTCTGCCTCTCCCACCTTCACCACTTGCTGAGAACAGAACTGGGTCCTCCTGGGGCCACTGATGTCCTTCTAAAGGGTCTAAGTCAGGCTCTCCTCTTTCTACCATGACAGGAGGAGAACTGTCCTCCATTCAAACGAGGTGGTTGAGAGATCAAGGTGGGACACCCGGAATTTGGGAGGACAATCCATTAAAATCCATTACCCCAAACCATCCTTTGTTTTCTTCCTCAGCTGCCTCATGGGAGATAGAAGAGGAGAGCAATGAGTAATGCCTATAGAAGATATCCTGGGATTAGTTTAGGAGCTATGGATATTTTTATCTAGAGAAATCAAGTGGGTGGGTTAGGGAGGTATTTTGGTTTAGTAGGCAGAATTCATGGGCTGTGCTGCCAGTTACAGTGCCCGTGCTTCACAACAAATGTAGACAGATTAGGACTTGCCTGAGATTGTCAGATTTCTTGGAAAACCTGCAGCAGAAGTCTGAAAAAAATCTTGCATTCTTTATGCAGAAGAAGAAAACATAATTTGAGGTGGTAACCTCTGACTCCCACTGAGTGGCAGATGACCTGACTCCTTCTTGTGGCTTTTCTCCAGATCTGCTGGTGACTCAGTTGTCCCCCTTATGCCAGGAAGGCTTGTTAGCCCTGAATTCCCTTCTGTGCATGGCTGCCCTGCCAGCCCACTGAGCCTGGAAAAGGGTTCCTTTGGGAAGCTTGAGTGTTGCTCATCCAGCACCACACTGTCATGTTGGTCCCTCTGTTCTGCTCTTTCCGTCTCAAAGCCACAACCTGAGAGGAAATGGAACTGGATCAGGACAGAGGAGCTGAGATGATGCCGCTTGTGGCCACACGAGCTGGGCTGAACTGGCCAAGCAGTAATGGGATTTGGCAGAGGTCACAGTCTGGCACAGAGTCTCACCAGCTCTGCCATTTCCAAGATCTGCACTTCCATCCATAGGAGACTCCTATATTTAGTAATTGTGCTGGTGGCAAAGGCCCGGCCTCCAGGATGTTGATTCAGACACCCAGACACTCAGCCACTTCCTGTTTGGATGCGCTAAAATTATTTGCATCATTTGAAAAGTGATGTTGGTTAAGGGAAACAGTGTTACTGTCAGAGGAGGCTGAGCCAGGTTACGTGTCCATGCACAATGGAAAAAAAAAAGTAGAACAAAATGTCTCTATCAGCCAAGAGCAGCACACACAGACATCAGGTCCTGGGAGCCACTGCCCCCACTGCTCTGGCATACTGACACTGGTATTGCCACAACAGCACAGTGAAGCTCTGTGACCTCCAGCTCAGCCTCCTCCCAGGGTGATCCAATATCATCTCTAGCTCCAGGAGCAGAGACATATCCATGAAGTGTGATCTGCTGGCTGGAATAGGCAGTAGAAAGCCTCTAAAGCCCAAGCAGTTTCAGCTACTGGCAAGTTTTTCACAGCAAAATGCAGGTTTCCACTGTCCCAGAGTCTTTCCAACCCCACTGTGGCCATAAATGTGGCAACTAAGATCTTCACAGACTTCTGGTGACTTGAGGGCCAGGAGCATGGATGTCTACCCTGAAGGCTTTGTGGCTGTATCTGTGAGCTGGACTCAGCTCTGCTCTGTCATCTCTGTCCCTAAGGCCTTGCCCTTGCAAGAGCCAGGGCAGCTACTGAGGGAAGGGGCAGGCAGGGCCCATTTTGGGCTGATTGCTGCTGGGTGAGTGGTGATGGGGGGATCCTTGCCCTGCTCTTCTGTTCTGCAGGGTCCCAGGGCCTGGCCGTGCCCCAGGGCTGCCTACTGTGCTCTCACCCAGAGGTCAGCCAGAACCCCTCACTGTATGTACACAGACACATCACCTGCCCTCTCAGCTGTCCCAGGCTGTGCCAGTGCCTCTAAGGCTTCTCCACTTACAGATGAGAGGCAAAAGTCACTTTGCAATATATTTTCAGGGAATCCTTGCAAGTGATCCTTTCCCCGCTGCCTGCAGGACCCGAATGTCTGATAATGCCCAACTGCTCAACTCCTCTGAGCTCCCAGATACAACCCCCCCCCGACATTTACATCAACTGGGCAAGAAGGGAGTTGTCCTGGATGCTTCACTTCCCACCTCCAAAATATGATCCATTTGGCTTTTTTTCTGTTTTTTCAAAGCCTTACTAAGCTATTCCCAATGTCTAGGAAGGTTGATGACTCAATAGGTTTTTCCACACAGTCTGGACAAGCAATCTCTTGGCAGGGGCTGTTTATGACTTAGGTGCAGATGGATTTACCTATCCTTCTTTCTTTTTAGCTGAGATGTAATTAGTCATTTGGACCAGGAATTTCAACAGCGAGTGGGTATCTTAGTGGCTTGATTTTCACACTCCCCTTAAAAACAAACAGCTGGACACTTAAAAGTAAAGGCAATCCTATTTCACAACCTCTTTGAAAATTCTTTGTCAAAGTGTATTTTGCAAACCTAGTTGAGGTAAGTGCACTGTTTAAGCTAAGGAATAAAAGGCAAGTTACAGGTAACAAATCCCAAGCAGTAGGTTCTGATTCACCCTCAGTCAGTGACAGCAGCTCTGCAATCGGCATTTAGGTCATAACTGCATTGCTATTGTGTGTCCAGGAATATCATCTGGCACCCACAGCAGGAGCTGTGTTGAGTCAGCAAGGCAAACAAGAGTCAAAAATAGTTAAAATCTTATTTTTGTCACTGCATTTAGCAACTGTTTCTGACTATCTGCCATGGCAGAGCAAACCTGCAGAGTCACAGCCCCGCATTGCTCAGATGAAAGTTGCAGTTTGATTGTTGCAAAATGTTTTAAACCTCAGGTCAAAGGTTCCTAGCTCCACAGCATCCTAGAGTTCTTTAGGTTTGAATGTACTTTTTGATTTTAGCAGCTGATAAAATTGTCAAGTAAGCAGTGATCAGAACAGAAACCACCAGTGTGAGAAGACCAGGAGCTCCTGCAAACACAGAGACCTGGAGCAGGGTGCAGAGTCTTCGTGCTTCCCCTTCACCTTCAGCTGGCAGCAAGCACGACATTCAGCAGTCCTGAGCAAGCCTGGTACAAGTCAGGGGTGAGCAGAGGACCCTGCTGCCACCTCCCTGAGACAAGGTGAGCACTGCCTGCTCTTCCAAGGCCCAGCCAGGAGCCAAACTTTCCCCACATCCCAGCACTCAGGGTGTCTGGCCATTACAGCTTGGTGACATGCCATATCCAACTCAGATTCCCAGACCCGCCCCAAACTGCATACCCTGAGTGCTGCCTGCACATTTCCCTCTGCATTGATCCTCTCCTTGTGAAAGATGAGACTGTATTTTCAGCTTCATCTACTTTGCTTTCTCCCATCATGAACCTGAGAGCATGCAAGCTGATCACACTGCTGTACAAAGATAAGTTTTTGATTGCAGAGTTGAAAATAAAGTGAAAAAACATGGGAAAACACACATACAAGGGCACAAGGCAGGTGTAGAGCCAAGATCACTCCTGGTTCCTGCCCAGGCTGCTTTCTGGGAGATACCCCAGACTGTAGCTCCAGCTGCCATACATCAGGAAACCGTCTGCAGGAACAGGATCCTTGAACTTCCCCCCATTTTCCCCATCACATCTCTTTTATTCATTTCCATCTGTTTGGCTCAAGCTGGCATTTGATGCAAGTGAACGAAGGACTTCTCTGCTCAAGTCTCCCTTGCCCCTGCAGACCTCCCAGCTTCTCTTCTGAGTTCACTCCTTTGGGCTTAAAATACCTTCCTGTTGCCTGCAGGATGGTCACAATACTTGGTAACTCTCAAGGAGCCTGCATTGCTCTCAACACACCTCCTATTTCCTCCAGAGCTCTTATCTGCACCCACGCAGCTGCATCAAGGGCAGCTACACCAGCCAAGAGCCTTCCTTCAAACAACTTCCCCCCTCCTTCTGCCAGTTTGGGGGCCCGCACTCTTACCCTGGGTGCTAACACATCACGCCCTAGCAACTTCAGGATTGAGGAGCTGGGCGTATTCCTGTGGATTTTGTGCAACTAACCCATGCACTGGCTTTGCAGGACTCCTGGGCTCAAGGCAACCCAGCACCAACAGCACAGAGAAGCCAACATGGGCCACAGCTGCCCACCAGCAGCCCAGCAGCTCAGGCTGAGAAGAACTGGGGTTGGACAGACCCGGGGTGTGTTGGCCATGGATGTCACAGGTACTGGTGGAGTTGTTTGTTGAAAGAATTTGCAAACAACTGTAATTGATTAAGAAATGGAGTAATTATGCAATCTAGTGATTAGAGAGAAAGGAGTTATTAATCCTCCAGATAGGCCCAGGAAAGGCCCTGTCAAAACACTAGGGAAGATGCTGTGAAGAAGATAAAAGACATGTTGTGCTAGTCCCAACACACCTGATTGCCAGCTCTGCTGCACCAAGGATTAAGCTGATTCTGCATCTAATTTGATCCAGACATCCCCTGGAGAACCTTGGTTTGAGATTCATCTCACTGTGGGAGGACCATGTCACCTGAGGGTCACATTGCAAACCATAGTAGAGTCCAACTCATCTGTTGAGCCTGGGTTCAGTCTGATATTAAAACACTGAGGTGTCTTCATGAATCAGCAGAGTTTAGGGGAAGCTGGAGGAGCCAACTTCAGAGTGAGCTGACCTCTTGTCTCTGCAGGCTTTGAATTAAACAGCTCTCCCACAGGAACCTCTGCAGCTTGGACATTGGCTTATGAGAGACACCCACCCTGACCCCTGGATGTAGGTGTGCTGATCAAAACCTGAATCTGAACTCACCCAAGAGTTCAGATGGGAGGGGAAAGCCCCTGAATTCACTGCCCTCTTTCCCAGCCTGTGCCTCTCCTGCCCTTTTCACTTGCACAGATCCTAGGATACATTATTTTCAGCAAAGCTCCTGTTCACAGCAGGCAGCACAAACCCTCTGGTGTACACAGGTACAGGCTGAGTGCTGCCTTCCCCCGAGCCTTTTGGCCCTTTGACACCCTTCCTCTGGCCAGCATCTCCAGAGAGGAGCAGGGATGCTCAGCCAGAGCCCCATGTGTCCCAGGCTATCTGGGTGCAGACGGGGCATCCCCCATCACGCCCTGTCCCAGAAGGACCCAAGGGTCACACAGCACTGGCTGCTCACAGGGACAAAATGGCACCTGAAGATAAAAGGAGAACCCAGACCCATCCTAGGGGACATGTTGAGTGGCTGAGGCATCTCCAAGTCTTGGCATGTCTTGGCTGTAATAAGCATTGGGGCATTATCCTCCACTGAGCAGATCTGTGCAAGCAGCAGAGCAGGGGCAAAGAAACCAGCCCCAGCCTGTCTGGTTAATCTGTGCTCAGTTCCTTTATCCTGTCTGCCTATATATAACCTCCCTCCTGGCCACCTGCAACCATCAGCGGGTGGGAGCACATGCCAAGGGTGTGGGAGGGCAGTGGGAACATGCAGGGAGGGCCATGATGGCAACTCAGCTGCTGCCCCAGGCCTGGCACCACTGGGATGTGAGCAGCCCCACATGCCTGGTTATACAAGGAAGGACCATGATCTTCTCTGCAGCTCTGGAACCAGGCTGTTCTGAGTGGGGCTGGATGGTCTGGAATGCAACCATGGACTCAGCATCTGGGACAGTCTCAGACCATGCTGGAGTGGAGCAAGAGATGCTCATATGGGTACAAAATCCACACAAACAGGAGATCTATCTTTCTATGAAGGAGCTGGGGGTAAAAGCTCAGCTAGAAATAGAGGAGGTGAAGACAAGGCAGGGAGAAGTGATGGAACCTGTCCCATCATGGGCCTGCTGGGCAGGACTGAGGGACAGGGACAGAGTGCACAGCTGAGGTGAGATGGAGGCAGCACTGGCAGGGACATGTTCCCAGGCTGGTCCAGAGGAGGAATTTGGTCCTGCAGCAGGATATGAGTCTTTCTAACCTTTAGAGGCACAGTGTCCAATTCAGAACAATTTGCATCAATCCCATCTGCCCATAGCTCTGCATGCTACCACCCACCAGGGGCTTCATGGCACACACTGGACACTTGGCACTCTGGGGTTGCTCTACCTGCTGAGAAATAGCTGGAGAAAAGCCCTTGCTCACAGGGTGCTTCCTGATGGAGGACAAGGAGGAGAAATCCCAGTTTTCCATGCTGTCAGGATGGAATTTTAGGAAATTCCCTTTCATCCTCACAGATGTGGTTTAGATTTAAATATTGATCCTTCTGCTTTGAATGTGCTCTGTACCCACTTGGCCCTGGCATGTCTCAGTCTGCTCCTGTGATGGAGCTGAGACAAAGTCTCAAGGCTCAATCTCAATATGTTTTAAAAAAACCCAACATAGTATATCTTGGGGTTCGTCAGGTGAAGGGAACACAGGGCAGCTCCACACCCCACTGTCCTACGGAGATGCTCCCACCCCATCCTGTAGCCCCAAGACACCTACTGGGATCCAAGAGCACTTGTCACAGCTCTGCCACAGACCAAAGCCTCTTTTCTTGCACTGGAATTCATGCAGGGTTTGTGCTGTTGGTTTAAATGAATTTCCAAATCCAGGTAGTGCCAAGGAGACTGGCTGTGCCCATTTTGACAGCCCCATGTAAAGTAAAGAAGATCTAAACTACTCTCACCACACAGGTAATTGCTCAAAAATCAGAACTCTCACCAAAACTGGAAAAAAATCCAAACAAAAAATAGATATTCAGATTCTCTGGAAATCAAAATGTTGGATCTTTCTCTATAACAATTACTTCCTGAATTACCTTTCTATTGTGAACAAGCATCTCTCCTTGAAAAAGAATAAATTCATGGGTATCCTATTTAAAAGAAATAACCCATTAAATTAAGAAATAAAAGGCTATAACCAAACATCTTGCTGCATCTCCAAAACCTTTTCATCATTCATTGGTTTTTCTACTAGCTACAGAATTGAAACTCTTGCAAAAAATTCCTGTCCACTCAAATCTACATTTTTGTCTCTGCTAAATCAAATATTTGACAAGAGGAAACAACACAAGTTTACAAAAGGTTGATGAAGACTGTGCTTGTTGCAGTGATTTAATTTAAAGCCATGTCTCATGAGTAATTCCACATCCTCTCCACCCTTTAGTATATTTTACTTTTGTCCTTCCTCAGTCTTTTCTCTTCTGCTTGCAAAGACAAGACCCTCCAGCCTGACTGGATGCAGTTGGTCTTTGTATTAAGGTAAACTGGAACTAAATCCTATTTAGCTTGTGCTCAGGGACACTCAGAGCTTCTAGTGGCAAGGGCTTATTCCAGGGGGATTTCTGGAGTTTGACACAGATGAAAGTCCAGTTGGAGACACCAGAAATATGTCAATAGGGCCAGGCAAACTGGGAAGCAGCTGGATGTCCTGAATCTTGCCCCTGTCCAACAGCTGGGAGGTGAATCAGTGTGTGCATGGGACACACAGACCCTGCTCCTGCTGGAGCTCACGTGTCCCACATTCCCTTCTCTGGGGAGAAGGAGACTGGAAGGAACGAGAAGAGCTCTGGCAGGAGGGGTGAGGACATCTGAGACTACTGCATGGAGAAACTAGTACAGGGGGTGGGGGAAACCAGGACAAGAATGTCCAGGGTTTCTGCACCAGGAGCTGAGCCTTGAAGCACACAGCAAGCACTGAGCCCAGGAATATTTGAAGGAACATGGAAAGCAGTGGCAGTGCTGGGCTGCTCATTGCCCCAGTGACACTGCGTGTGCTTTGCAGGCTCTGCTCCCTGCAAAACTGTGGGTACAGGCTCTGCCTGTCTGAGGGCTCCCAAACCTGCTTAGCAGGTGTTGGGCCTCTCAAAATGCTCCCAACTAGTGTCACAGCCTGGTCAAAGAGGACTGGACCATCACCTGTTCTGGCCATCCCATCCCAAGGTGGAATGTTTGTACTGGTAATTCCTGGTCATGGCTGTAGATTTTGGATGAACTACTGATAATCTTCTAGAGAGACACCTCTAATCAGCAGTATGATGGAGTGGAGATCAATATGGGTCAGTGGTGGTTCACCACAACTCAGATATCTTATAGAAACCATAGGGTAAGTGAGGAAGACAAGCTCTGCAGCTCAGCTAAACTGAGGGCCTCCTTTCCAGCAATGAGCACTCTGCTCCCCAAGCTGGTGCTGCAAGAAATCCCTGTGCTGGCAGCTGAACCAGGCTGCCCCAGGTCTGGACCTGGAGAATGAAGTGCACCCATGGGCTCAAAACAGCTCTGGTCTCTGGCTGGTCAGCTTTTGTGGGAAGCCAAGCACAGCAGTCCCTTGCTGCTCCCCAGGCAGGGGATGGTCAGCTCTGCATCACCACCCACGGGGTGAAGCACTGCACAGTGGTGGGTGCAGGACAGATCAGGGCTTACATGGCCCCCAGGGGATGGACAGAGAGCTTTTGTCACAGCCACTTTCCGGGGGGACAGCACAGGACCGTGTGGTTCTGGCCTGTGCAACCAAGGACAAACCAGAACAGGCATCAGCTCCTGTGAGTGCACCACACTGTGCAGAGCAGGAGGGAGCAAGTCATTTCATAGAAGTGCTCTCAAAGTGGCTTTGCCCCATCAGGGAAAGGGACAGGACAGCTCCAATTGCTGCACCAACCATGGCNATGTCCCTGTGGCATCCCCACAGTCATTCCCTCCGCTCTTAAGGATGTCTGAGGAAAGGGCAGAGTTAGTAATTTCTGACAGCCCAGCCCTTTCCCTTGCCTTGTCTTTCTAGGAGCCTCCCACCAACAACTTCCTCCACAGATGCAACCAGGCAGAGCTGGACGTGAGTCGCTGCCACTTGTGCTGTGTGCCATAAATGGCTTTGCAGACCCGAATCTCTGAGTTTACAGTTCCTGATCCAGGTAGCCCCAGGACAACCATTCTGCTCTGCTCACTGATGGCAGAATTGTTAGAAATTAACTTTGGGAGCTGAAAGATAGAACAATTTTGTGGTCGTGTCCTTCCTCTGTGACCAGAGGACGTCAGGATGACCGTGTGTCCCGACCCTCTCTCGGAAGCACAGGCTCTGCCTCCTCCCTTAGTTCTTGGGAAGCAGGAAAGTCACACACTGACCCACAAGCAAGTGCTGTGTGAGGGTTAAGCAAGAGGTGCTGAAGGCATCTGTCCAGAATCCAGCAGGTAAGCCAAGAATTTTCCCAGTATATGCCTCATCCTTGAAGTGGAGCTGGCAGTTCACAGGTTGGAAGCACTTCTAGGCCTGTTGCATAATCCAGATAAGTAGATAATCCTGTAATATTTGCACAACATAGTGTCCCTTCCTTGGCCTTGTTACTTGTCTCATTTTGTGGACTTAATTCAGAGGATCTGATGGATTGAGGACACCTCTCAGGTCATCTATTCCTTGGGAGGTGGCTGTGACCCATCTCTAGCATTGTGACACTGGGAGCATTAAAGGAACGGGGATACTTCTCTTATAACTGTACTTTATGGTTTGTAAATCTGCCCCAAAGACATTTTAAAAATGTCACTATGACTCCTATTGGGAAGTTTTTCATGGAAAGACACTGGTAGTGCAAAACCATCATAAGAAGAGAAAGGTGTCCTGCCAGAGATGAGATAACCTTTGCATAAACACACAGATAAACAGCTTGGGCACATTCTCAATCTGTTGACTTGATCCAAAGAGTACAGAATGTGGAGACTGAGTACTGTCAGGGTTCAGGTGCCAGGGAAGGAGGTGGAACACTGTTAAATGCATTGACTGAGCACAGACATGGTCCAGAACCTGCTAGAATCTGTCTTGCTTCAGTACCTCCCCTCTCTGGGATTTACCAGCCAGCCTGAGGGGAGGGCATGGCAGCATGTACTCAGCAAATGGGTGGCATCACCCTGTACTTCTCTTTGGACTGTGGGTGCAGGGAGGATGCAGCCAGCAGGCTCCAGGGATGGGCCCTGAGCACAAGGACACAGAACAGAGCAATCATCTGGTCTCTGGGCAGAGGCACAGTCCTACACTGAGACGGCAAGAAATGTTGTGCCAAGTGTCAATGTCAGCCTTCCCTCCAAGAGTTTGTGCAATCAAGTCCCACACCCCACACTGGAAGGGATCTGTCTGGCCAGAGCAGGTGGCTGGGACTTGGTGGGACCCTGCCCAGAGCTGCCCAGGCCCCACACATTGTGAAAGAGCCTTTACTAACAGGCTGAGGGACAGACGGGGTTGGATATGTAAACTTTCTGGCTCAAGGTCCCCAGCCTGGTTCCAGGGCACACCAAAGGGCTCTTCGCCTGCCAAGGGAATGCAAATCTCTCTCCCTGTTCTCTCTTCAGAGCCTGGGATGCCTTGTCCTTTGGCGCAGATGATCTTCAGGGATCTGCAGCAGTTCTAAATTGCTGCAGAGCCCCAGGAGGGGCCACATTGCTCCTAACAGTCTTTAAAGACAAGGAGATTCCCTGTGCCTATCCAAAGGCCAGTCTCCCACCATGGGGAGGGTCCCAGGCCTTGCTGTGCCCCCAGTCCTCTGGTCAGTGCAGTTTTCTCTCTCGCCTGGGTTTCTCTGACTTGTTTCTTGGCCACAGGCCTTTGGCAATGTCCATCCAGAATGTCTCCTTGGAGTGCTCATAGCCACAGTGTGGGACTTTCAGGGAGAACAGACCCCACCCACGGGATCACGGGGTTGGGAAGGGCAGGACAGGGCGAGCAGAGCCGGTGCCTCTGCAGGTCCCAGCCCTGCTCCAGAGAGGCACCAGCACAGACAGACCCTGGCCTGAAAGAGTTTTCCATGCTGTGCTCCCTGCCGTAAAACCACCTCTCCTGCCCTTCCTTCTACATCTTAACCATGAAGCATCTTTTCTTATTCACCTGTTCCCCACCTCGGCCTCGTTCGCCTGCCATGGGCACAGCCTGATCCTGGAGAGATGTTTTGTCCTCTTCAGGAAGCAGAACAGAGCTGCCTCATGGTGTGGGTACAGATAGCTCCCCATCTTCTCCAAAATCTCTTCCTGGGGGAGTGCCAAGCAGCCAAACAAAGCTGGCATAAATGATGGTAAAAGACCTTCCACTCATTGCTTTTGCTTCTTGGTAGGGATTGTAGTGTAATTACAAGATTGCAAAATCCATGTTTGGGATTTTTTTAAATGTTAACTCTGGATTTGCAATCTTGTGCTGGCCAGAGGGCCACACTGAAATAACAAAAGACCGTTTGTTTTCCTGAGGGGGAAACTAGAGGTTTGTTTGTTTTCCTTTCACATCAGAAAGTCAGAGCTTGTACATCTAACTTGCTGAATACTTGGGTGAAAAAGAGCAGGTGGTTTTGTAGCATTAGATGCACCAAGAAAACATAGTTCTATTGCTTGAGTTGTGACAAAATGATTAAACATGTCAGTTGTTGTTGCTTCACTCAATGGCAAAATAAACAGCTGGGAGAAGGGGTTAGTCTTCTAAGTATCAGTGCTCAGCAGTGAGGGTCAGATGAAGCTCATTTTCTGCATGTGAGACCTCTAACAAGTCCTACAGGAAAACCAAGAAATGTCAGATGTGACCTTCCTTGCAGATCAAATGTGAAATACAAGGAAGCCACACCAGGCAGGCTTTTTAAGGAAGCAGAAAATGGGCACAACCTATTTATTTTTCCTCAGCAGATCTCTCTGAGGTCATTGTACTACATCTCAGTTTGGCTGATAACAGAACTGAGTACTGGCACTCTGCAGCATTAGTCATGTGTGGGTCTAAATTCATCCAGAGGAGAAGCAGAACCTTGGAGAAAGAGCAGACATGTGGCTGGCTGCAGCCTGCTGTGGTGGGGAGCCGAGCATCTAATCACAAGCTCCTGGTGCTATTGTCATCCAAACCCAAAAGACGGGGTGTCTCAGTGAACACTGGGGACTGGACCCAGTAAGAAACCACCTGTGTGCTCAAAGGGGCCAGATGTCTTTTATGGCTCCCCATTGTGAGGATCCAGCTACCAACCAACACAGCAGAGGGGCGAAAACTGTGGACAATGTCCACATTGTCTCCCCTTTTGGTTATGTTCCTTTTCAAAGCCCCTCCAATGTGACAAGAGTTTTATGCTAATTAAAGTTGTGGCAGTCACATCCCAAATGAAAAAAACAAACCCAGAGGCTCTGTCTGAGTCACCCCTGACCCACAAAAAAGCCAAGACAGGCTGGGCATAGAGGTCATTGAGTAAGTGCAGGAGTCTCCAAGGCTGGTGTCTGTACCTCAGGGTTTACTTGGTCTCAAGAGAGTATGGGGCACATGCACTGCTAGCCAGACCAAAAAGAGATACTTGGCAAGGGAGAGAAGGTCTGTGTCCTGCCCTCTCTGTGTGGATAAGCTCCCAGAAACTCAAGGAAAGCCATGCTTTGCCAAATAAACCTGAAGTGCTGTGTGGCCTGCATTCAGCTCTCACTGCCAGGGCACAAGGTGGCCATGCTCTGCCTTTGCCTGCGTTGCCACGTACATCTGCCCTCTTGATTCCTGCATCTTCTCTTCATCTTCTCCTGTTGTTGGTCTTTAGTAAGAACAGTTGTGAGGACCAAATGCAAAACTTCTTCAGCTGGAGAAGTTGTTGTGATGGACAAGCAGTGACAAAACTCACTCACCATGGGGAGCTCAGCCCAAAAGAAAGATGCAATGGGGACACCTTGGGCATTACCCTTCACAATGGAAAAGTTTGGATCCCCACTGGAAAACAGACAACACTGTCCTGCTTGCTGCCAGGGATGATCAGATACAACCAATAAATGACCAAAGAGAAGGAAAAGATAGAACACACAAGATGAGGCAGGAAGGATGGGGCTCTGACATCCAGGAGCCAACACCAAGGCCTGTTCTCAGAACCATGGGCCACATAAGCCAAGCCAAAACTGAAGGCTGGTACAGATACAGCTCCTGTATGGCTGCAGGAGACATTGGGAGCAGCCTGCAGAAGCCCAGCAATATTTTCACTCCAGCCATGCTGCAGAGTGAAGAGGTAAACTTTCACTTTCAGCAAGAGCACAGAGGCAGGTCTCCATCCCCACATCTGCTCCCACCCACATGTGCACAGACACCCTTCAGTTATTCATTTATTCCCTTTGACAAAACCAGAGCTGTCGAGATCCTGTACCATGAAGAAGAATGGTTGAGCCATTCCCAGCATGCTGGTGAGACTGAGCTGGCTGAGAGCTCACAGGGAGGGGAGAACAGTAGTCACAGAAGGGTCCTTCCCTCTGCAGCCAGGACAGTGCTCTCTCCTGGGAAATGCCTCACTCAACTGCAGGTGGCTGCTGGCATCACCCAGCCAGGCCAGGATGTGCTGGCTGTGCACAGAGCTGTCCCACCTGTGTCCCCGGGCAAGCAGGAGTGTATACCTCATGAGCATCCTCAGTTTCAGGACATCAGGCTCTCACAGCAAAGTTTCCCTCTCCAGACCAGCAGCAACACTCTGTAGTTTAACAATCAATCTCATCATAATAATCCAATAATCCAGGAGCTGTCCCAAGCCACCTCCGGAGCCTGCACTGAACCTGGCCAGAAACTGCCCAGCTGAAATGTGTTGTTGCCAAAGACCACAAGCAGAAATTGAAACTGCTGGAGATCAACCCAAGCCTCATTCAGAATAAAAGGGGTGACTATATTTAAAAAAATGATCTATTGTCCTGAAAAACATCCTATAGCCAAAAAAACACTTTTCATTTAGACTTTTCTGGTAATTTATACTTTAAAAGATTTCTTTAAAAGACTGGAAGAGGAAAAAATATTTATAAACATTCAAATAAAATGCTTATATTAATTCAAAGCAAACTAACTATTTTTTTAAATGGCCTCTTCCATGAAATTTTCAACAATTGCCCCAATTCAAGAAGAAAAAGGTTCCCAATACACATGAACCATGGGATGGGAAGTAATAGCTAGTGAAAAATCAGCTGATAATTGCTTCTCTAAATCACTTGGCAAGACCTTGTGAAAAAACAAATCACTAAAGGGAATGAAGATGGGCAAGGCAAGTGAAAGGCACCTAGATGGATTCAAAAGGCACATGGATTCGAAAGGCACACCAGTGGATTCAGTGGGGCCTGGTCTGCAGAGCCCAGAAGTTTTGGTGATTCATGGGATTTCCTTTTCTTCTCTTTTTGGCTCTTGAAAATACAGTCTGTGCATCTTTCCCCTGCTCAGGGTTTGTTCTCTGGAAGTCCTGGCTCGGCAAACAGTGAGACCAGTTCCTGCTCCCACTCTCAGACATTGAATGCTCTGCAGACAAGAGAAGCTCTTGGATGAGGTGGCGGCAATGAGGACAACAAGATTTAGAAAGCTGAAGCACCAGCAGGAAGCACTGGGGGCAGGGAACATTCCTGCTGCTGTTTTCCTCCCATGTCTCACTGGGCAGTGCACAGTGCTGGGGGGGCAGAGGGAGCACTGTTGGAGCCAGGAGACCCCTCATTGAAGGGCATCCCTCACTCTCCCCATATCCTGCCCCTCCTGTCAGCTCCACATCATTCCCCTTGGATCACAGAATCACAGAATACACCAAGTGGGAAGGGTCCCCAAGGACCATCCAGTCCAAGCCCTGGCCCTGCACAGCCCCATCCCCAAGAGTCCCCCCTGTCCCCAGAGGATCATCCCAACCCTCCTGCAGCTCTGGCAGCCTTGGGGCTGTGCCCACTGCCCTGGGGAGCCTGGGCAGTGCCCAACCCCCCTCTGGACAACGGAGACCCTTGGCCTGAGATCCCCCCTGCCCCTGCCCTGACACAACTCCAGCCCATTCCCTGGGCTCCTGGCCCTGGGCCCCACAGAGCAGAGCTCAGGCCCTGCCCCTCCTCTGCCCCTCCCCACCAAGTTGTCCCTGCAAGGAGCTCTCCCCTCAGTCTCCTCTTCTCCAGGCTGAATAGATCAAGCACCCTCAGTTGTTCCTCATACAGCTTTTCCTTGTTGACCCTTCTCACTGCATTTTCTGTTTGCAGCCTACAACTTTTCCCACACTTATTTCACACCTCAGGGGTGAATTCCTTCCTAGGAAAAACATACCAATGCAACACATTTGGAGCAACATTTCCAAGGCATCCCAGAAACCCAGTTAACTTCCCTGCACCCACTGCAGAGTTGCTTCAGAAATTCCCCTGGCAAGGTTACCCAGTAGTCTGAGACACTATAACTGTTGCCCTGTTTTTGATATCCCTTGCAGGGTAACTCTCCATCCTGACTGCTGGGACTCCCTCAACTCTATTCTGACTATGTTTTGCAACCCAGATATCCCAGCAGGAGAGCTGTCCCCAGGGGCAGTGTCTGTGCCTGGCAGGAGGAGCAGTGCACTAGGTGTCCTTGTCTCATTTAATTCAAAACAAAGCAGAGGGCCACAGTGGTTGTCAGGGTCTTCAACTACAGCCTGCCAGCTCTTGCACAGAAAGTTTCACTTCCCACCTCCACAGGGAGATTTTAAACAGTCCCAAGGGTCAGGAGGCATTGGTCAACTGGAGCTGGACAGCAAAGTTCTGTGCCATGATGCTGAGCAGTCACAGTGCTGACACTGACAAAGACCTACATCTGTCAAATTCTTTCCTTCTATGTAAAATAAACCACAGCAAGAGCTCGAAAGGCACCTGACAGCACCTCAGGTATGAAAGCTGGACCACAGCTGGGAAAGTGTCTGAGAGCAATGAAGGTAAGTTAATGGTTGGACTCAATGATCCTAAAGGTCTTTTCCAACATGTGATTCTGTGATTCTAAGATGTGCAGAGCACAGAGGAGTTTTTTCTGTGCTCCTCCTGGTTCCAGTATTTTTCAGTTAGCTCTGCCTACAGAGGGTATGAAACTGCAGAGACATCTGAGCACTGCACTCCCACGTAAAAATGAAACTAATATGTTTTTAATCAGAGGGTAATAACAGCAGGTGAAAACAAAACACTTTGCATCTCCTCTGAGACTAAGGAGCCAACCTTGCAACAGTGGCATCCAAGAAGCCCAGAGATACTGGCTGGCATCCAGTGATCCCCATTTTGGGAGTCACAGACCTGGACAATGAACTCTTCAGGCCTCAACACAACATCCAGCACCAAGTGATCCCAGATCATTCCCAGCTGGTTGGTGCTCACAAAGTCCTCTGGTCTCACAGGCAGAGGCAATGGGCACCACCACCACCTCCCATCTCCTGATGTGGTGACCTGCTACTGACTGGGGACACCAGTGATCCTCTGGACCATTTCTATGTGAAGATGTAGAACTTCAGTCACTGAGAGCCCAAGGCCATAAGTGTAAAATAACTGCCTCTTCCATCATCCTCACTAGGATGTATAACCTGCTGGCTATAGTGCCCCTCACTGCACTGCTGATGGGATGGGTTTGACATGTCCCTTCCTTTCTCTCCCTGGGTAGGGAACGTCTGCCTTGCTCAGTGAAGGCAGTGCTCAACTCTCCTAGGCAGGTAGATCTCAGGACTGGACAGTGAAAAGGAAAGGGGAACACCAAGTGAGGAAATGGCCCATTAGTTTCCCGTGTCTCTGCAAGTCATGAATAGACAGAGGAGAACATCACCAGCCAGTGGCCAGCACGGGTGGAACTGCTCAGCTCATCAGCTGGAGTATCCATCATGTCACAGGCAGGCAGGAGTCAAGTCAGGCAGCCCAGAGCAGAGCACAAGAGCTGTACAGCATCAGACAAACCAGACAAGATCCAGCCCTGCACTCAGACACAGCTGCAAGAACCTCAGCAGATGACATTGCTCTGCAGCAGTCTGTGACTGCCAATGGAGCATCCACGGCACAGAGCAAACACCAGCAGCACCTTCAGAACACAGACACCCCCTGAGAGCAGCTGGCTGGGGGTGAAGGCACTGTTGGAATGGTGGAAGGCAAGAGACCCTTCCATGTCTGAGATACTGGAGCCAGGTGACAGCAACACTGGAAGAGCACCTGGGTCAGTAGAAGGCCATGAGGTCAGAGTGAGGTAAGAGGGCTGAGCTGCCTCTGAACTAAGCTGCTCTGTGACCCAGCTGATTAGAAAAGATACAGCTTATATTCATACCAAGAAAACCCATGGCAAGGTACTCATCAGTGAGAAGTCAAGGATCAGCACTTTGGGATGTTATCCATGGGATGGAAAAGATTCCAGCAGTTACAAAAGGACAATTTTCATAAGGCACTTTGGAAAAAAAGCTGGATTTCAAACAGTTCTAAGCACTCATCGGAGTGGGATTGCCTGGCTCAGTACAACAGCACTGCTGGTGCTGCTACATCTCCTGCTGACATTGCCCTTTCTCCTACTTCAAGCATCACATAGAAATCAAAATATTAATTAAATGCGTAATGAAAGGAAGATTTTGATCAGAGGAAGAGGACAGTGAGGGCACAGCTGGTAACAAATATTTTTCTGTGCCTGGTGTGTCACTACAAGCTGAGGCAGGTGCATTTAGAAAAACAGAGCACATGTTTGTGCATTCTTTAAACTGTCATTGAACTGTGTTTAGGACCCAGCAGGAAACTGAAACTCCTTTTTGTGGTGTGGAGCCACTGATGTGTAAGTAAGTCACATTTTATCTGATTAATAGCACCAGAGTGAGGGACTCTGGACAGGTCTGGGTTAAACAACCCAAACAGCAAAATCCATATAATTACTATAACATTTGTTAATGTCAAGGTAGCAAAAGGTGCAGGGAGGTTGCACGTGGATGGGGGCTACCTCTGAGTAAAGAGGGCACAGAGAGGCCCTGGACTCCAGAGGGATGCTCCAGTATCCCCAGCAGCCTGAGAGCCTGAGGGGAGGGGGAGATCAAAGGGGTGAAGCTGGGAAGTTCTGTCCAAACTCCCATCCTGGGGCACCCCAACAGTAAGAGCAGAGTGATGCTGCAGGTGGACTGGCTTGGTGGAACACTCCAACAGCACATCCCAGCCTTCAGAGTAGTACCCAACTCTCCCATGTGCTAGCAGGAGAGTCAGGTGCACAGCTAGATTCTGCCTTACCCACACATATATACACTAAGTCCTGGCCAGCTGAAACTGGCCACAAATCATTTAATCTGTGTACCCACCGGTCTGACCCAGACACCCCTGGGAAAATACCTTCACTACAATGTCCATTGTAACCTGTCCTGCTCCCTGGGGTGCTGGGGGACACGGCTGGGATTTGTGGCTGCCCAGAGCCAGCCCAGCACTACAGTGCTGACACTGGGAGGCTCAGTAAGGCCAGGCTGCTGTGAACAGGTGTAAGCAGTTTGCAAAGTCCTTTGGTTTTAGCTATACCTCTACTAACCCCTGATGCACCCTACCTGCATCTGAGGTGACTATCCAAATCCTATCTGTCTCCCACAAGTCAGACTCCAGCAGCATCCACAGGATCTCCTGACTGACATATAGAAACACAAATACAAAAAAAGGCAATGAGAAATGGACATGGAAGTCACTTGCACACATTCCAGTTGCAGCAGAAAAATCAAACCAGGATCACCTCAAGAGGTGAAAGTGGGTTTTATTTTTGACAAAGGTGGTTCAGTTCACATTCCATCTCTCCCAGGTTTCACTTGCTCATTCTTTCATGCTCACATATAAGTATCCAGATGTGTGTGCCCAGACAGGCCAGCCAGGATCACTTGTGGTGACACATGAAATGAGGGGCAGCAGCTCCCACTTCCTCATTAGGGCTCCTGGATTCCCCTCAGGTGGGTGGCTATGCCCTGGATCTCAGGCATGCTTCTTGTACCCTGTGGGAACAGGCAGTGATTGGGATCTTTTCCTCTTCACCCCATCCTGCCTATGAGTCATGAGGAGCAGCTGATTTACTCAGCTGGTTGGGCTCCTTTGGGGTGTGATCTCTCCTTTGTTTTAGACTGTCCTTTGTTTTACTGCTCCAGTTGTCCTGAGAAACTGCATGCCAATTGCTCTGCTCTCATGACCTGCTGATCAGGCAGATCAGCACATGCCATTCCTTTAACCCTCCCTCTCTTGCTGTGTCTCCTGCTGCTTTCACACCCAGACATCTCCAGTCAGGGCAATTTTTGTTTTTGTTACAAATCTCCACAGCCAGAGCTGAAGTCCAAATTGCTGACACAACATTACAGAAACCCCTAAAAGCACAGCAGGTTTGGGTTTCTCATTGCACTGTTTCACACACAGACAACTATAACACATTTCCCTCTTGCCAGCTCCTTGGAAAGCTTCAACACCAGCATTAAAAGGTGAATTTAGCCATACATTCTGTCTGCAGAAGGATGGAGAGCATCAAATGTGTATATCACACAGCTGTCTTTCTTTCAAGGACATTTTCCTTTGAAGTTACTCCTTGCACCAGTTCAGTAGATTCCTGAAATAGTCCCACATTCTCTTTGTTATATTTTGCTGGAGCCCTGCAGCTTTAAAACTGGATCTCCTTCATATTCAGATGGATACATGCGTGGACAGAAAATATCTGGTTTGTCTAAAAAGGACGAGACCTGACACAAATCCAGGAAAGGCCCTGAAAGCTCATAGACAGCCTGTTGATTAGATAGGGGGTCTTTCTGTGTGACATCTCCTCTTCCATCTGGTATCATAGAATCATAGAAAACTGGGTTAGAAAGACTTCAAGAATCATCTGGTCTAAGCTTTCTTGGCAAAGGCAAGGTCTAGACAAGATGGCCTACACCTTGTTCAGTTGAATCTTAAAAATCTCTCACTCTGAGGAATTCACCCCTTCCCTGCAGAGATTATTCTCACTATGAAAGATCAGAATCTCCCCAAGAGTAACTCGTACCTATTGCCCTTCATCTTTTCCATGTGACTCCTTGTAAGAAAGAAGACTCCCCTTCTTTGTAGCCACTCTTTAAGTACTGGAAGATGGTGGAAAGGTCTCTCCTAAACCTTCTTTTCTCAAGACTGAACAAACTCAAGTGTCTCAGCCTTTCCTCATATGGCAGCTTCTCAGTCCTTGGACCATCTCTGTGATCCTTCCCCTGACCCTGTCCAACCTGCCCAGTTCTCTCTTGGGTAGTGGGGAGTGTGCACAGTATTCCAGGTGTGGCCTGATAAGTGTTGAATACACTGGGATGGGATGACTTCTCTCTCTGTGTTGGTGATGCCCTTGCTGATGCAGTCCAGCATCCTGCTGACTCTCAACCATGGCAGCACCTTGGTCACTCACACGGAGCTTCGTGTCCACCAGCACCCCCAGGGCCCCTTCCACAACACTGCTCCCAGCCTGTGCTGCACTCCTGGATTATGTTTCCCCAGGAGCAAGACTTCCCATTTGTCTTTGCTGAACTTCATAAGGTTCCTGTACGCCCACTCTTCCAGTTCATCCAGGTCTTCCTGCAGGGCAGATAGTGTATCCAGCCTCTCCCAAACAGGCTCCTAAGGGCTTCAAGGCCAAAAGCAGAAGATCCAGGTGGATCAAGGAACATCAAGCTTTAGGTAACCACCCAGCCACATGGGGGAATGACAGACAAAAGATGAAGCTGCAAAGAAAGGAGACAGAGACCAGAACAGGTTGGAGGAGACCACAAAGATTTCCAGTGTACAACAGAGGAACCTGAAGTAAGTACATGCTTGAGCTCCTGTTGGAAAGGGCCTCTAGCTATGCAAGACCACAGTCACTCATATCTCATCCCTCAACAGCTCACAAACACTGCTCAAACACTGACAAGGACTTCAGTGCTCCCTCTTGGCCTGAACCCCACAGGAAGCCAAGGCTGTTCCAGGCTGGGAGGCAAAAGGAGGATGCACTGGAGGCTGCACACACAGGAGCCCAGATTCTGTCCCAAACACCCCAGAGCAGCATAAGAAGGAATGCAGTGCCCCACAAAGCTGAGCAGTTCTATGGGCTCTCCTGTGACAAGGAGAGGATAAGGGATAGAACAAGGGGGACAGGACTTGGGCTGAAAGAGGGTAAATATAAATTAGATATTAGGAAGAAGTTCTTCCCTCTAAGTGTGGTAAGGCTGCCCAGAGAAGCTGTGAGTGCCTCATCCCTGGAAGTGTTCAATGCCAGGTTGGACAGGGCTTGGAGCAACCTGGGATAGTGGACAGTGTCCATGCCCATGGCAGGGGGTGAAAAGACATGAGCTTTAGGGTCTCTTCCAACTCAAATAATTCTGTGATTCTATGATTTTAACATGCTGGAAGAGGATGGGTAGGAGTATTAGCAGAGGAAGAGCGTACACTGCAGGAGAGACAAGAAGGGGCCATGAGGAAGGAGCTGGATAACTGGATGCACCAGGAGACTGAGGCTCATGGAAGGATATCATGGTTCTCCCTCTCCAGTTTTTAAGAGCAGAAGAGCAACAACCATCAGTGGCTCAACTCAGGTTGCCCCACCAGAAGAGCAGAGAGAAGCTGAGAGCTGCAGACAAGGTACCCTCCAGCCCCTGTGCCCTTGGGGCTGGCATATAGGTCAGGGGATCTTTAATCTTCCTTTCTGCTTGTGAGTGGAGACACGATCTCCCAAGCCTAAAGGAAAAAAAGTGATATTTAAGCCAAGTGTTCCTTTGAACCTCACCTGGCACAGCCAAGGCATCTCTGCTGGTCCGACCAATATTATCCCTGTCTGGGCCATTGCAGAGACCCTGTCTCTGTGGCCTCAGGATCTCCCTGCCATCATCAGCTGCTGCTCATGAGCCACCGAGTGCCTGAGCAGCTCCCACACCTCCAGAGTGAGCCCGAGCTGCCAGAGCTGGCCCAGCAAGCCAGCCCAGGTTGCAAATCCACAGCTGACAGGACAAGCTCAGAGCAGACGGGACGACATTCCTGGGCTGCAAGCAGAGCCTCTGGCACCCTCCATGAGCTGTTCTCAGAGAGACTATGCTTGCAAATGAACTCAGGCAGCTGGGACTCCCAAACAGCCCCTATGCAGCCAAGGGGCCATCCCCTGCTCCAGTCCTGGCACTTGCAGTCTCCGAAGGGCACTGTCACAGTCAGAAAAATCCCACCCTGGCCTCTGCTTCGCAGGCCACAACCATGTGAGGGGGTGTCACCAGGACACTTCTCCTTCCCTATCAACGAGCTTTGCTCTTTGTGTCATATCAGGTGCTCTATAGCTCTTTCTCTTTTTTTATTAAATAGTTTCCTTTTCCTGTTGGAAGTTCCTCTGCTCCCATAGAGCTTAGAGAAATGGGTTTCATTCTTATCTGCAGTCATGAGCTGATAGTAGATGAACTCTGGCAGCTCTACCAGGAGGGTGTGTGCAAGGTGATTTCAGCCATAAACCTATTGTGGGTGGGGTGGGATTTTTTTTTACCCTCCTCATTCTCCACTTAAACAGTTGCACTGATTTCCAGGTTCTCTGTGTCCCCATAGGTTTATGTCTCCTAAGGGATATTTGACTATAAAAGTGGCCGCCCAGTCACGTGTGCAGGAGGGGTATCATCTGCAGGGCACATCCAGTGACTTCTCCAAGCCCAGACAGGCAGGCCAGGATGATACTGCAATTCTCCTCACAGCCCCCAGGCATTGAGCCTGACCCTGTGGCGTAATGGGGGGATGAGGGCTGGGAACCCACCATCCCAGGGATGTGGAGATCCATGCTAGACGTGCAGGGCAAGCTGTGCATCTCCAGATGCTGTCAGTGAGCACAGCAGTACAGCGCAAAGGGAGAGGCGAGAAGGCATCAAACAGCTCTTTTGGGGAGTGAGGGGTTAGAGGACAGGCTGTGCCGAGCGGCTGGAGAGGTCAGGGCTGCTTCCAGCAGAGCTGGAGTTTGAGCAGGGCCACCCCCTCTCCCTGGCAGGAGGATGCCTTTGTGCGCAGTTTATACATAATAGATCTTCCTAGGAAAGAGATACTGTCTCCTTGCTCCAAATACAATTTCAATTAGATGAATAGCAGCGTAATCCCATAGAGGCACTCAGCTGGGAACTGACCATGTGAGAGGCAGCCAGCCCTCCCCCAGCCGAGTGGTGAAAGGGGATCCCCCCCTGAACTTGCCGTCGAGGAGGCCCCAAACCCTCCAACAGGGACCATCTGCTCCCGCAGCAGCCCCTCCTCCCACAGGCCCCAGCGAAGAAAGAGCCAGGCCTGCCAGTGCCTTCCGAAACAAAGGCAGAGCTGCAGGGCTGGTGTCCTCAGCCCCCCGGGACAGAGGAATAGGAGGGAGAAAGAACCCCAGTGGCCCCCTGGGAGACCCCTGTCCTGCGACCCTTTGGGCAGGTGGAATTGGCAGGAATGTCCCAGGAGAAGATGGGGGCACCAAAACAGGGAGAAACTGCTGTCCCCCTACACCAGATGTTGCCCTCACAGGGAAAGCAAAGAAAGGAAGAAGGGCAGATCATAGATCACACTCCAAACTCTCCTCCTTCTCCTCCTGCTCTGCCCCTGGCATACCCCAGGGCAGGGACTTGCTTCTCCTGCCATCCTGGCCAAAGGGCAGAGCCGCTCCACCATCTGCCAGCGCTGAGAGCAGCAGTGCAAGTACAGAGCTGAGCACTGTCTTTCCTTTGAATATCTCTGGGCTCTCGGAGGGAATTTACTCTCATGCTGAAATTCTCAGACTTGTCCCTTTGTGCCAGAGAGGCAATTTGGGGAAAGTCTTGAGAAACCTACATTGTGCAACTGGGAGTTTAAAGAGATTTTCAACCCACAAGGCAACTGACAACACTTTTGTCAGCAACTATTACAAAAACCCTCTGGTTCCACGGTTACAGCAACCCCTTCCTAAGCAGAAATGCACTTCACTCCCTACTTCACAGCAGATGTGATCAACTCACAGGTATCAAACCACTAGATCTTTGGCTTTGTGGTGTCCTGTTCCATCCCTCCACACATCCCAACACCCACAGAACAAACCCCCCTGCCAGGGGCACCTTCCATCTCCCTGCATTAGGATATGGGACAGCAGTTCTGCAGCACAGGAAGGAACATCATCCAGCCCAAGGGGCAGCCTGGCAAGCTCTGCAAGACAACAGCAAGTCATTTTCTTCCTAAAGTCAACAGCTCAGTGCCTGAATACACACAGCTGGGCACAAAGTGGCTGAAGATCACATCTGCTGAATAAGAAGTGGCCATTGTTATGCTTTGTCACCCGTTTCAGAGCAGATAGCACTTTAGAGCCATTTGGTGTTGCGCTCTGAATAGTTAAAAAGGTCAGTCTCTGAGCATGGGCAGTGGGGTGTTTTCCCAGCGTTGGAGCGTGATGTGAATATTCCCAGGTGCGAATATTTGTCTGAACATCCGCTGCCTTCCCAGTCCCCCAGCTCGAGAGGGGAGGGCTTTGATCTCTTCCCCAGCTGAGACCTGGAGCACGCCGTGCTTTCCCTGTCCCCGCTCACCCTCCGACTCCACAACCTGTTGCTGTGGAGCGGGACCACAGTGACACCACGGCCCCGGGGGACCCGGGGGATCAGCAGAGCCCACCCTGCAAACAACTCTTTAATGTGCTCTTGGTCTGAAGTGCAGCACAACATACTAATGAAAGGCCGGTTATTGGTTGCCAGTGAAAGGGGCGCTGCTTTCTCCTGCCCTTTGTGTCCCAGGATGGGGCTGGAAGCGCAGCAGGCGCCTGCAGACGGGCGTGCGCCCCACCACGCTGCTCCCACAGTGCAATCACAAACCCAGACATAAATCGTGGTTAACCTTTGCTCTCTCTCATATGTTTGTCCGGAGGCTACAGAAATATTGCACAAGACACGTGATTGCCAGAGAAACAAAAATAACTTTTATTAAACTGTCCCAGAGTGGGAGGAATGGGGGAGTTTTTGGTAATGCTTCTCACCATAAGGGAATGCGTTTGGGAAAATAACGCAGGTATTCCTTAATCAGCAGGTAAAGGTATGTGCTGGGATCTCAAAAGGGACAGACGCACCCCATCACGACTCGCCTACACTAGGGCTTTTCACTCTGACTTTGACGGTTTTGTTCTTTTCAAAACCAAAACAACTCCTTTCCCGTATCAGCTCAGCTCCTCCAGCTACTCTTGACTTCAAAACTCCTCTATCCGTCTATCATTGCTGCAAAACAAAGATGAACATGTTCTAGTGCCTTGTTATGTCTGAATTACAGGGGATAAAATAGAAGAGAAACCTGATTTTGCAAAATCAATTGAGATTTCAATGGCAAGAAAAATAAACAACTTGCCGTGCCCAGTACAGAACTGATTGCGAGACGTTTTCATCTACCTGCAGAGAGAGATATCACCCAGCTGTGCTTGTATTTGTGATGCTAAAACTGGAGTCACAAAGGCTGATAATCATGGGAAAGAACATTCCTGTAAGCCGAAACCCATGAAAACACCAGAAAAGGCAGCAGAAAAGCCCAGTGATTATCCAGACTGAGTTTTTAGAGAGGAATCATCTGTACTAGAGCATGCAAATACAGGCTCATGCAGCTTTTGTATTCATT
Organism: Serilophus lunatus; assembly: GCA_013399895.1. Taxonomy (NCBI): domain Eukaryota; kingdom Metazoa; phylum Chordata; class Aves; order Passeriformes; family Eurylaimidae; genus Serilophus; species Serilophus lunatus. The sequence goes on from VXBA01004274.1 coordinate 1,500,220, forward strand.
TGCCACAAACCTGCGACTGAATGAGTTTTACCAGCACAAATGTTGGAGGAAAGTGAAGTTCAAAGCCGCATGCATGAGTAACCATGGAAACCGAATTTTAAATTTGCACATGCGAGTATTTGTATCCAAAGTACTTTGTAGGTTCGGCCAATGCGAGACGAGGGACATCATCATGTCACAACCGGCCAATCGCGACTCAAAAACACAGCTTGAATTTCAAATATCACCTACTTACAGCAAACCTCCGTCCGGAGGGCAGAAAAAAGAAATGTGAAAAAACCTGCCTGGAATTGCCATCTGCTCGTGAATATTCCACAATTAGCAGGGAAGGATTCGTTGGATACATTATTCATTGTGGATTATTCGCCCAGATCTAACAGCGATAGTGCAACGGGTATTTAAATATTGTGATGAGGAACCATTGCAGACATAGAAGGTGTATGTGACTGTCCCCGTGTATGAATATGGATGCGCTCCTATCCTACAGGAATCTCTGGGAACAATAGCTGTGAGGTAAATAACTTGTCTTCCTCACCAGGAAGGTAAACACCTTTTCCACTGCATCAACAGAAAACACCAACAGAAAACTGAGAACTTGGTGATAAAGGCATTTTTTAATACTTTTCCCTGTCCTCTGTCCCAACCCCTCCTCCCTCAACGGGAGTACTAATGTCCCAAAATGAGATGCTATTTCGGCTACAAAGGCACTTGCTGTTTCCCTTGCTGTGGCTCAGGTTATGGAAGAGGTTTGGTGAGACGGTGTTTTTCCCATTTCCAGCCCAGCCTTCCAATGTGACCCATGTTAGGGTGTGAAAATCGTAAAAACAAAGCAAAACAAAACCCTCCCAAGCACAACATTATGTTGCACTTATGTTTTTCCCAGGAAATCTCCATGAGTTCCCTGGCATTTCACAGCGGCCACAGCACAGATGGTTTTTAGGCCCCTTTGCAAGGTTCAGCTTTTCACAAAGCCAACCATGGCCAACAGTGGCAGACTCTTGCAGACCTATGTGCCAAACCACGGCAGAACAGAGACACCCCAAAAAACTCTTCATCTGAAAGCAATGGCCAGCAGGCACAGAAAGAGACTACCTTGGGAGGGAGGCACCCCTTGAGAGGGGTGTGAGGCTGGGGTAGGATGGAGCCAATGTAACCGGGCTGTGCCAGGGTTGCTTAGGTAGAAATGACACAGAGAAAGGGAAAGAGGAAAAATTGTGAGAAAAAGGGAAAAAAAAATCCTATACAAATCTAATGAAAGAGTCCAAAGTAGCACAGGATGGGGTTATGCAATTTCAATTTGTCCGGCACTATTCACAGACAAACCCTCCCTGAAGTAGCTGGGACTTGTGCAAGTGAGGGTTGTGAAATCCCTGCACCTCTGCCAGCTGTTGCCCAACCCTGATGAGTAGCAAGGCTGGACTGCAGGGACTATTCAGGATCCTACAAGCACTGCAGCAAGGCTCTGACATGGTGCACACACAGACCTTCACTGTGGCCCCTCAGTGCCACATGTGGGGTCTGGCAGCACCTCAGTCCCTGCCCGTGAGCGCTCCTTTAGCTGGTCTCTCATCCACATGGTGCATCCACCCTGCTGCAAGAGGTGGTCAGGAACAGACAGGACAGCTTTCCTGGTACTATCGGTAGCCACTCCCAGATGCTGCTCCTGAAATCTCTGATGGGCCAGGATTTCCCATGCAGGAGGTCTACAGGTATCATACACAGGCACAGAGGTGATTTCCTTCCACGTTAACAAAAAATTGTCTCCTGCTGGAATGGTAGAATGTGAGAAGCTTCCATCCAAAAGTGTTAGCAATGTCCAGGACCGTGTGTTTGAAGCTTTGCAAGGAAACCAACCTTCCTGAGTGCATTGGCACACCAGCCCTAATTTCTTGGTCCCAAAGGTTTTAGGCAGGGGACACAGACACCCAGGTGTAAGACCTTGAGCAGGATTTACTGAACCCACACAGGCCAAACAAGGATCTGGAAATGCTCTTCTGAAGGCAAACATGGAAAACCCATCAATGTGGGCCCCAGGAGCCAAAACACTGTCTGAGAGATTCCAAGGGAGGGCTGCTGGGTCTGGGGTTTATTTAGACCTTCCTACATGAATTCTCGTGATTGTTGACTGGAAAGGTCCCAACTGTAAGAGCAGCTTTGGCAGTGGGATGATTATCCTGTGTTTGGAATCTCTAAACCCACAGAGGTGTCCTCTCTCATCTCTGGTGTGCAAGCTGCACAGATGAGCCCCCTCTGCAGGGATTATGTAATTAAACAGTGATTTGACAAATAGTTTATTTGCTAAAAAATGTTATTTTCATCTCTTTAAAGTTTACTATAGAGGTTTAACTTGCATTATAAATTTGGTTGATAAAGATTTTTATTATCTGGACTTGCACTGCCAGAAGGAAGGGACAATTCTCTTTCCCTCATACACCTAGGGAGCCAGACAGCCAAGCTCAGGGGGTTCAGGCCCCATTTCACTGGCAATTTCCTTCATTCTTAAGCTACAAAGCCCACACGGCAGGACTTACTCATTTCACATGAGCAATTACAATAGTCACTGCATTAGTGAGCCTCAAACACAGACCAATAACTGCTCTAGCTCTTACCCTAGGAGGAATTTCAGCTCTTGCTCAGAGCTGTATTTCAAACACTTGCAGATGTTGCTTCAGTTTTCCCAGGTCTGCAATGCTCCAGAAGCCCTTTGGAAGGAGCCAAGCCAGAGAAGGATGTGATTTCAGAGAGAAGGGAAGGGAAGGTTTGGGAAGGTTAGGGGAGGGGAAGCTGTGGCTGCTCCAATCCTGAAAGTGTCCCAGGCCAGGTTGGATAGGGCTTCTGAGTAACCTGGTCTAGTGGAAGATGTCCTTGTCCACGGCAGGGGGTGGAACATGATGAGATTTAAGGTGTCTTCCAACTCAAAGCATTTTATAATTCTATGATTCAGTGCCAGTGTAGCATCAGACCTACCCCAAGAGCACCTCCTAGCCATGTCTTGTGCCACGCAAGCCAAGGGTTCTCCTTTCCTGCAGCACTGTCATTCAGTCCTGCAGCAAAGACAACTTACCTCTGTGTCCAGATGAGGGTCACAGGCTGAGTCTGGAACCACAACATAGCCCTGGGGAGGGGAGATGAACACACAGTACATGGAGAGTACCCAAAAGGAACCAAGCAGAAGCTCTACATCTTGCTTGGTGCTGTTCCTTTTCCTCTCCAATGTTCATGTTCTTCCAGAGACAGGTGGCACTCTTTTGTCTCTCTTTGCTGACCACCCACACAAAATACAAGATGACTTAAAAGCATCCAGAACATGCCCATATTGTAAGAGAACCTCCCCAACTGGGACGGCCAAAAGCCACAAAGAGACCTCCCCATCTCTCACCATCATGGACGAGCTACAGCTGCAGAACTGTAGTTCATTTGAAACTGGAAAGGGAATCACTCCATCTTTTTGGCCATCTCTAAGACAACATTTTTGAGCACACCCACAAAGGGAATGGGTTTGGGGAAAACCACAAAGAATTATAAGAAAAACAACACATTCCAGAGGGCTTAGAGGAGTGAGGGTGGCAGTGATGGGTTCATTAAGTGCCCCCTGAACTGCAGCCAATTTCAAAGCAAGTGTAGGCCACGCCAGGGGGTGGTCAGCAGTGAGTTCCTATCTGAGACCTGTTCATCTCAATAAGTTTCCACTAGAAATGCAGCTGGGCCAAAATAGAAATTCGTCGTTGGATTGTGTCAATTTGGATCATATTTTCTATGGAAAAAAAAAAGTCAAAATGAATCAGTTCATTTTTCTCTTCACATTTCAGTGAGGTTGAAAGTTTCATTTGACCATAATTTATTTCATTTAAACCTTTAAAGCTAAATAAGTTCTTGCACGAGAACGTGTGTCCATCAGCATTAGATATTCACCATGTAAACCTTGCTGCAATGAGCCACCAGTACCAAATTACTGCTTTCTGCATTTCTCTGCACTTTGTAACTACTCTTTCCCTGGGTGAAACCTTCCAATTTGTGCACTGATGTGAACTCATGTGTATGTTCTTGTGGCTGAAGTAGCCTTGTCTGATAGGATCTATCCTAAAACCCCACCAAAGTGTACTTGGGGTCGGATTACTCAATGAACCTCCAGAATAAGCAGCATTTTTGAGATTTACCTGTAATTCAATCACTCCCCAGGGGTAAGAATGCAGAGATCCAGCACAAAAAAAGGCTTACTTTGATGAAGCCATCCTGTTCCAGCATAGACTGAACCAGACAGGTACACAAATCGTGCCTAAGATCCTCCGTACTTTCCTGGTGTGCAAAAAGAGTCTTTTTAAATGCAGAACTGAGATTTGACTTTGAGGAGAAAGCCTTTTCAAGCCCTAGAAAGAAAAGTGTTATTGCTTTCTTGTAGGAGACTTGTGCTCCACACCCTTTCCTTTGTTCTTTTATCCTTGTTCCTGACCCATCTACACTGAATTCATCTTTTCTGGGCCAGCTCTTTTCAGGGCTGTTCTCTACAGCTACTGCAGAGGAGATTGCCCTAGGTTTGGTGTGCTGTTGCCGTTCCCAGACTTCCACTGTCTCAGACACAACTCAACTTGTCCACCCTGACCCACAGGAATTGCTGTGACCGTCCTGCCCTGAGCTCATGTCCTTTGGGACTAAAGCTGTCTTTTCACATGTGTCTGTAGAGCACCAAGCACAATGACCCGGTAATTATAACAGAAGCTAAATTGCTGCTAAAATTAGGTGCTTATTAACATCATCGCCTCTGGGCACCACCACAACACTTAATAATGATGCAGTCTAAGAGGAACTCAGGACCCATCATAATCTTCATGAAAAACTGTCCTTAGGGAGAGAATTTCTCTACCAGGTCTCAGTTTTCCATTAGGTCACATTTTACTCATGGAAAAAATATCTGTTCAACTGCCTGAGGATTTCAGTTCAGTTCAAAGATTTCAACTGCAAAATGAAGGCGTGTTAATGTTGTCACCCCTAAGCTTTACTTTTTGTTCTAAGCTTTGAGTTCTAAGCTTTGAGAACAGTTTTTAGGGGTTAAGACACTTGGATTCAGGGCACCTCATGACCATGTAAAGGCCAGGCCAGGTCCCACACAGCCACCCCACACACCCCAGTGCAATAGAATCAGAAGCACAGAGCCAAAGCCCAGCTGTGTTTTCTCCCCTCTAGTTCCCAGAGTCTCCTTCCTGTGACCAAGATTCCTGATGTGGTTGGCTCCAACCCCAGTGTGAATTTAGGACTATGGCTGGAATGGAGCATGGCCAAATTTCAATGTACTGCTTGAATCCAACTTAGTTGACTGAGATACTGAAGATGAAATATGGTCTATGGCAGGTCTCTCAGGAAAGGCTGAGAAGTAAGAGGTTCAGCTGGTTCAGGTGCCATGTGGTCAGGCAAGGGACAGGGTGAGCTCAGCATGCCATGGGGTGGTGGAACAAGGAGGAAGAGCTGTGGGGCACTTTTCAGGTCCCAGAGCTGTCCTCTGCCAGACACAGCACTCTGGAGAGAACACAGATATCCTAGCAAGGGTTACCTCCCAATCCAGCAGCCACCTGAAGATGCAGGACCTGAGCAGAGCTTGCTGGCACGGGGACAGACCCGAATGTTTTTGCTGAAGACAACACCTGCCATCCCCCCACCCCCCGGACCAGCTCCCTTTGTCCCAGGTGAAGGAGTGACTTGCACCGCCCCAAACGTGCCGCTCCAGCCGAGCCGCGAGGCCAAAGCCGCTATCGCTCCGCACACCTTCCCTTCTGCCGCTGAGTGATGAGGCTGACAAGGAACAGCGAGGCTCCTCCCAGCTCTGCCCCCCATGCACACCCCCACGACCACTCATATTATCTGTATCAAGCACATTTTTATGTAAATGCTCCAACTATCCCTTTCAGAGGTACAATGCCTCCCAGACTAAGCCCCTGAATGGCTCCGCACATTTCTCGTGCCTCAGCTGCTCGCCCAGACAAACAGAAGTGTGGCTCCCCACAAAGGGCTATGGTAATGACGAGCTGGAGGAGAGCTGAGGGGAGGGGGCAAGCAGGGCCACGGCTATTTCAGTGACAGAAGAAAAGCCCAGCTCCGGTATCTTGATGAATCGAGGAAGGGACAGGCTCCACAGACGGATAAACGGAGCTGCATGAGGCAGACGGCTCAGCCTCCCAACAACACCTCACCTCTGGTGGTGTGGTGGGCTCTGGGGTCCACTGCAGGATTGTACTTACAACCTGGGATCTGTCCTTGGAAGCAGCTTACAGAGCAGAGAAGGTGTATACAGAAAATCAGGAAACACTGAAGACATTCCCAGCCCCCACACATGCCCTAGGGAGCAGTCCAAGAGACAAGAGAAGGGTGATATCCCACACTCCACCCTTATCCCCCCTCAACTGGGACCCTCTTCCTTTACTCCCCCCACGGTGAGACTCTTTGAGGCTTCTTCTAATGGGCTGGTTGTTGGTGCTTGGTGGCACATCCAGCAGCTCTGCCTGCTCTAGGCATGCATAGATCAACAGAAAACATGTTCAGGGAGGAAGGTTTGAAAGCATCCACAGACACCTCTTACCCAGTGGTGTGCCAAACAGGCAACTCCCCAACACCCATCCAGCCAGAGGGACTTTCTTGCTTTTCTCTGCAGCAGTTTTACAATAAGCCATGGGCTACAACTCAGTGCATCCCTCATAGGCTGGACTCCAAGCCATAGATTAGGAACAACTTCATTAGAACTCTGATGGATGTACTAGAGATAAGGCTTGCCTTGTGCTCCATCCTGTGCTCTGTAAAACCTCTACAGGGAGAAGCAGAGGGGTCCTGATGTGCATGGGATCCTGTTTCTGTTGGAGGGGCCCAGAGGAAGGTGACACAATTGTGAGATACAGCAGACAAAACCCCATGGGGAATTGCATGTTTCTGTCTGTGGGTAAGGTCTGTATAGAGAGGGTCTACAGGGAACTGAAGGCAGAGGAACGAAGTGATGTATGGATTTGCCACTCACCACCTCACACAAGGGCTGGGGCAGAGTCTTGAACACAGGAACATGAGACAAGTGCCTGTGCACAAATGGAATGTTTTGGGGTGGCCCAGGTGTCTCACACCAATGTCATCTGACACTCACAGGGTCAACTCCACAACACCAGCTGTGCTCTGCTGATGGAGAGCAGCAACACCACAGCTCACCTGGCCGTATCTTTTCCCTTTCCTGTCCTCTGCTGTCACACATCTCAGTCACTCACACAAACCGTCTCATGAGGCTGCTGAGAAAAACTGGGCAGGCCTTGGCAGGGGTGAGAGGCCAAAACTGCATGGCTTTCCCAGCATCACTACAAGCCAGAGCACTGAGAAAGCTTGACAAGAAGGTCAGGATCCATGTGGAAAGCCCAGGGCAGTGTTTCCAGCTGCTTCTCATATACAGAAATCCGGGCAGCACATGGCCTTACTCTTGCTGCCAGCCAAGCCATGCCCTCAGCGTATTAGTCTCCCTCTGCAAAATCAGGCCAAGGGCACACAGCCATCCTTTCCATTGATTGTTCCACTCTGCTTTGATAATTCACCATTAAACTGCAAGGAAGTTTGCAGTGGGAGGCAGCGATAGCCATGGGACATCCACTGGATTTGGGCCCCGTGTGACAGGAGGGGCTGGTGCCTGCCCCACTCCCAGCTCCACAAGCACAATGACATGGCCAAAGGAAGGGCAGCCACTGCCCCAGCCCCCCAGGCTGCAGTGCCCATGAGGACCATGGGGACCACTTGTGCCACTCCCATCCTGCATCCTCTAGCACTGCTGGCTGCGTGAGCTGAAACAGCCTTCTCCCCTCTCCAGCTCCTCCAGCATTATTTATTCCAGCAGACTTTGCAGCATCCACCTGCCCCCCTAGCAGGACAGAGTGAAAGGGGCAGGGCAGCCCTGGGTGTGGGAAGGAGACACCAGGGATGACTCTGGAGTGGGGCTGATGCAGAGGATCACACACATCATGAGGCTGTGGCAGCCTGGGTCTCTGGGTTCTGCCAATGCCAGGCCAGCTTGAGGGCTAAAATAAGCTTTCTGACCACAAATTAACTTCCCTCTTGCTCCCTCCAAACATGGAGCTTTCTGATATCCCTCAAGTCCAGGGCCTTATCCCACCCACCAGTCTTGAAGCTGCAAACTCAAGCAAAGAGCAGCTGAGGTTTGGGTCAGCTCAGTAGTTCTGCCCTGGAATGTGGGCTTTGCAACAAACAATTATGATAATTGCCAGTGACAATAACAGGCAGAAAATGTTTGTGTCATGGCAACACAGGAAACAAACTCTGAGCAGAGCCTGTGTCCATCAGCCACCCCTGCCAGCACAGCTCTTTCACACACTGGTTGATGTTCCTGACTCTTCTAACAGACTCTGTCCTTCACTACAGACCCCTCAACTCAGGGGCCAAACCAACGTGGGTTATGTGATCCCAAAGCTGTCCTGGCCTGGAGACAGTGGCCACGGGTACACATGGGCCAGTTTTCACTCCAACAGGGGTCCCTGCAATGCTCATCCCCCTAAAAGTACCCCAAGCAGAGTTAATCCTCCAAAACTGGGAGGCACTGGGTGGCTTCAAAAGGAAGAGCTACTTTGCAAAATCCATCAGGGGTTATTCACCACCTGATACACACAGGGATCCTCCCTTTCTCTCTTCTTCCCTCTGTCTTTCCCCCCTCCCTCCATCTCCTGGACACTGGAGGTGAGTTGTGTTCCATCCAGCTCTGGTCTTGCAAAGGTCATGAAGCCAAGTCCACTCCCTGTTATTTTGCAGCCAGGTTTCTTACCATGGGAAGTGAAAAACCCAACACTGCAGGACAACAGCACCCAGGCTCATCACTCTCTGCACCTGCCTTTCCTAACCTGTTCTCCACCCCTTTCTCCTCACCCATACCCATACTTTTGCATAGTTTAGTCTTGACTGATGAGAATTCTCTCCACTTTCCCATTAAAAAAAGATAGTATCTGGACTGAGGCCAGGAAAATAAAACTTCGACTCCAGAGGACAGTGATTCAGCAGTATAACCAAGGTTATAACTGAAGCAGCACTTACTCATACAGTTTGTATGCTGGCATCTGCTCATGAACCCCAAACCATGCGTGTCAAATTACAAGGCAGAGAGAGGGCAAGCCTGGCCATTCCTGCTCCAAAGACCTGCACCTCTCCTGTCCTTGGCTGCCTGCTGTGCTCTGTGACAGGGCTCTGCAGGGCTCACACATCCAGGGGAATGGCCCAGCTTCCTCCTCCTTGTCCATGGGCAGCATCTTCACCATCCTCCAGGTGCAGTTAGGCCTGTGTGGTCAGCAAGTTGGAATCTTGCCACCGAGGACATAAGAGCAAAGGGATGGCAAGATGTGACTTTTACTGCCTCAGTGATGCAAGAGAAGCAGACAGCACAGACTGTCTGCACAATCCCAGGCTGAGGGTAGAAAAGATGGTGTCTCCTATCTTCTTGGAGCTTCAGAGTCACAGTCTCCAAATATTTTCATTGTCACTCCATTTTCAGTTTAATTTGTGAGAAGTTGGATAAGTAACTCTGCAGCCACCTGGAGTTACTGGCCCTGACTCCAGGCCTGGGGAGTTCCCAAAGAGCAGGTGAAGGTGGTGGTGGGCCACATGTGTAGCAAGGGGAGAAAGAGTGACTCGGGTGCACTTGCAGGCTCATCAGTCTGGCTTTGATGCCAAGTGAAAGAGCAGTTGGTACACAACTCTGTTAGCAAGGAATTGAACTAGAACAATATAATTAAGACCAATTACATGGTTTTATGGAAATGGATTTTGTCAGACTAACGTGGTGCTTCTTGAGGAGATTAAAAGATTGGACGATAATGAAAATGTGATTTTAGGGGAATTTCTGACAGAGGTGTCTGAGTTGGCACCACAGAAAGGCTCTCAGGTACCAGGTGCAGAAGCCTCTTTATGCACCATGGATGTTCTCAGATCTGGGGGTAACCACTTCAATGTTTTTCTGCCCAAGTCTTGGCCTTTACTTCATTTGTTACTCATTTCTTGGGAAAAAAATCAAACCAGGAGTGTTTTTCCAGGAGAAGTGTAAGGCTGCACACGTGGCCTTAATGTCACAGCTCCCCAGAGGCCAGGACAAAAGCTGATTTCTGGTAGCATTCACAGCTGCAGGGAGAACAACCACTCTCTGGGCTAGCAAGAGGTGTGGAGCAGGGGATCTTTTATGGGGATATAAAACAAGATTCTTGTTGTAGTGACCTAGAGAAGACCACTGAGACATAATGGGGAGAAAAACCTCAAATACTTGGTCAGGATGAAACATTGCCTGGTCCCTGGCCTGTGCTAGACTGGGCTGCAGCCACACAGCACTGTAATATTTTTGGGTGTCAGTCAGATCAACTCCCACCTCCAGTGATTTGGGGCTGTACTTGAAGTGTTCAGAGACAGCCCAACGACTCTAGGATGGCCCTGGGTGCTGCAGGCAGATCTCAGCAAGGCTCAGAAGCTGTCAGAGGGGATGGAGTGGGAAGCTCTAGCCTTTCTCAGTTTATTCAGATGTTAAATCCAGTACATAACTTTTTTTCTCATTGTACAGGGTTTCTCCAATAGTGAGGACACTGTATAATATTTGCAGATAGGCAAAACCAGCAGCTGACTCATGCCAGGCAGCAACACACCGCAGTTCAATACTCTCAGGAGAGGCCAACAGTGAGAGGAATGTGAAGCAGCAGAGATGTAGCCACAGCCGGCATACATTCCATGCATCAAGCAGCCACCACTAGCCCTGAAAGCAAGGCCCAGGTTTGGTCCATGTAGATGCTGATGGCTGGGGACCCCTGGATGGATGCTGGGACACAAGGTCACCCCCGAGGAGATTTGTCCTCACTAGCACAGCCTTGGTTGAACAGGCACCCACTGGCCTCCCTTGGCCCTTGTGCCCCACAGACAGCAATAGTGTTGGCTTCTTCCTCCAGTGTAGGACATGCCAAACCTCTGTCACTGCCTGGGCCAGTCTCCTCACCACAGCTCTGCCTGAAATGTCCTGGAAGAGAAGCTTGTGAGGCCACATGCAAGAGATGGGCCATGTGCCACAGTGAAGGTACAGGGTGCAGTGTCCAGGTTACAAGGCCCAGTGAACAGGTCACCAAGGAGCAGAAGGATTGGCTGGGAGTGGCCAGTTGTGTGTTGGGATCCCTTAAAACAGGAATCATCAATTTGGCAGTGTCGGGATCAGGACCCTCTGAAATCACAGAGGGATGGGAGGACACTCCAGAGGTCCCTTGTCCAGCTTCCCATTTGAATGGAGGTATTGCCAGTGACTGAGGATGTCACTCGTGGCTCTGTCTTGTGAAATTTTTGAAAGGCTTTGAAAATCTGCCACAGCAAGAGTCCAGAGATAAACTAGCAAATGGCAAAAGTAAAGTTATCAGCCAGGTCTCCTGCAGAGATGATGGTGAAGGGGAGAGTTTCTGAAGCAGCTCTTCCTTCATTCCTGGGCAGTGGCATCCTCTTACAGATTGCACTGGAGATGAGGACAGTGCCTCATGATGCTGGAGATGTCTCTGGGCAGTAAGGCAGAACTGTGCTGTGACAGGAGCTGTGCAGTCATTGTGGGCACTCTGGAGAGCCCCTGAAGAAATACACAACTATATGGACAGATGAGGAGCCTGTGGAAACCACAGGACAGTGCTGAGATACTGATCAGTGGTGAACTCAGCATCAGGTGTGGGCAAGGCTTTCACTGGCAGCAGGACAAAGCAGAGGAAGGTTTGTCAGAGGTAACAGGATTGCTGTCCTGGTGTTTACCTCCCAGCATGGAGAAAGCAGAGAAGAAAGCCCAAAGTACAAGAGGCAAGTGAAGGAAACCAGTGCACAAATTAAGAATAGGAGCAGACTGGTGGGCAGGTGCAAGGGACATTGTCCATGGAAGGAGTTGAAGGTGAAGTAAAGTACCTTCAGAGGAGATGTGGAGAGAAATGTAAGAGAGGGATTAGGCAGGAAAGCAGCAAGACAGCAGGGTACTTCACACAGTGATCTGAGTCACCGACCCTGGAGGTGTTCAAGAGTAGCTGGATGAGGTGATTGGTGCCATAATTTAGATGATGGGTTACTGTTAGATTATGAGTTGGACTTGAGGATCTCTAAGGTCTCTTCCAACCTTGCTGATACTGTGATACTGTGATCTGGGTAAAACAGGCAGGAGAGAAGACTGAGAGTACACAAGGTGGTGCAGATTAAGAGCTCTGAGGAAGTAATGTTTTCCTTGAGCTGGCAGCTGATCATCCTAAGTCCCTGGTCAAGGGCATTGGAACAGATCCAGTTTCCTCCCAGTGAAAGAAGGAAATCAGCACACTGCAACCCTGTTAGTTGCTCCCAGCTTTATGGGGTTAGGGCACCAGGGCCAGCTGCTCAGATATCCTTCCCCCACCCAGATCAAGGGAGGGAAGGAGAAGGAGGGAAGAGAAAAGGAGCAAGAGGAGCCAGTTTGTGTCAATTAGCCCCTTGCCCATTGTAGTGAATGCTACAAGAAAAACACCGTTACAGGGGGTGCATCTTGAGTCCACCTGACACAGGGCAGTTCCTTTGCAGGTGCCAACCACAACATGGCACAAGGAATGCAGCCTTCTGCATCCCCACCACTTACCCCCCTTCCTGGACCAGGTTCTGCTCAGGTGCAGCTGCCTGCACAAGCCACAGGTGAAGCAGGCTGTGGGACTGTGCAGCTGAGGTTGGAGCCACCAGACAGCTCTCAAACAGAGCCTTGTGGCCAGGAGTGGCACCAAAGGTACTGCTGAAGTCTGGGCTGTGCAGGGAGAAGGGATCTGTGCACAGATACCTGGGGAGCCAGAGAGTGATGCTCTCTGACAGTGGCGAGAAGGGATGTTGTGAGGTACAGGCTGATTTCATAGCAAGGCCCAGCATGTCTTTCCCAAAAAGGAGGAAAAAACACCAGGACAGAAGGCAGATGGAAAGGGTTGAAGAAACCTTTGCTCCACTCTAAATTTTTTCCCCCCATAAAGTCAACTGAACAAGAAACATTACTAAAACCCCAGAGAATGCCAGACATCTGTGGGGTTTTGCCTTGCCAGGAGTCAGAAGTGATTCCCAGGGCAGTGTCACAAAGGCTGTCAGCCCAGGTGCTGAGTGGGGCTTTCACTTCCAGATCTTGCCCTATGCTACATTGCTCAGTAACCCAGACCCTGCACAGCAGGCACTTCTTCCTGGGGTTTCCAGCCAGCAAAGGTAGGAGGGGACAGATCAGTCAAGGAGAATTTCTCCTATTAAACTTCCTTCCTCCTGACAAAGGAAAAGAGATACTACACTCTGCAGGACTTTCAGCAGGGATCAGCAGCCATGTGTTGCTCTCTGCATGTGATTTTACCCCTGGAAGTTACCCCCACAGCCCCATAGCCCTGACCCTGCACTAATGCAGAGGCTGAGACAGGCTGAGAGGGCCGAGGGTATCCAGCCTGGAGAAGAAAAGGCTCCAAAGAGACCTTAGAGCCCTTTCCAGTGCCTAAAGGGTCTCCAAGAGAGCTGAAGAGGGACTTTGGACAAGGGCATAGAGGAGCTTTAAACTGAAGAATAGTAGATTTAGATTAGATATTTGGAAGACATTCTTCCCTGTGAGGGTGAGGAGGCCCTAGCACAGGGTGCCCAGAGAAGCTGTGGTTGCCCCATCCCTGGAAATGTCCAAGGCCAGGTTGGAGCAACTTGGGATAGTGGGAGGTGTCCCTGCCCATGGCAGGGGATTGGAATGAGATGAATTTTAAGGTCTGTTCCAACCCAAACCATTCTCTCATTCTATAATTCCATGTGTACAGTTCTCTGCACTCCAAAGGAGCTGCAGAAATGGCACTTGGCTAATCCACCAGCCAAAGCAATGTCTGACCCCAGGTCATCCTTCCTACAGTACCTGACCAAGCCTGTCCAGTGAGGGGCTTCAGCAGCTCATGGGGAGCAGGGAGGTGCATGGCAGCACCTTCCCTTGTGACACCTCCTAGGGCTGCACATAAATGGCTGGAGAGATGCAAACAACATGGCCAGAGGATCCAGGGTTGGCTTTTCTGCTCTTTCTGCCTTAAGCACAAGCCCAAGGGACCACAAGCACCCGCCATCAGCACATAGTTGGAGGCTGGAAGCATAGTCCTTGCTGAGAGCAGCTGTGGGAGCAGAACCTTTCCTTTGCCCCAGTCATGGTGGATGAACAGACATCACACCAGAGATCAAATCCATTCCCCATAGACCTGTAGCAACAGAGCACTGCTCAAATCCCATCCACAGCAGCTCAGCACTGCACACAAACTGGGGTCACTATGAGCAGGCTCCTTTCCACTTCCATGTCTTCAGCACCTTCTGGAAATGTCTTTTTTTTTTCCCCAAGCCTTTGCAGTCCTTCTTAGTGCACACACAGACCCCACACACGTGTGCACACACACATGGCTGCACACACTGTTTGTACCAAGCCACCAAACACTTACACCAGGGACCTGACAGAGCAGAGAGGCTGCTGGGCTGGGTCGATTCTCAGAGAGCAACTTCTGGTACCTACAGCCACATAACGAGCAAAAGCCTTGGACTGGAAATGCAAATAGATGTATAATTTATATTTAATAAGGCAGTTAATGTACTGTGCATCCAGTAAAGTGTGATCCAGCTCCTATCATCCCTTTATTGAGGTTACTCCACGTAATAAATTCCAAATGAGTGATAATGGCTGTATTTGGGATTATATTAATAACTGTGCATACAGAGAGATGAGGGTGTGTGCTGTGCACACATGGCAGTGGGTGGCCTTTTGAGCATTTTGGAAATTTTTCCTAAATGCCATCAGCTGGAAATAAATTAATTAATCCACTCCTCTTACACCCTGGCAGAGGGGACCTGCTCTCAGGTGCTGAGACAAACTGCACCATGCACAAGTGACTGGTGGAAAGGAAAGATTTTAAGGAAAACATTTTCTGCAGTGTTTCAAAATCACCCAGGTCTGGGTGAGAGACTTGCATCTCACAATATCTGTGCTTAGGTTGTTTGCAGTCTGGATAGAAAACTTCTAAATGCTGATTATAAACCTGTAGATACCCTGGAAGCAAAATTTTTTAAAGAACCCCCAGTTAAATCAAGTCCTGAGGGGAACCAGGACTGAAAAGATAAGTTTATTCTGAGCACTACCAAACAGCTTAGAAATAAAGTGGATATTCATTTCAAAAGAAAACACAACACAGTAAATGTAACTTATTGCAGTATTTATTTTAAAAATACATTTAGTTGTCAGTACTTAAGTAAATATATTTTGGGGAGAAGTGCCAGATTAATCAATTCCCTTTAAGGTCTTTATGTTTCTTTAGCCGAGTGATTTACTGTCACAGACATGGACTGACCTGGTATCACTTCTTTTTGTACTGAAATAGGATTTCATCCCAACTATTTTTGGGTCTGTTTCTTGTCCTTTTGTCCACTCTGGCAGCTTCTGCAGACAATCACCCACCATGCAACTCCCACCTGTGTGGGAAGGCACCACACACTCTCACATGCACTCACACACCTTCATGGCAAGGCAAAGGGTAGGGGAGACCCTCAGCCTGAGAAGAACATTTCAGGAAGGCTGATATTCATCTTTTAGCTTTCCTGATGGCTGCTTGGGGTCTGGAAAGCCCAGGAGTCACCCAGTTCTTCAGCTCAGGAAATTAACACAGGGGTTTCAGAGCATCCTGGAGTTGCTAGAAAGGGTGTCTAAGGTCTTTGTCCAACCTACTGTCACCAACCCCTCAGCTTCACCTGGCCAAGCCCTGTAAAAGCCCAGAACCCAGTGTGAAGATGCCCTCACCCAGGCCATGTCTGTTCCCCCACACTGTGCCCACACCAGGCAGCTGCACAGCCAGGATGTGCTCCTTGCCTGGCACAGGTGGGCTGTGGGGAGAGGGCAGGACAGGGCTCTGAAGGGTTCACGAGGCAGGGCCAGCACTCACTGCCTGAGTTCTGCTGGGTGGCCCTGCCAGCTCTGGTGGCCACAGCCCAGGGTCTTCCCCAAGTCCCCGTTCCTTGGAGCTGCCTCCCCCAGACAACTGGGAGCCAACAGGGCTACAGCCAACAAGTGTGTTTTTGTTTGGGCCCGCTCCCACACAGATCAACCCCCCTGTTTCCCCTTTGCATCCCCCCTTTCCTCAGCCCCAGCAGCCCCACTTGTGGATGAGCCCTGCAGGGGCTCTGGGGCAGGCCAGGCAGGCAGAGACAGGCAGAAGCCCAAGCCACAGTGAGATCATCTCTGCGAGCATCAGATAACAGTTCAAAAGGCAAACAGCCTTTCTCCTTGCTTTCAGGCTCCCTCTCCGTTTCTTTTAAGCACAAAAACGGCACCCAAAAAAAAATTGAGAGAAGAAAGAAAAGAAAAGAAAAGAAAAGAAAAGAAAAGAAAAGAAAAGAAAAGAAAAGAAAAGAAAAGAAAAGAAAAGAAAAGAAAAGAAAAGAAAAGAGAAAAGAAAAAGGGGGCGATTTCCAGCCAGGCAGTAAAATGCCATCTGTCTCCCGGCGGCTCATGTGACACTGACAGCCGTCCATCGCCAGCCTGAGCCCGAGGCACGGCAGCTCCGGTCCCGGCACTGGCCCTTCCCCAGCCTGAACCCGCAACAGCTTTTGAGGCGGCAGAGAAAAAGGGACCAGGCTGATCCCTGGTGCCCTTCCCGCCGGGAGACGTGCCCAGGGCCGTGGTGGAGGAGCAGTGTCGGACTTTGGAGCGGGGCTCTCTGTGCCGTGTGACTTTTCACCAGGCTGAGATCCCCTCAGATCCACCTGTTTTCTTTCTCAAAAGCAGCTCCCAGAAAACAAAGGGGATGAACAGCAGGCAGCCCACCACCCCCATACAACCCAACTGCTTAATTGCCTCTAGGAAAAGAGCCTGGCTGACCCTGGGACCCTCCCGGACTGGAGGGCAGGGAGCAGAAGGGAGCTGAACGGGACAGCCGTGCTGCCCTGGTGCCCGTGACCGGCCCTGGGCCAGCCCTGCCGACACTGCCACAAAGAGAAGCTGCAGCTCACGTTTCCTGGGAGCACAGATGTCTCTGGATGACACAGCCACAGCCTAGAAAGAGATCTGTCCAGATTAGGTCTCAGAGGAGATGGTGGGGTGCAGTAGGTGGAAGAGGAAAACCCCAAACACTTCTGATTTCCTTGAATTTCCAATTGTGTGATTTCAAGGGAACAGGAGTTAGGTGGATGTTGGAAGGTGGACCCTTCTTGCCCTGCATCCTGGGCATCTGTGCTTCAGCAAAGGAGTGCAGGCCCTGGGAAGCTCAGCACCCTGTAGATCCTCCAAGGGCAAAGGACCTCCACTCGTGGCACTCACTGAGCAGCCCTGGGCAGGCTGGACATGAGGCCACACATGCCCATGGCATGGCCAGTTGGGCTGGCACAGCAGCAAGGTGTTCAGTCTTCCTTCTCTGGAGAAACAAGCCCACCATCAGGAGCCAGCAGTGCAGGCCAGCACACACCTCCCTCCCCATGAACCTCTTGTTGGTTTGTCTGTGCAGGGACAGGAGTTGGACTGGATGATCCTTGTGGATCCTTCCAGCTCAGGATATTCTTTGATTTTATGACTGAATATTTGCAGATGAAATTCCCCAAAGGCATCTCCAGATGAAGGAAGGCAGAGGAAGAGCCCAGCATTCAGCAGGTTTTCCAAAACAGTGCTGGTCACTGGATGCCCAGTATGGGTTGTGACCCTGCCTCACTACAAGTGCATCACAAAGCCAGCCTGACCCTGTCCCACCTCTGCCAGCAGGACTGCAACGTCCTGGCAGTAGCTGCCAACACCTTGTCCAGCCAGGTGAATCCCCCAGAGAAATGGTACCACATTCCACACTGTGTTCTCCCTGCTCCCTGCAGAAACAGCCCTGGTCCTTGGCATTGCCAGAGGGATGAGAAGGGCTGGACACATGGCTGTCCCTTAAGGGTAAGCAAAGGAACAGGAAGATCACCCCAGGGCAATGCCAGGCCATGGGGCACAGTGCCAGGGCAGCAGCTCTCAGCTGCAATGAGCCCCCCAGACCACACTGTGAACTTGGGCTATGAAGCCTGGACAACCCTGATGTATCTGCCAAGGAGAACCCCAGCATCACTCCCCCTGGCTCCTGGGCCCAGGTTTGCATTTTTTCACCCCTTCCTACTCCATTTGACCCCAGAAGTGGTCTGCCTGACCTCTCCAGCCATCCCTGACCCCACAGTTACCTCAGATGACATCTTTGATGACTCCTATCCATGTTCTGCTCCCCTCCATGGCTGCCCTGGCTGTACCTTCAAGGTTTTTCAGGATTGTGCACAGGGGAGACCAGGTCTCAGAGGACAGGGAGACAATCAATACCTGAACAGCTTTGAGCCAAGACAACAATGGTCACAGGGCACAAAAGGCCCCACAGAGTTCATTATCATAGCAGAGGAAACATCTCTGATTGTGTTGGGAAATGATGGTGTGAGATTGCCTCAGGGCCACAGGAGGGATGGAGTCAGGCTTACTGCAGGTGGGGCTGGGAGGTGTGGGGCTGCCTCCAGCCCAACCCCACAGAAGTCACAGTCCAGTCTTGGGTACAGAGAACTGCTCTGAAGCAGCGTGGCCCTGCTGTGTTTAACCTGGCTAATGAACAGCCAGGCAGGACGTGGCCATTCAAGGACATGGGGTGAAAAGAGCCCTTCTGCCTCTGCTTACACAGCACACACAACTGGTTCATTCCCACAGCCAGCACCCAGGGAGAGCCACGGCAACAGTGGAATTGCCAACTCAGGAGCAGCACCCAGCCCAGGGTATGTTGCCCATCCCGCCTCTTTTTAAAATTCTCCCCAAGCAAGAACTGACCACAGTCTACACTGTTGTGTCTCTCTGCAGAGGTGTTTTTGCATCCAAAAGCAAATCCAGGGAACTGGAATCTCACTCTTTGTCCTTGGGGCACCCATCAGAAGCTGAGTCAAGAGTTAACATGAAGCTCTGAGGTCATGAAAAAGACCTCCTTGTGAGACTCCACAGATTTGCCACAACACTCTCTCACCTGCCCAGAGAGCAAGTGCTTTCTCCTCCAGGGCCAGCTGCAGTGGTTTTACAGCAAACTCCTTCCTTTCACTGGCCAGTTCAGCCCCTCACATTCCCAGGATCCCAGCTGAAGTCTGTGTATGTCTGTTGTGATGAAGAACAGGTTTTGGATTAGGATATGACCCCATCTCTGCAATGGCAGGGCATCGAAACTCTGAAAGACTAGAGTGTGGCTGTGGCTGAAGGGATCCCTGCCTACCTGAGAAACATCCCTGCTAAAACCTCATCCAAAGCCACTCTCTGGCCAAAAACTGAAGGCATCAGGTGCTGTGCTTCCTCCAAGCCAGCAAAAATGTCAGGACCAAGAGGCTGAAGGAATGGAGAGACTGCCTTGCCTGAATGCACACGTGCTGCATGTGGTGAGATCAAAGGGCCACAGAACACTGGTGAAGACAAGGTCAAAAAAGGCTCAGCTGCTCCAGACACATGCTCTGCTCCACAGAGGGATCACCTTAGGAGACATTTAGAAGGAGCAGTTCAGGACTTGTATGTGGCACTGAAGAAGGAGGGAATGTCTCCCAGTTTGGGGGACTAAAAATATGACATACCCTCTGACAGGTATTCATCTCTTCTAAAGTGAATGTTTTGACACTGGGACAGACACACAGGGATGGGGTGGAATCTTCTGAAAATTTCAAAATTTTGAGGGACTGGCCCTGAGAAACCTGTTGCACATTTTAAGATAGCTCTACACAGAGCAGGAGGTTGGACTAGAAACCTCCAGAGGTCCCTACCAAACTAATTCTTCCTGTGATTCTTTTGGCTTCCTGAACTCTTATGCTTTGCAGATCAGCAAAAACAAATGGGCCTTTCCATAGGTTCCCACGTAAGGCAAATCTGGAGGATCTGGAGGATCTGAAGGACTGGATTTTCCTGGGTGTAAACAGAGTTTGGTTTATAGCATGGGGTTTGCTTTGCATGGCTCTGGGAAAGCCAAGGTTTGACGTGTCTCTCATATATCCCTCCCACTCAAGTTAATATTATTCTTCTTGTGAAGAGGAAATCACAAGTGCTTCTCATCAGCTTGAGTGAACAAAAAAGTGAATATGAACTGACCTTAGGTAAATGAAGTCCACTTCAATTGACATTTAAATGTTCAAAGCCATTTAATTAATACAAATCCACTTCACCTCCTTGTACACAGATCCAAAGAGACACCTTCCATCCACTTTCACTGCTGCTCTGGAACTAACAACGCTACTCAGTCCACATGGTATTTGAAGACCTAGGTGAACTTGATGATAATTTCCACCATTTTGCTAGCCCTGCTCTCTTTTCTTTCTTTCTTTTTCTTTCTTTCTTTCTTTCTTTCTTTCTTTCTTTCTTTCTTTCTTTCTTTCTTTCTTTCTTTCTTTCTTTCTTTCTTTCTTTCTTTCTTTCTTTCTTTCTTTCTTTCTTTCTTCCTTTCTTTCCTTCCTTTCTTTCCTTTCTTTCTTTCCTTTCTTTCTTTCTTTCCTTTCTTTCCTTTCTTTCCTTTCTTTCCTTTCTTCCTTTCCTTCTCTTTCTTCCTTTCCTTCTCTTTCTTCCTTTCTCCCTTCCCTTTCTCTTTCCCACTTTTCTCTCTCTTTTTTCTCTCTTTCTCTTTATTTCTTTCCTAATTTCCTAATCTCTTTTCTAATTACCTTCTTACTTTTCTTTCTTCTTTCCTCCTTTTTCTTCTTACTTACTTTTTCTCTCTTCCTTCCCTCTTTCTTCTTTTTCTTCTGCAACATTTGAATGACAAAGGTTTCTGATTACAGTCCTCCCAGGGAATCAAACACCAAGGCTGCTGCTCACTTACTTACTGGCAGATAAAGATGGATAAAGGGAGAGATTTGTATATTGACTCTGTGTTTATGTAACTCATGTGCAAGGCCCAGCCAGGAGCAAAGGGGGATCTGACCCACATAAATAATAACGAGCAGCATTTTTAAACTAAATCATCTGGAAAATTCACAGACGATTCCATCGGTTCCTTCTATTGTGTCACCAGAGGGTCATAAATAATTCAGCCTTGCTCAAATATTTATGGAAATCAATTTAGCCCTCAGTCCAATGCCACCTCCCTGAGAAAACAGTTTCCTTTCCTATCACAAGTGCAAACCGACTATTCTTCCCACGAGCCTTCCCAGGGCTGAGCACCTGTAACCTTCAAGCAGTATCTCCAGGTCCAACCAAGCAGGACCCCAGACAGCTGTGGAACCACAGGAACCACCTCGAAGATGCAGCTGTATACGGTCTTCCAGGAGACAAACAGGTCCAGTACCTGTCCCCCTTCTGCTGTGACTATCCTAAGCTCCCCTGTGGGGCATCTGCTGTGGCCCAGGGTGGCTGTGAGCTCCAGAGCCAAAGAACTGCATCTGGCAAAGCTGTGGACACATGGAGAGCAGCTCCTGTGCAGGTAACAACTGATACTCAATTCAACAAATCCTGCAGAGGAGAGAGACTCCTTGATGTGATCAAAGGTCACAAAACAAACTCCCACAGAGGAAAGCAGCCCTGGGGAGCTCCCTGTGCCCACTCCCAGGGCAAGGTCCATGGCTCTGCCATACCCACTGAGGAGCAGCTGCTGTGCAACCTGAGCCATGACCTGGCCCTCACAGCTCATTTCCTTCCTTCCTCTCTGGTTGGCACATGGCAAAGACTCCTGAGACCTCTCTTGCCAAAAGCAGAGCAGACACACAGACTGCCCATTGTGACCAGCACCCAGGAAGATTTTCACTCAGATAGTGAACACACCATGCTCCTTATTCTGAGCACCTCACTGATCCTTCTGCAAACTCAGCATATCTATGGGCTATTCATGTTTCTTAATGAAAATCTCATTTCATGGGAACTGAGTCTCTCCCAGCACTTTAACTGCACACAAACAGGACAAATTCCCATGGTCAAAGAGTTGTCCCCTTCTGCACACCCTTCAGGGGTGCAATATGTTCAGAGTAACTAGATCACCACACAGATTAAGATCAAACCTCCTACTAGCTCAGCCACCAGCACAGGAACTGGGAGCAGCCACATACAGCCTGTGCCTTTAAGGAGAAGCCACATCTCCTCCAGCCTCTGTGTTCCCTGATTTCAGTAGGTCACTTATCTGGCCTCTCCCAAAGTATCTGAGCCCATTTCTCTCCTGTGGTGCACTTTGCCTGGAACAAGATGCAAGAACTGTGCAAAGCCAGGACACAGCTGCGTTCCCACAGATCCATGGCAGACACTGGGACACCTCTTCCTGTGGGGTCCCACGTCTGTCCCAGTGCAGTGAACTGGGCAGACACTGCATGCCACCAGGGGACCTGAGGTGACATGGCTATACTGCAGTGAATGGGAACCCACAGAGGGAGTCTGGGAGAGACTATCTGCCTGTTTCCACCACAAGGGTATCTCAGCACCAAAAGCACAAAGATTTGGCTGTGAGCACCTGGGGAAGGAGCCAAGCCTGGTGGGGAGAGCTCAGGGCAGACTTCCCAGAGCACGACCAGGGTTAGCGACAGCCATAGAGGTGAAACACAAATGTTCTCTCCAGCCATTCTCAGTGTTTCAGACCTCCCAGTTCTTCAGGGTAAGAAAGGCACTGTGCTGCAGGGCGAGGCAGAGGGAAGGTGTGACTGGCAGCTGGAAGGGCCGTGGGAGCTGGTCAAGCCAGAGATGGCCAAGCTCTATACCCTCCAGGCTGAAGGAACAGCAGAGGCACAAACCCCAGTGTGTGAGGAGGGTTTGTGAACTTCTCTAGCCCTAAAATGATAAGAAAGGTCACAGCCTTTCTTCTTCCCAGTCCTCCACCAAGCACACTGCATCTTGAGTTTCCTCGGACAAGAACTGGTGTGTCCAAGCCAGGGTGTGGACCATCATATGGACCCACATTTCTGACCTCATCTGTAACCAGAGCTGTTCTAAAGAAAAGTTTTGCACTGGCAGTTCTTCCTTGGGCCAAGGATGCTTCTCTAGGGACCTCTGAAGTAGTGACACACTGATCAGAGCTGCCTTAGAAATCTTCCTCCAAAGCCCCTCTGCTTTTCTGTGGCTTTTCACATGTCGCAAGAGAAAAGGCACAGGTCCACAACGAGCAAGAAGGCCAAGATACCATTGCTGCACACTCTGAACAAGGTGCTCTAGTAGGACACATCCCTCCAGAGGCCCAGTGGCTGTGGGAAAGGCAGAGGACCCTGCTGGGTGTAAGATCCAGTGATGGTCTAGGTACCAAAAACTCAAGCTCTATTCTGTAACACCTATGATCAATAAGGAGAAGACATCAGGCTCAAGCACTTAAGCACCATGTGGAATGACCTGGCTCTGTCAGATTCCAACACTAGCTCTGCTCATTACAAACTCTGGAAGTCTCTACCGAGTCTCTATCAAGTTGACTAGGACTGCCAACTCTCTTCTGCTTTTCAGACTCTCTTCTTTCACCTCCATCATCCCTGGAGGGATTTAAAAGCTGTGTAGATGTGGCCCTTGGAGATGTGGTTTAGTGGTGGACTTGCCAGTGCTGGGGGAATGGTCTAAGAAGTCTTTTCCAACCCAAACAATTCCAGAATTCTACAATTCTATTTGACAGCAATTCTGAGGCTCCTCCTCAGCACATGGCAAGGCCCATGCACATTCCAAGCCTGCATGTCTGTAGATGTCACAAGATTAGAGCACAGCTATTGCTCCAACACAGAAGAGCACCAGTGGTCCACACAGGGGACAGTTGCAAGGGGTTGCATGTGCAAAACCTTTACTTCAGGTGACCCTCTCAAAATCAGGACCCACCCTTTCTGCTCTGCCTGCACACCAAAGAACAGCAGGGTATAGTTTGCCTGCAGCTCCCACCATAGGGCAATGTGTCCCCCAGCACACCTGGGCATGGGGGCCAAGGATCAGGATGAGCACAGATGCTACTAACATGGAAGAGATTCACTAAGGGAAATAATTAGCCCTTGTTTGGAGAAATTCCTAGAAAATCTGACAAAAAGTTAGGTAGGATCCTTTTTTGGTTCTTGCTCTCCTTGCTAGGCAAAGTCTCTCCTCGGATACATTACAGCCTGGAATGAAATGGATGTTTCTGGGCTGCAGGGCCCTGATCTGCCCAACACTTGGGATGCCATCTTCATGATTACTCTTAATTCATAGTCTATTGTACATGTGTCTGCCTCTGCACTCAGGGCAAGGATGTCACCTGGCCGCTCTGCAGAGCTGTTTCATGACAGCATGTGCATTAGTCGTGTTTATTCAAAAAGGGGTTAATTTGTGCTCTCTTCTCCCTCAAGCACAGGAACACAATCAATCTCAAATGAGCTGCATGGCTTTCTCCTCCCTTCTCCAGTCTCATTTCTTGGCTCGTAATAAATTATTCAGCTTTCCTAAATATGCATAGGGATCTCATTAACAACTAATTTTGCTTATTTAAACCAACTGCATAATCAAACCTCCATAGTGTTTCCCCTTTCTTATAGCCATGAATTATTCATGTGCTGGGAATCTGCATACAAATTTATTGATTCTTAAAAGGGTGCCTTTTTCACAGCCTGGGAAAAAAAAAACAAACAAACAAAAAACCAAAAAACAAACAAACAAAACCCCTGGTTATTCTGGTGTTGAACATTTTGGCCCAAATTCCCATTTAACAAATCAGATGGTATTTTCCTGGGAACAGACAGTGGACAAACCCATAGCATCACCAAATGCACCTGGAATTCCTGAGTGCAGCAAAAGGGAGTGTTTCCAACACTGCAATTAATCATTTGCAGAATCATGACTTGCAGCTCTTTCCCAGAGTCCTAAGGGCTTATTGTTACAGCATCCATTTCACTCCAACTTCTTAGTGCCTTTAGGTTCTTCCACAAAGACACCTGAGCAAGAAATGGGCATCTTGTGAAGACGTGCAAAGACACCAGTATCCCTGGATACAATCTGGGCTTATCCCCCAAAGGAAGCACTGAAGATAAAAGTATGTACAGGGTCAAGAAGAAATATGGAGCAATGTGTGCCTCCAGCCCTCAGGCCTGCTCAGCCCCTGTCAAGGAGCGGAGCAGGGCATCAGGGACCCACACACATCCCTGCTCATGCACACACCTCAATTCTATACTGGCCTGTTGCATCTTGTCTCATTCTGAAATTCTTCTGTAGAGCTGTGTTTGGAGATTCATCCCCAGACTCCACATCCTTCTGCACAGATCCCTGAGGAGCTGGTCCCATTCTGCTCACAGAATTATAGAGGAATTCAGGTCAGAAGGAACCTCTGGAGGATTCTCGTCCAACCTCCTGCTCAAAGCACAGTCAGCTTTGAGATCAGGCCAGGCTGTCACAACTCTTGTCTTGAGAACTTCCAAGGGTGGAGACTGCAAAACCTCTGAGCAACCTATTCCACCACTTGACTGTCCTCATGATTTAGACATTTTTCCTCATATCCATTCTGAAAATCAGTTTTTCAACTTATGTCCACTATCTCTAGTCCTCCTGTACTGCACTGCTGTGAAGACCATGGTTCTCTCCTTCCCAAGTGCTTCTGGTTAAAATTAATCTCCAGCCTTGAGGCCTGCTGAGTTCTGGAGAAGCTGTGGCCTTAATGACAGCCACAGTGTCAAAAAAAGCTTCTACAAATGTTTCCTCTTCAAGAAGGGCACTTTTGGAGAAGGATTTGACAACCTCATCCCATGAAAAGGGACTACAGTGAATGCTAGAAATTGAGCCATGGAGCAGTGACCTTCAACTCATTGTAAATAAAGAAAGATTTACAAACATCTGTGCATCTTCTTGTAGGTACCCCCAGGT
This sequence comes from Serilophus lunatus, assembly GCA_013399895.1. Taxonomy (NCBI): domain Eukaryota; kingdom Metazoa; phylum Chordata; class Aves; order Passeriformes; family Eurylaimidae; genus Serilophus; species Serilophus lunatus. Next base: position 1,525,991 of record VXBA01004274.1, read on the forward strand.
CCTCAGTCCCTGGCAAATTATACCTGCTGGTGGCTGGAATCTGAAGGGGAGATGAAGAGTGTCTCCATGTTCCCCAGCTGGAGCTCTTGGTATGAACCCCAGCACAGACAACTCCTTCCTGAGGTATTCTAAAGCCCTCCAGTCCAGCAGCAGGTCCAGAAATGCCAGACAGAATCTCAGGGAATGCTCTTGGCTGTGTTTATGGGATATTAGCCATGCTCCCTCCATTGGCAGGAGCTGCAGGTGTGTCAACCTGAGCAGAGGAGCTTTGAGCTGCAAATCCCCCAAGAGCCCCTGTCGAGGGGCCCTTCAGGCTGAGCAGTGTTCACATTGGCAAAGTCAGTGTCCAAGAGCTCCCTGCTTAGCCACATATGGCTGTATCAGGATTCATAGGGAGCCTGGGTTCGCTGCCAGGATTGAAATTTCAGTTCATCTGCTCCAATACTTTGACCAAAAGCAGGGCAGCAGCACACCAAGCCCAGGGACATTTGCAGTGCTGCCATGCAGCAGGAGCCACCCTGGCAGGTCTGGCTCCAGAACACGTCCCTGCAGTCTCTGGTTCAGTACATGTGGATTGGTCAGAGACGTCCTGGATGAGGTACAACTGCACCTCCACAGCCATGCCTCTCTCCAAGCCCCTGCTGACAAAGCCATGGCTTATCTGTCCCATGGGTCATGTGGGTTTCTGCACTGAACAAGCATCAGATGGTTCATTTTATTTGTCCCTTGACAACTGGTGAGGCTCTGTGGTTTTTTGCTTGCTTTGTAAAGGAGCAAGTTGCTGTGTTTTAATTTATCTTCTTACTCCTTCATGATAAAAATCCCCACTAGCCACAGGAGGAACACAAATCTGAAAATGTTGTTTTGTACTACAGCAGGGTCCTGGGAGAAAGTGTCCCTCTTTTCTTTTCCTTGTGTCGACATCATTGGCTGGCTGCCTCTCTACCTGCTCTTCTGCTTGGCTGCATTTTCTCAGGGTGTCACTCAGAAGCAAGCACCACATGGAACAGTCTGAGGACTTGATCTGAATCTCAGCACCTATCTGTCCTGCAGTGCTCTGGAGTCTTTAGCCAGGACTTATTCAGGGAAGACCTGGTGGTGACAGCCACAGACAGAATCACGGAATCATTTAGGTTGGAAAAACCCCCTAGGATCCTGAAGTCCAACCTTTAACTGCCAAGCCCACCATCCACAGTGCAGGATGGCTGCTGAATACTCCCGTTCCACACATTTAGCTCAAGGCAATGGTGTGCTGACCCATCTTTGAACAGGAGTGGATCTGCTTCTTGCTGGCTCTGAGGAGGTGCCAGCACATGGTGTCACAGCAAGGTCACCTCAGAGATGGCAGGACTACACAGCACCACTGTGAGTCAGTGGCTCTGCCAGAGCTCCTCACGTACCACTTGGAGAAGGTAATCACAGTCAGGGTGCCCTCCAGAGACCAAGGCACTGAGAAGATGATAGGTGCTTTCAGGCTGTTCTGAATGTTCTCAATGATCCACATCCTTGTGCAACCAAAAGCCATTGCTCCTAACCCTGATCACAACCCCCACTGCCTGCCCCCACGTGGCTCTGCCCCACAGTCCCACCTATGGGGCTGAAGGGACCTGGACTGAGGGACTGAACACAACTTCCCTGCCTGCAGCCTGGACAGCAAGGGAGGTGTCTGCATGGGCAATGCAGGAAGGCCAGAAAATATTGAAAGCAGAGATGGAAATGCACTTGGAGCAAAGAGTAGGATAGCACTGGTAAACTGCTCCTCACAAACATGGAATTGAAGCAGTTGAACTGGTTGTTTGTAAATCCAGGTCCTTTGAACCTTTGGAAAAGCATCCAGTAGCTAGAGTGAGAGAAAAACTTCTCAAGAAAGAGCAGCTAACATCCCTGCTCTGATCAAACTGCTGAATGATCCCAGGAGGAACTTCATTTAATCAGAACAGCAGGAACTTGACAAAAATCCCAGTTGTGCACCATTAACCCAACTCCTGCTGTAACCAGCTCCCACACAGGCAAAGCTCTGCAACCCCAGAGTGGCTGCACAGACACCAGTGGGTTTGCTTGAAGCACAGCTGAATACATGTTCTCAAAAGCTAATTTTGTACAGACAGCAGCCCTGAAATAGCAGCTTCTGGGAAACATAGCCAATAGGCAAGGAAAAGAAACTGTTCCAAGTCTGGTGCTGAAGTTGTTGGCAAGGAGGGTTTGGTTACTGTTGAAGCAGCAAGTTTGTGCCCTTTTCTTTTGCTCTGTGAGTTCCAGTGAAACCAGCTGAAAGGCATCGAAATGGTTTCAGCTGGGAGAGTGCTCAGATTGGGACTGAGTCACTTGGCAGAAGACAATCCCTGAGTGAGACAGATCCTATCTTGCTCCAGGAGTCACACGCCCATGTGCAAAGAGCCTCTGTGTCAAAGAAGTCCCATTCACTACCTTGATATTGAAATCTGCCCTCCATTGCCCCTTTCCACCTTAAGAGAAGAGGAAAAAATGTACCAGAGTGCTGGGTTCACACAGAGCATACTGCTGCTGGGCGCCAACAGTGAGGACAAGGAACATGGAGTTTCATGCAGAGGTTTACATGACTTCAAAAATCAACCTGCATAAATTTTATGAGGGACAGTTCATCTCAATGTAATTTCAGGTACATTCCTAGAAAAACTCAGAGCTTTTTTTCCATTTTAAGATCAGGATTCTGGCTCCAGGTCTGTCTCTTCATTCAAACTGAGCTAAGGGCACCCTGTGATTACAATGGAGAACTGGATGCCTGGGTCCCATGGAGAGTGGAAAAGGCTTTGTCCTCCGCTTGTTGGGTGATATGAGCCAGTCACCTTCCTCTTGCAGACCTCATTTTCCCAGCTGGAGGTGGTTCTATTTACCCCTATTAGTCAATACAATTTTACAACCTGGGTCAATGTTGCTTTCCAAGTGGCTGGGTTAATCTCATCTTGTCCTCAGCACCCTTTCAGAGCTTCCCTCTTTCCCAGCACTTCACAAGTCAATTGCAAAGCAATGCAGATGCATCAAGAAGCCCAATCAAGAAGGTGGTACCAAAGCACAGCTCCTTCCTGCCGCTGCTCTTCAGAGCGTTCCCTGGGACAGACCTCTCACACACAACACCCAAAAGAGATCACTTGGCTCCTCTGGATGCCTTTTACTCATCACAGCTGTACCTCCTGGCACATATTCCAGATCTGTGCCTCAGGGACAGATGGCTCACCTGTTCTTGTCACCTGTATCAAGGCAGCAGCCAGCACACCCCCCACTCCATTCCCACCTACCCATGTCTTAGTAGGAACAGATGAAATCAGAAAAGCTGTGAGAACAAAGATAGAAACATGTTATTTATTGTTTACATCTTTACACGTGTCTGAGCAGCTCTGTTAGGCCCCAATGGGTGTGTGCATGGTGCTGTTCTGTCCCAGCCCACCTGCCCACAGCCACCACTGCCCTCTCCGCGCATCCCATGGAAATAGGGAGCGGCGGGGAATGTCTGGATTCCATAAGAAGCTGAGATCCTCACATTAATTACAACTTTTACCTTTAATTATAGGTTGCCTTGATTTCCACTGTATATTTTCAGCTAATTGCCCCTGTGTTTCCATAGCTCAGATGTGAACTCACTCTAGCAATGGCAGAACCACTCTGTACATCCCAGGCCAGCCTGTGACCTTAATGGTCTGGGAGTCAGGCGTTCCCCATCGACCTCACCCCCTTCTTACAGCACCATGTCTCAAAAATGGCCTGAAGCAGTTTCAGAGAACAAGAGTCTCCTTGAGAGCAGGAGAGTTGCAGACTTGAGCCTTTGGGGCCAGTAATCCAAGGGAAGATGGGACCTTCAGTCACACAAGATACTGCTCCAGTGGAACTTCATCTAAATAGACTGCAGAAAAGATCTGATCTTATGCAAAAAACATGCAGATGAGGATGATTGTTTTGAGTCACACCCTGTGTGCTTCACCCAGTGCCCACGGTTTCCCAGGAATACTTAGGGATGTAGTGCAGCAGGGACAGCACAGGGACTTACCTGGCAAAACTGAGTCATATTATGACATGTCCCATCCACATGCCTTCACTGTGGTTCCCTGCTGCCTTCCTATTTTCTGGGTTATGGTGCTGCCCTTGTTTGGAGGGAAGGTATAAAGCTGCCACCATGGGTCCATACTCCTCTTGGAGCAGGTTGGCTCCATGTCTGGAGGGGAGCACAGTGAGAAGGGAGCATCCTTTTTTCTGCACTAATCCCAGCCCTCTTCCAGGAAGCTGGACCTGCAGACCTGGGCCTTAATTAGGACTTCAAACATTGAGCACTAGATGTCCATTATCTCTGCTGTGTGGGAGGCAGGTGCTTCCTCCAACTGAATGATGAGTTGTGTGACCCAGGAACACGAGCCCACAGTTTGTAAGATTGACCATTTTCCCCTAAAGATCCTCCCTCAGAGCTTGCCAAAGGGACAGGTCCAACCGGACAGGAGGCACCTGGTCATTCCCAGAACAAGGTGTAATCTGTGTGAATGTGCCCTGTCCTGCCCTCCCAAATACAGATAGGAAAAATGCCTTGCAGAGAGGCACTCCCTGCCTTCCCTGGAAGTGAGCTGCCAAGGCAGGACATGCCCTTGGGATGAGTGTGCAGGAGCTCCAGCTATGATGGTGAGGAGCAATGAGCTGAATCCAGCTTAGAAAGCGGTGAGCAGCAACTGCCTTACCCAGCTTCCCAGGAGAATCTGGCCAGGCTCTAGACTCTGTATTCCCTCTTCACTCTGGCACTGAGCATCATGAAATCACACAGATATGCTTCCTGCAGTCTTTTCCCATGGATTATGCCACTGCAGAAGGCTTGGAAACCTCCTTCTGTCTTATCAGTTCTAATGCACAAGCATCAACTGGCTCGAGGGGTACAAAGGCAAAACAGCCCAACTGTTTTGAGAGACATCAATTTGAGTGACATCAATTTTGAGGGACAATCTTCAAGAGGATGCTTTGGGGAGTCACTGTGCCCTCCTGTCAAGGTGCTGAGCACCAACAGGCCCCACCATTTTCTTCCAGCAGTCTCCAATGGGGTTGCAGAGTATCCCCTTAGCCTTTCATGCTATGCCCTCCCCTTGGGCAGGGCACTAGCTGCCTCCAGCCCCTTCACATCACTCCAGGAAGGTTCTAGAAAGCAGATTCAAGACTGCCAAGAATGCTGCTGAGGGTGCCTGTGCTGCCAGGAGCACAAGTGTTCCCATCCTGGCAACATGCTACCCCCACCAAGACCCCCGAGGACCCCACAGCAGCGATCCCCCATTCTGCCAGCAGCACTGGAGCTGCATTGCTTTGAAAGATCAAGGACTAGGGATGTTCATCTCATGGAGCTTAGTCCTCTGTGGTTCTGGGCCTCCCAAAGCCTGCCCAGCACAGTATCAGTAGTGATAAACGTCTTCATTTCTGTGGGGGAAAAAGGAGAATATGCCCAGCACAGTAGAAATGTGCCCACTCCCTCTTGCACTCTGTCCTACCTGGAGACAGAAAAGATAAATCCTACTGACTCCTGTCACCTTCTCCTCCTGCTCTGCATTTGCTCAGGCTGGCACACCAATACCAACATGCAGCAGCATCTGCACTGCCTGCTCACCATCAGCTGCAGATGCATAGGGCTGACCCCAAGGGAGCTACAACATCCCTCTGCAACCAGGGGTCTTTTATCTAAATCACTTTCCAAACCACACAAGGATCCAGCCCCTTGAGATGGCAGGGGATGAACCCTCACCACTGGACTAAGCAGCAGGATGGGGAGCACAACAGCCTCAGACCCATCACACTGCAGCAAAGGTGGTGGATAAGGGACCAGAAGCTCTGCCAAGCAGCACAGTCCAGGCTGACACCACATTCTGCAACACCATGTATGAGGACAAACCCCAGGCCCTCTGCATGCCTCAGGTTCTCTGTCTCTCAAAAATGGGAAAAATGATAATTCAGTTTTGGGAAAGCACTAACCAGGGTATGAGATTCTGTGCATGAATCTTGTATCTTTTTGAAACATCTCCTGAGAACTGTCTCCTAAGACTCAAGTGTCTAGTGTCCACCTGGAGTATGGCACACCAGCCCAAGACAGCTTGCCTGGAAACCCTGGCCTTTCCTCTCTGTGTTGGTCATCTGGTAGCATCAAGGAGGAGTGGTTATCTGATACCACCACTCGTTTTATGACCCTTTCAAAAGAAGCATCCTCACTGTCTCACTGAAGAAACAAGCTGCTCCACAACCAGGACACTTGGGAATCCACCTCTTCTCCATCTCCTTGTCCAAGTCAGGCCATGGCAGGCCCCAAGGCAGATGGTCACAGCAGGGCATTGCTTAACCCATCCACTGTTCCCAAGGACAGGTATTTTGCATTTTGGCTTCATGTTACAGAGGAGTCATCCAGGGAGTCATTCAGCTTTGGGCCACATCTGTCCAAGCACAGAGCTGAGGTCCAGTCCTTAGGGCAGCACGCAGCCATGACTGGAAGACATAAAGTAGGACCTGTCTTTAAACATCAACCAACCTCCTGGCCCAGGGACAGGTGGATTTGCCCCTGCAGGTGGCACCCATTGGTTCCTCTGCAGCTTGGAGGAAATGCTGATATCACTGTGAAAAGTCATCTCAGCCCTGACAATTGGGTGGAGAAGAAAGTAAGAAAGTATCAGTTTCATCCTTCAAATGATGAAGAGTCTTCTCTCCCATTTGGCTTCCACGTAGACCTGTTGGTTGAGTTACATAGGTGTGGGGGCAGCAGGGGCTGCTGCTCTGCTTTCACAGCCTTGGGTAGCAGCCCTGCATGTGCAGGGGCAGGGGGAAGGGGCCAGGGATGTGCCCCCCACTGGAACACCCCCAGCCATTTCTCTCTGGCTGTTCTTGATAATGTGCAGGCTCCAAGTGCCCCAGTGCTGTTTGCATCCCCCCTCTATTGACCTGCCAGCCAGATGCCTCCCAGCTGAGATGCAGCCCACAGCTCCCGGCAGAGCCACATTCTCGGGGCAGGCTGCAAAGGACCAGGGGCACATATGGGAGAAAAAATAACAGAATCCTCTAGACTGGAAGAGACCTCTGAGGTCATCAAGTCCAACCTTTGATTGATCACACCTTGTCAACTAGACCAGAACACTGAGTGCAACATCTAATCATTTCTTGGACACCTTCAGGGATGGTGATTCCACCACCTCCTTTGGCAGCACCTTCCAATGCCTGACAACTCTTCCAGTGAAGAAATTCTTCCTGATGTCCAACCTGAACCTTCCCTGGAACAGCTTGAGGCTATGTCCTCTTATCTTGTCACTAGTTGTCTGGGAGAAAAGGCTGATGCTCCCCTTGCTACAACCTCTTGTCAGGTAGTTGTAAGAGTGATAAGATAGTCCCTGAGACCCATACCTTTTAGGACCTGAGAAGTGACTCTGCTGGGTACAGCAGGTCTCCCTAACTCACTGGAAACCTGTATCTGGGATCAGGCTGCAGGGCGTCCCCATAGAAAGGCCAGCCTGAACATTTCTCACCAGAGCTGATAACAAAGCACACAGGGCTCCCTCTCGGAGAACCAGCCCAGGGCAGCTTCACATGCTGCCTGTTCCAGCAGAGCATCTCACAGGACAGTGACAGGGCTGGGGAGGAACCAGAGGAACCACACCAGCTGTGCTATGCCAGCTCCAGCCTGGCTGCCCCACCTTAGCCATGATCCCAGCTGCTGCTGGGACATCCTGGACTACTGCAGGATGCCAGCCAGGGGCACTTTGCAGTGTGACCATCCATGGCATGGAGGTTTCTGCTACCCCTGCCCAGACTCTTGTCCAGTTCCCAAGGGCTTTCTCTTTCTTCTGTCCTGCCAGTAATGCTGATGCTGTGCCCTGCAGCCTGTGGTCACTGGCAATAGCCAAGTCTCTCCCATCACAGCACCTGATACCAGCCACAATTGCTCATGCACAACTTTTAAACTACTCCCATGTGGCTCAACCTGTTCACACTTACCATGGCCACAGACTTCACCCAGCTTCTTAACTCGCACCACACCACATCTTCCTTTGTATCCAAAATTGCAGGTTTCTTGTTGAGCAAGGGCCATCCAGCTCTCATTAGTGCCTGGCCCAGAATCGCTCTGGCCTTGGGACGATCTGGGTGAGTGCACTCTGGGTTCTCGGCCTGTCCACAACCTCATTCTTTAGCTCAGCCAGTCCCAAGGGGTTTCATTCCCATGTAAGGAAATTGCCACATTTGCCTGTGTCTGTTACAAGCATCAGGGTGAAACTCTTCAAATTCCATCTTAATAGGATCCTGCCCCTAAGGGGCTAAAATTTTTCTTCACAGCAGTCTCTGTCTGAGCCACGCATGAGTACCTGGGGATGTTCCCAGGGTTTACCTGGAGATGAGAATAGCTGTCATTCTGTTGGACTGCATGAAGTTAAAGTCCTTGTTAGACATTTCACCAGAGCAGTCCATGGAGGCTGATCCCCTCTGGGGATCCCCATGTCCCCACACTCACTCAACCTGCTCAGCCTGCAGCACAGGGAGGACCTGGACCTTTGTTCTGTGTCCTTCTCCCACTGGGCAACCAGGATACCAGAGTCTTGGCAGAGGAGAACAGGGGTCAGACCTTTGGCCCTACAAATCGTAGGCCTCTGTGTTGCTCTGGCTTGAACCAAACTCCAACCCATCACATTATATAATTCAAACTCTGCAAGTGACTTTCCAGAGTGATAAAAGGGAAAACTACGGGCATTGATGTAATCCCACTTGATCTGAATGTTGGGAAATTAAATAGCACAAGAATTTCATCACTGCCAGTTACAAGACAGAATAATTGTTGATTGTACTAATGGGATCACTGAGGCACAGGCCCAGAGCATCACGTGTCTGGGATGGTGGAAACCTCTGATTCATGTGCAGCAGCAGCCAAATAAACCATCCCACAGCTTCAGCAGAGAAGCCATCCCAAGGCGTTAGAGTCACAGAATGGTTTGGGTTGGATCTTGTTCCACGCCCTCCCAGGGACAGGGACACCTTCCACAGACCAGGTTGCTCCAAGCCCCATCCAACCTGTCCTTGAACACTTCCAGGGTTGGGACAGCCACAGTTTCTCTGGGAAACAGAATAAAAGAATCACAGGATTGTTAAGGATGGAAGGGACCTCTGGGAATCATCCAGTCCAACCCTTCTGCCAAGGCAGGGTCATCTAGACCAGGTTACACAGGAACACATCCAGGTGGGTTTGGAATGTGTCTGGACAGGGAGACTCCATGACCTCCCTGGGCAGCTGTTCCAAATGGAAATTGGCTTAGCAACATCTGCCGGCTCCCTCACACCTGTGGGTGCATCCCATCAGGGCCCTTGGATTTATGCCTGTCTAGCCAATCTCTAACCCAACCATCTATGACCAAGGGGAAGTCTTCCTTTCTTCAGTCTTCTTTCCTTACCCCTGAGGTCTGGGACTCCTGAGGACCAACCTCAGCAGTAAAGACTTGAGCCAAAGAAGGCATTCAGTAATTCCACCTTTTCTGTGTCTTCCCTTTGCCAGGGCCTCACCGCTATCACTGGGAAGAATTTCTTCCTAATAGCTCATGTAACCCTGCCCTCTCTCAATTTGAAAACATCCTCCCCTGTCCTGTCAAGGGATTCAGAGACCCCTGTCTGTTCAGGGCTTCTCTTGGAAACCAGGACACAATGATTTGTCATAGATAGAAGCAAGGGCTTGAAGGGTGTCAGACACCTCCCACCCAGGACAGGTCAGGCTGTTCACCACTGAGGGATTCAAACAATGCTGGTCAAGGAAGGGCCTGTCCCTGCCATGGTCAGTGCTGTGCATTTCTGAAAATTCAAGGAGCCACTGGCTGGACTGTGAAAAACCCTCATTTCCCCACACCTCACTGGTGTCTCTACCTCCAAGAGGCTCCTGCCTGTTCCTGATTTCACCTGATGAACAGCTGTCCCTTCCTGCTCTGCTTCTCAGCATCAAAAGGACAGCAGATGACTTGTAATGAAGGAATTAAGGGCAAGATTTTTAAGTCAGCCAGAGGGAATTTGCAGTCCACAATCCATTGAAGTTTAAATCTGTTGCTTTCAGGCAGAAAGGTCCTTTCAGCAGCACTAGCACAGTGTCTGACTTTGCTCTCCAGTGATGAGAACAAGCCCTTTGCTTTCCCAACAGGGATCAGTCTCACAAATAGCTGTGCAAATGGGGTTCAACCTGTGCCTGACTTCTGCTAAGTGCATTTAAAACCCACATGATAAAACACTTAGATGTCATGTTGTGCTGCATAATGTCACATTAAGTCATGTATTGCCACCCTACACTATGTCAGCTCATGAGCAGCTGTGTCTTGGTGGCTCAGTCCCTTTAGGCTGAAATACTGTCCCCTCTCCTCAGGCATTCATGTCTGGGTGACACCTGAAGAACACAGAATAATCTGTAATTCTCTGAGTAACTGTTTTCTGGGTGCAAAAATGAAATTTCTGAGAATTTACAAGAATATTATTTATTAGTACATTAGATAACAATACATAGAAGACTCATTATGAAAGTGTCTGACTGCTGTCAGGGAGCATGTCCCCACTGATCCCATCAGTGAAACAACACATGCTTCCAGCCTCCAATACAGATTAAATTCTCCGAAATCTCAGGGAGACGTTACATTTCCAGAAAATTTTCTCAGAAATAAGAGACCTTTCTGCCTATAGCTCTCTCTGAGCAATTTCCCTCTGCAACAGCTGTCACTCCTCCTGACACTCAGAGCTGTGTCACTCTTTCTTATTCTCAGTTAGCAGGAAGCCATGGCACTATTATTAGATAAGCTGGTCACTGCAGTTTGAACCTGACTTTAGCCCTGACTTTTCCATTTGCTATGATTGTTCATGAATAAATAACTTCTGAATATGTTTGACCATCAATTTTCAAATCTGGCCACTCCATCTAAATAGACTTTCCTGGCTGCTCCCCATCCAGAGGTCTTTACCTGCCTACTGGTTGCACTGGGTCTCTGCAGTGCTGCAGAGACAGGTGAGAGTTTCTCACATTTCTCACATGCTGCACCAAAGCTGTGCTGAGCACAGTCGAGGAGCACTGACACTGCTGATGAGCTGGAAAAGAGTCACAAAGCTGATTATAGTCTGTCAGCTTCCCTAACCACTTCCAGCAATTAGATTTAAGGACTTTCTTACTAAATTTACAGAAATTGCTTCCTTCCCTCCTGTTCTGAGCAAAATCAGCAGACCCTGATCCCAGATCTGCCCACTTGCATTGTCAGGACAAACAGTTCCCAGTGCATTCTGGTCAAACCACAACCTCCAGAGCTGGTGCAGCCACCCCGGGCATACCCAGCACGCAGCTCCTCCAGGACCCTGACCTTTACCCATAACCCAAGTAAAGCCAGGTGCATGTCATCCAGCAGGTGAAGCAGCATCAGCTCACAGGCAATATGGGAGCTGGACTCACGTCAGGGACTGTGTGGACTGCTGCCAACTAATTCTAGGGATTTGTGGACTAATTGCTTCCCCCTTCTCCTCAACCCCACACGCTCAGTCCTCTTGCCATTTAAGCCCCTCTAATTCTGACAAGGCAGGACTCACCTCTCCCAGCCCCTGAGACACAACCCCTTCCCTTGCACCAGGCACTGGCTCTGGCCATGCAAACAGCCTTCGCCCAGGGCTGATTTGGCCCAACACAAAGCACTTTTTGCAAGGTTATTTTTACCTGTATTAACTCAGACAGCACTGGCACAGAGGCAAGCAGGAAGATGCCAGCAAGGGCAGGAGCCCTGGCAGGGTCATGGAAGTCTCCTCTCAGATTAGCTCTCACCATGTGAAATGCATGCAGGACAGAGAAGGTCTCTGTAGGGGACAGTTCATCCCCTTCCTGTCTGCACTCAGTGTTCTTCCCTTCACTCTGTCCTTGGCATAACACAAGCTGTACCTTTCCATTGTGGAACACACACTTTTTTCTCTTGCAAAGGACCAGGTAACTCCGTGACACCAGGCAGGAGGCAGAAGCTGTACCAGAGTCCCTGTTTCCCAGAGGGTCCATCCCCAGGCTACAGAGCAGCAGGCATCCTGCAGAGCAGTGCAATCCATGGTGTGTCCTTTGTAAGTCAGACACAGAGCTTCTGGGAACATTCCCAAATCATCAGATTGGCACAAATCCACCCAGAATCTGAGTGGATGAACAGGGACCTGCCCAGCCACGGGCTTCAGTGACCTCTTGAGCTGGAGACTCTGGGGAGGAACATAAATGTCTGTCCTCATGCTCAGTTTTCTCGCCAAGAAAGCTTCAAGACTGAACAACAAAGCTGTCTCACAGCTCATCCTGTTTCTTGCAAGGTGAGTGGGAATCCAGGAGTGCTTTCTTGTGCACTGTTTTGCCATTAGCTGCTCTGCAAAGAAGCTGACCAAGAAATGTGGCAATGTGGTGACATGCAGAGCAGAGCAAATGCTGCTACCATATCCCAAAAGGGAACTCTAGCTGCAGCAGTTCTCATTATTTGCTGTTTAACTCTTTTACTTAGCACACATGTCCAGCTAGCAGGAAAGCTCTTCATCACAGAATAACTTCCCTCACTGATGGGCTCAGAAAACCTTCCATCCTCTGATCTCCACAAAAACAAGCAGACTCAAATTGCCATCCTGTCTCTTCAGCTTTCCCTGAAGGGGAACCTGGTCAGTGGAGGAGTTCTGGATGGCTTCCTCACACCTCTCTGGCTCCTGTCCCTATCCTACACACTGGGCCCAGTGAACACTTCATGGGGAAACACAATCAGGCCAAGGGTAGCCAAGACTGAAGCCTCAGCACAGAGACCTTCTCTCCATGAGGATCATGCCTGGAGCAGCTTTTTCTCTGTCTATGCCATTTCCCACACTCCCTTTTCTTAGGAAATGCAGTATTTGTGATTTAGAAACATTCTGCCAAGACATATAAATTTTGGCAGTTTTTTGATTTAAAAATCTGTCACATTCCTCCCCCCTGCCCCACCTTATCCCTGCTCCCATGTCAGTCCAGGTTTTAGCTGTAAATACCATGCTGCCACTTTCAGCCAAACACACTCTGAAGTCCCTCATAGTATTCTGTGATTCTGGGATTCTGTATCAAATTGTCTTAAGCATCATTTAAAGCATAATTTTCAAAAATTATGTGAAAACTAGCTTGGTCTGCTTTGCCATCTATTCTTGAGCCTGTAAAGGTTCATTTCTGTCCAAGTGTCTCCACCCAAGACCCTTTTTCCTAAGTGACAGCTAATGTTCAGCTTGGCATCTCCTCTGAATGGAGCTTCTTTGGGGACCAGAACTTGCACAAGTACAGATTTTGTTTTCAGTTTGAGCCTCGGGGCTTCCCAAATGCAAAACCTCAGGCAAGTTCCTCTCACAATGGCATGCAACCTCTGCTTGGTGCTTCCTTCTGGCTCGGGCCCTGCCTCATGCAGTAAAACCCAGCAACACTCGTGCAAATACGGAAAACCATAAACTGAAAAGCTGGAGTGAGGTTTGCTGAGCAAGCTGAGGAAAGCTGTCCTGCTTGAGGCTACACTTGGAAAAAGGGGGTCAGTGGACCCCAATTCAAGAGGGAGGTGAGGAAAGTGGGGAGGGCCAGGTCCAGGGGAACAGAGCATAGGGCTTGAGGGAGAGGCTGGGCAAGTGGGGCTGAGCCAGAGTGGCAAAGAGGAGGCTGTGGGCAACCTAATGGCAGCCCACATGGAAAGGGAGATCTTCATCTCATCTTCACCTCAGAATTTTTCAAAACCAAGCTAGACAGATACAAACAGCTTGATCCAGTTTTGGGAATTGTCCTCTGGATACAGTCCTGCTCCAAGTGTAAGGCTGGACTGGAGACCTTCCAACACCTGCCCTTCAGTGATTCTCCAAGCCTCCTGCCCTTGCTATGAATCAGTCATTACCCAGTGTCACTCTAAGTTTCCAGAGCTGCCAAAAATTTGAAAGAAGAACTCAAATAGCTGTGTCCCTCACAGTTGCTGTCAGAATTAGCTGTTTTATCAGTCTCCAAGGCTGCTCAATAGGTGCAAAATACTGTGGAGAAGTACTGGAGAGGCATGAAGAGTATAAAAACTTTTCTTTGTGCTGTCCACAAATCGACCGGGCAGATCTTCCCAGCCTGTGGGAGGTGAAGGGGAGGGGACCACTGAGGACACCAAGTGCTGCCCACAACTCCAGCACATGCTCACCTGAGCAGTTCCCGTGCTGCCCTGGGAGTGCAGCCCGAACCAACCACGGCAGCACTTCCATCAGGCTGGGGCTCTGGCCAGTCCTTACAGCCATCCCAGCCCCCAAGGGAGAGCTCCCCTTTGGCACATCCCCAGGTGTGGGGCCCAGTGCTCACGAACCCAACTCTGGGGCAGGTCCACCTTTCCCAGTGTGCCCAGCAGCAGTAGGGCTCCTCTACCCAGCCTGGTGGCAGCAGCATCACATCCCCCTGAGGCCCCAGATGGGCTGCCCTGCCAGCCTGGACATCACTGCAGAAACAGCTGCACAAAGCCAAACAGCAGCACTGGAAGCAGCCAAAGAGACTCTCAGGGAGGGCCCAGAGCTTGGCTGGAGCCTTCATATCATCAGTGCAGCCCCCGAGAACCTCCAGCAACCTTGGAGCCTGGTGAGGAGAGGATGGGGTGGCCTGTGGGTGTCTCACCAGCTACTTCCCATCAGCAGTTTGTAGGTTGGGAACCAGCACCCCTGACACATTGCCTGTTCCACTCCAGGAGCAGTGCGGCCTCAAGGGCAGCCAGCAGGAGCTGGACAGTGGAGCCAGGGAAGTTATGGCGGAGTGAGAGGTGGCCCTTTCACCTCACTTCTGTGGGTTCCTCAGCAGATGCAGACCCACTGTAGCCACCCTAAAAGCCTCTCTCCAGGACTGCCACCTCTTGAATGATTGCATCATTCAAAGCAGCATCTTCTCGCCCGACGGCCCTCGGTCAGAAAGGAGCTGGGACTGCCCCCAGCAGAACCCCACTGCTCCTGAATGCACCTCACCCTCCTCCTCCTGCCTTGGCTCCCAGAAAGTACCCACAGCTTCCCCACATGCTGCTTTCTAGAAAGGCCGAATGACGGCCAGTCTAACCCGGAGCACCAGGGCTGGATGGGAGCGGGAGGAGGGGGGCTCCGGCACAGCGTGTCCCGGCCCGCGCAGCTCCTGCCCGGCCGGGGAAGCAGCTTCCTCCCCGCGGAGCCCACAGGAAGCTCTGCGGTATTTATAGCGCCCTGAGAGCGCCTTGCACAAACTCGGGGAAGAACCTACACTCGGGCGAAAACAAGCTCTGCGCGCCCAGGGCCGAGCGGGAGCTGGGCCGTGTGCTCAGCAGCCTCCCGGGCACGCAGCTCCTGCGGAGGAGGTTGTAGGGCTGCCTCCAGCACACAGACAGGACAAAGAGCCTTCCCAGGACATTTCTGCTCTTCTCTGCTCTCTCCTCCTCACGTGTCTCCTTCCATCTCCCACCATCTGAGTCATGTCCCTCCCTTCTCCTCATGCTCTGTGATCAAAGCGAGCTGCTCCCCCCCTGGCCAGGTGCACCAAGCAAGGAAAGCAACCACCAAAACACAGGGGACTCTGCTGCACAGGAGGGGAGAACAAACTGCTGCCCTGCACCTGTATGGTGTGAAGAAAAGCAGAAGAATCAGAGCCACTCGCTGACAACTGGCAACAAGTATTCATCTCTCTGAGACCCAAGAAAGCTGCAGAGAGTGCAAAGACCCTTTCCACCAGAAATTTCAAGATATCAGTTCGACATCCATCTCAACTGGCTTACAATACATGGAAACAAAATTTTGCACTCATTATTTTAGAGAATTCTGTATTTCCATGCCTGTTCTGAACTTGAGGTCATTTTCTGCTACCACAAAAAGCAGGAAAACATTGAGATTTTAAAATATTCACTTCAAAAGGAAACCTGGATGTGTGTCACTGTGAAAGAGCTCTGAAACAGGTTCAATTACAACTCTGAACTTTTCTTTCCTGAATGAATTCTGATCCATCTGGCCCAGTTCCATGATTTCTTGGTAGGTTTGTATAAGCTGAAGCAATACTGGTTCCAGGAAATTTTTTCCAGACAGTTCTGGCCATGACAGGAGTCCACTTCCATGCCCAGTAATGTTCATTTCCAGTTCATTTCCATCTGACCTGGAGATATCCTCACCCTTAGGTGTGTCTTGCAATCAGCCCTCTGAGCAGCCTGCAAGACACAACAGATGATGATGATCTTCCTGGCACCTCACTCCAAATGACCTCAGCAGTACTTTTTTCCTCATTTCTCTCAGTCCAACCATGCCCAGCAAAGCTCTCCTGTGGGAGGGAGAGGCACACAGACAAGATTATCCACTTTCCATTCCAGAGGGATGCAGGGGGACCCAGGGCCTGGCCTGGATGTGCTTGGAACAGCAGAACCCTTGGAGAAGCTGCTGCATCCTTCACAAGGTTGTCCCTCATGGAGAAAGCCCAAGGTGACCCAGAATCATCAAGGTTAAAAGAGATCTTGAAGTCCAACTGTCAACACAGCAGCGCCACAATAATCTCTAAACCATATCTCCAAGTGCCACATCCAGATGGCTGTGCTGAATCTGTGTCTAGAAGTGCTGCTGTTACCTAAAGATCATGTCAGGAAGACAGCACTGCCTCAGGCACAGGAAAACAGAACCTTTGCTACATCACCCAGCCAAGGAGACAAACCACTTATTCCTTGTTCCTCCACCATGAGTGTGGAATTCGCTCTCCCATCTGAGCTGGAAATGGTCAGCATGGGCTGGGTCCACTGGAGCCGTGAGCCTTCCTATCTCACTGAGCTGTTCCACTGGAATCAGACCCATTCCTAGGGTCAGGCAGGCCTTCATGTTTAACAAACCTGCTGTGTCTGAAAACTTCTACCAGCAAAGTGCTCCTGGCTGTGTCCCAGCCCTCCAGCAGTTTAGGGAGAGCAAGCAGAGAGCTCCACCTGCATTGGCCGCAGGGAGAGAGGCAGCAACAGCATCACTGAGCAGCTGTGCAGAGACCAAGGCTGGACCTTACCTTCCAGAAATGATGTCTAAAGCCTGTGTGCAATGGGGAAAAAGTTTACTTTAGGCTCTGCAGGGCTTTCATACAGTGCTTGCTGCAGAGCAGAAGAACAGGAGGAAACTCTGGCTCTATATTCCAGGGCAGGAATAATTCCCAAGAAACCAGGACAGGCCCAAGGAGTTTAACTCCTGGAGGGCTGCAGTCTTCAGCCTTGTTCACATGCAGTTTTCTTTTGCATAGAAGCCCAGAGCTGGTTACAGGCCACGTGCCTGGAAAGGAAACCCATTCACAGGATCACCAAAGAGGAGGGGAAAAAAAAAACAATTCAGTTGCTTTCTTAAGCAGGAAAGGAATCAGGAACAAAAAGCCAATGCAACCCGAGTGCCAGCCAAGTGCTGGGGCTGTAGCGGTTCAGCTCTTTCCCAACACGTGTCCCTCGGAGGGCAGCGGGGAGTGACACAATCCCAGTGCTCAGCCCTGCACTGTGGCACTGCAGGCAGCACATGCACGGCAACCTGCTCCCTCTTCTGCACCAGCAGCCCCTGGACCTTCACACAACAGCCCACAGTGCCTTTGCTGCAAGGCAAGACAGAGTTTCTATTCGCACTCACACCTTAAATCCCGGGGTTGGTTTGGGGCCCCTCACTACAGGACAGACACTCAGGGCCTGCGGCATGTCCAGAGAAGGGCAGCAGAGCTGAGGAAGGGACTGGAGCACAACTCTGATGAGAAGCACCTGGGGGATCTGGGAGGCTCAGCCTACAGAAAAGGAAGCTCAGGGGGGACCTTCTTGCCTTCTTCAGCTCCCTGACAAGAGGGTGGGGACATGTGGAGGTCAGGCTCTTGTGCCCTTTCTCAAGTGAAAGTACACGAGGAAACATCCTTAAGTAGCATCAGCAGAGGTTCGGATTAGATATTAGGAAAAACAATTCACTGAAAGAGGAGTTAGACATTGGAGTAAGTTGTCCAGGGAGGTGAGGGAGTCACCATCTATGGACATGTCCAAGAGGCATCCGGATGTGGCACTTGGAGATACAGTTTAGAGGTAATTGTGGTTCTGCTATGTTGACAGTTGGACTTCGAGATCTCTTTTAACCTTGATGACTCTGTTATTCTGTGATATTTCAAGATGCAGGATCCTCAGGAGGTGAATGCTCAGCACTGGGGCATCTCATCATAAAATACACTTAACTCTGACACTGTTGCCTCAGTCCACAGGGCCACTTAACTGTGACAGGAAGTCCCATGCTCAATTACACACTCTCAGCAGCCACGAATATGGGAGAACTGGACAAGCTTCTGCAAGAACTAAAGCATGCTCAAATCTGAGTCATCCTCATCTATCTGCTTCAGCTGAGGACTTTCCTCCTTGGTCTCTCGGGGAATGGTCATTCACAGAGTTGCCATTCCTGTCCAGGGGAGCACCCAGGGCTGCATGCCTGCCTCTGACAGCACCACTGCAGGAAGACCTGAGGCTTGTGCTGCTTGTGAGAAAGGAGGTGGAAGATGACTGGGTCCATCTGCACTCTCCACCAGTCCCATCCCATCCCATATATAATGTCAGGAACACCAACAAGGAAACCAAGAAAAACTACACTAAATAGCATTTTGCTTTTCAGGCACAATGCACGAAATATATATGAAGTGAGTGCTACAGCTCCATATTTGGATTAGCAGAATCCATTGTAATGGGTGCAACGAGCTGACAGTTCCAAAATACCAGCAGGGAAAGATTTTTGAGGTGGCAAAACTCAAACTGGCATAGATTTTGCCAGTTCAAAAAACACACCATACGTCCTCCTTTAGCCTGCTGCCCCTCTCTCCATGCACATGTGCACCTGTGTTGCCTGAAAATTCCTGCTTGGGTTTGGGAGCTGCAGAAGATGAAGCACTGGAGCCCAAGAGCACGTTTCCATGGCCCCAGATTCTCCTGACAGAGTGCTGAGATGATCCGTCTTTGCCTGTAAGTCATTCACTCACCATCCTCTCTGGGAAAGACCCAAGCTGAGGCTGCATCTTGGAGATAACTGCTAACACAGGAATATTTGCACAGGTCTCTCTCCTGGAGCCAGGCCAAGCTCCCTGTGGTTTGTGGCCGGCAATAACAAATGTTACAGCAGAAGACAGTATTTGTTTTAACTGCTCGTTCTGTCAATAATGCATTTTGCAAAAGCCCAAAGTGTGCACAGCCAGAGCTGGTGACATGTCAGAAATCATCTGTTCTTACACCAAGAGCGAGGGCTGCTTTCCTGCAAGGTGAGACTCTGCCAGGCTTCACTGCTCTGGACATCAGGGGCTGGGAGGGTGGGATGGGAGGCACCTGCTTTCTAGAAGCTCTGCTTCCCTGTTACACTCTGAGCTTGGAAGTCTCCCTGTGCCCTGCCCTGCCATGTCTGGGTCTGACCACACCTTCAGCAAAAACCTCTGCACTCCACATCCTGCCCTGTGGAAACACAAAGTTCCAGCTTTCTGATGGTCCAGGCAGCTCCTATTCACATCAGTGTGAAGCCCTGACAGTAACAACTACCAAGATACACAGCCTTCTCAAAGTGCAAATAATGACAAGTCTCTGGCAGCAGAGCTATCTGCACAGTGTTTTTTTCTGCCCTCAAGAAAGCTCCTTCAGGATGCTCCACATGACATCAGGCAGCTTGGTGTTAGTCCTCTTTTGCCCTGAACTGTAAAACTACACACAAACCTGCAAAGGGCAGATGCTCTACTCTGGACACTCAAGAGACCCTGACACAAAAAACTCTACACTCTTTTTGGACCACCAAATCCCATAGACTGAATGTGGCATCATCTTGAGCTGAGAAGGGACTTTGAGTGAAGACAGGTTTGCCTTCCAACTTCAGGTAACTCAGCTATCCTTGCATTGTCCTACAAGATGAAGAGTTGTCTCCAGACAGGAAGATCTTCCTTGAGTCTCACGTGAATCCTCCTTTATGCAGCTGAAGCCTCTTAGTCAGCAGCTGGGCACCATGACCATGGCAGAAAGATCCATCCTCCACCTTCCCAGCAGTCTTCTCTGGATTTGAAGACTGTTCTCCTGCCTTCCTCTGCTGTCTCTTCTCAAGGGTAAACTTTGGCACCTCCAGCTGTCAGGGCTTTACTGGTCATTGCTTACTTCAAAACACTCTCCAGTCAATCCATATCTTTCTGAAGTGCTGAGGCTTCAGGAGTTCCCTCCCCAAAGGCTTCCCCATTCACAGCCATCCCATCAGATCTACTCCATTGTACCAGGACCACATAGAGCCAAAAATGAACGTTCATGTTTGAGGGATTTCACCACTGCAGCACTGGCTCAGCTACCCCTGTTTAAGGCAAATTCATACCCCAGAGCAGGGAAGGTTCAGCACCCAGAAGTCCCAGTATGGGGTTGGCCCTCTGGCCAGAGGCACAGGGTGAACTCTAGGAAAACCTTCAGCGACATCCCTGCATTCATTTCAGCTCCTGCTGCCTTGCTGATGGTTCCCTCAGCATCTGGCCACAACACAGTACCAAGTGGAGCGTTATCCATTGATATTAGTACATAGCCTGGAGCCCTGAAATGGCACAAGTTGCAAAAGCAGAGCAAATCAGAAGAGGTGTGTTTACTGGAGCAGCAGGTCTCACAGGTAGCTGTGTCTGTGGGCTTCTGCCAGGATGCAGGTGGGCTCTCTGGTGGAGCTTGGGAGTTCAAGAAGTGTTTGCACAATGCTCTCAGGCACATGGTGGGATTGTTGGGTGCTCTGTGCAGGGCCAGGAGTGGGTCCCTTCCAGCTCAGGAGATCCTGTGATTCTAGGAAGGGGTACACACAGTGCAGCCATTGGCACCTGGGATCCTGTCTCCGCAGAGCACTTCCACAGGCTCCTTTGCAGTCCAATCCCAATTTTCTTTTTGTGAAAGGCTTCAGGTTTCTTTCTGTGGTGGCTTGAGTTTGTTATGAACCAGAATTGAAGTGCTGAGCTGGAAATGCTGCCAGTTTCATTGCTTTTCAGAATAGCAGCTCTATTTCCTAAGCCTTATTTATAAACTGCTGCTGTTTGGGGTTTTTATGACAAAGATAGTCAGTTCAGGAAATCAGCAGTGGTTTCTGTTATCTGGAGCACTGCCACACATGAGAGGGAAGAGGGTGTCACAGTCCAGGAGCTTGTTCATGGAAACTAGTACCTCATTGCTTTGCCCCTTGAGAGACAGATATTTATAACCCCACACATCTTGTCTTCCTGCTCCTTGCTGTCACCAGCTCATACTTTTCACCCCACAAAAGGACCAACAGGGGAAGGCTACCTCTCTTCCCTTCCTCCATTTCCATGTGTAATTCATTGCTCACACATTGCACAAAACAAACACCATGGGTTGCAGCAGCTCAGGTTGTCTCCTGTGGACTTTCCCACTTACTGGTGTGCCTTGTCGCGGCCTTGGGGGTCCCCCACTGATCCAGGAACACCTCACATCCCCCTTCCCAGCTACAGCCCAGGTCCACACAACCCCTGACATGCTCCACACTTCTCAGGCAGCTCAGCCCCCAGCCAGAGCAGAAGGATGCAGTGAGCAGTGGTGGGTGGATGAGCAGCACACGGGGCACCCACTGCCCCAGGATGGGCAGACCCCAAGTATCACAGTGGTTGGAGCATAAGTACGTGGGCAGCCATGGTGGGTCCAGTTCCATAATGCAGATTGCAAATGTATTGGGGAGACATCAGCAGCACAACCCTCCAAGGCACCCCCACAAGAAGAGAAGGTGCTTGGAAGCTCAAGGAGATCTCAAGATCTCAGAGATGCAGCGCCCAGAACAGCTGTACAAACTGCAATACAAGAAAGATGTGGAGTTACTGGAGCAGGTCCAGTGCAGGGCCAAAAAAGGAAGGGATTGGAGCATCTTCTATATAAGTAGAGGCTGAGAGAGCTGGGACCCTTCAGGTCCAAGAGATGTTCATGCCCTGCAGCACAGAGCTGATGAAGACAGAAGGTCCTCTGGCCCAGGGAGAGGAGCCCCCAGAAGCAAAGGACAAGGCAGGGATGCCACAGCAAGGCTTGTCAAGCTGGGAAACTTCAGGGCTCACAACAGGCTGTCTCTGCAGATGCCACCAGTGAGTATGGGCAGCCCCTGTGAGCAGTGCAGACCTTTGCAGTCAATCAGACCTTCATTTGAAGGTTTGGAGCAACTTTGTTTTGACACAATGCTCTGGCCAGAGCCCTCCATGGGCTCTACCAGACTTTACCACATCCTAGATATAGTACCTTAAGGAAACTGCTCTGGGGACAACAGCTGAATGGATGCTTGTTGCCAGCCCAACCCTGAGAGAACAGCAAGTGCCTTCAGCCACCAGAAAAGCTACCCATGCGTGGACCCCCTCACCTGCACTTTCCTCCCCTTTCCCCAGCATTACCTAGTCCAGAACACACCCAAAGCTTAGGGACCCAAATGCTGCACAGACCAGACCAAAACACGGGCAGCATCTGCCACATTCCTGAGCAGTGACACTGGGGCACCCAGTCGCAAGCTCAAAAGCATTTCCCTGTGGCCATAAAGCAGAGACTATGAAATGCATGCCAAGATCTAGACGAACCCATGGAACACATGCATCTCCCATGTTGTCTCCAGTGAATGGTGAACATTCCAGGAGTGTCCTAAGTGCGTCAACATATTCCCACACCTTGAGAAGGAAACTCCATACCCATTTGCACCAACTAGCCCAACACCACCATCCCTGAAGCCCTGGCAGGAAGAACCCAGTGCAGAGCAAGAAACCTCAAACACCTTTCACAAGCCCCCAGCGTGGCCATGACAGCAGGAGGAGATTTTCTCTCCCTGCCTGGCACTCCTGCTTTCACCAGCTTGTCCCTTACACAGTGGATTCCTTCAGCAACCAATATTCCCAAAAAGGGCAATCTTGACAATGGCAGCAGCAACACAAACTGTTTTCCTAACATCACATATGCCAATAGCTCCCATGGATTTCAGTGGATACTGGACAAGAGCGTGCATTTTCAGACAGCACATATTTTCAGGTTACCCCAATAAATGAGTATTGGGAGCAATTGACTCACTTAAGCATCCAGACCATTTTCTTCATGTAAAAAGTAAACCTGCCCACATGAGAACTGGCCTTCCTCTGGCCACAAGCCCCTACTGCTTTGGCCACCCTCCATGTCCACTGCACCAGGTCAGCAGTGCTGCTTGAGCTCAGTGCCGCTGCCACACCAGTGACATGACAAGATGACTAAATTCCAGGCAGGCAGCAGCAGGAGGGCTGCTTGGTGAGATAGGCACAGCTATGCTTCTCTCACCACAGACACCAACAGATGTTTTCTTCTTTATTTCTAAGATCAGGAGGCAGTCCTGCTCCCTATCAGCTTTTTACATGATAAAAAGGAGAATGGATGATGTAAGCAAAAATCATTTCTTTATGTCTTCAAAATAAACATTTTCATATATAAATTTTGCTGTTAAGCAGATAAATACCTATCAGTGAAATCCCTTGTTTAGCTGGTAGGTATTTCTGCTGAAGCTTGGCCTGAGAAGAAATGTCCTGTCCAGCTCCAGAAAGAAGTTGTTGCAGATGAAGGAAACAGCAATATCCCCCCACCAAGTATTTTCTCCCCAGAAATGTCTGCAGCCTCCCAAGGTGGTTCATGCTCTGCACATGGGACACCCTCCACACTCTGACGCCTGTAATGCCAATCAGGTGACAACAATGTGATTTGTTTTCAGGAATACTGAACTAGTAAATAACAAAAATAGGAACCTGACAAACAGGTCCTGGCGACCTGGATCACAGGCAGCTCTCCCAGGACAAAACTTTCAGTTGCCCTGAGTCACCCGCCCTGTTCCTCCCCTGGCCACACGAACCAGAGCTGCCAGCACTCAGCCCATCTGCAAGCTTACATTTTCCAAGGGCTTCACCATAGTCCCTGCTCGATACCTGGACTGGTTAGGAAATGGAAAAGCATTTGGGCATCCTAATGCTGTCAGGGCAGTGAGAGGGGCAGGAACATGGCTGGAGAAGTACTGTCATAGCCGTGAGGGTCTGGAAATACCAAGAAGAATTTTGTTACTTCATCAACCCTGGGAAAACAACCCCTGGCATCTGAAAAGGAGGTTGCATAACGTGAAGGAAAGAGAAGGCAGATAAACAGCAACAGCTATTCCTGATGATAATGAAACACCACACTACAGACTCCCCTCAAGACTAACCACCACAGTCCTGACTACCCCAACATCCAAATGCGAGGCAGTTGCGTGAGACAACAGCAGACCAGAGAAACGGCCACAGCTAATCTGCCTCAGGACAGCAGCAATGCAGGCGCCTGGAGATAAGAGGAAATAACCCCAAACCTCTCTGGGTCCTGCCCCAGAGGATGCTGGGTCTCACAGGAGCAGGACTTGTGTGGGAACTGCTGTTCATCTCCACTTATCCCACTGCCCCACACCAGGTCCTGGGAGGAAGGGCAGAGGGAAAAGGCATGGCAGGGGAACCCAAGAAGAGGCAGCTTTGACCCATGATGAGACAGGACTCAACAGGCTCCTTGCCAGAGAAACTGCAGCCCTGCTCTGTCCATCTGTGCTCAAATCCATCCTGAGGGAAATCTCAGTGACCAGGATGCCCAGGGAGGCCATGCAGGGAGGACCATAAGCCCAGTCAGTGGTGTGAGCCCAGCCTTGGCAAAGCGGCTTCTCACCTTAAAGCAGATATATGGGTGGTTCACATGGGATGGGATAACCCCTTGGCTTGTCTTTAGGAGGAGAAGGACACACTGGGGAACCTGGACAGGACAGTCACAGGACTGATGGGACTGTGCAAGAACAGAGCTCTGTCAGCACATGGACCATCCCTTGGACAACTGTGCCTGCTGGTTCACAGTCTGTCACCCGCAGACATCATAGAGAAACCTGCAAAACTCCCAAGTGGAAAGGAAGGATAGAAAAGGGGAATGCCAACAGAGTATTGTGGCATTTCCCTACAGAGTATGATCAAGGCCCGTGCAGTCTGTGGCCAGCAGCAGGACAGGGTCAGTGCCTCAGTTTCCTTGGCTGAGGCAAGCCATGAGACTGTGCTGGGGAGGGGTGACAGCACGGGGAGGAGGTGAGCAGTGACACGTGCAGCTGAGACAGGAGCTGGTGACGCAGGCGGCAGAGGCTGCGCCGGCAGACCGGTCTGGCAGGCTGCCTGCAGCCCTTCGGCACAGGGTCAGGCTGCATATCCATGGCTGTGTGGTGGTCAGGCTGCCAGGTCTCTTCAAAGCAGGACTGATTTTCTCTTGTCAGATCCCACAGGGAGGTCCCTGAGAGCTCAAGGGGAAATAAGTGGGATCTCTGGGCAGAGTGGGGACAGGCAGTTGGGTTGGGCTGGGGGTCAGGTATCACACCACCTGTATTGGCATTGGCTCTGCTGCAGAACTAGAAGCCCTTTGGCCCTTTGAGGCTGAAGTGCTGCCCATGCCAGCCATAGTAGAGGCCTAAACCCAAAGTGGCTGCCCTGGCACAAGTGTTGCAGGGAAAGCGCCAGGACACTGAGCAGCACCTCACCAAGTCCCTGCCCTCCCCCAGTGAGGAAAGGCCAGACCCCACTGCCCCTCCTGCTCCCTGCCAGCATCCCAGCCCAACCCACAGGGACATCCAGGGAGGCACAAGGCAGTGCTGCGCTCACTCTGGCCACTCTCCCCAAAACCAGGAACCAGGAGCAGCAAGTGGAGCAGGAAGCAGACCCAGAGGAAAGCAAACAAGAGAAAGCACTGAGGAAGCTCATGTCTCCTTTATGTGCGTCTCAGCCAAAGTCCAAAGCAGGAGGTGCTAGCAAAGGACACTGGAAAAATTCCAGTGATGTTATCTTCCCCCACAGAGCAAGATTAGCCCAGAGGAAAAAAAAAATAAGAAGTTGTTTACAAGCTGGGCAAGCCAAGCTCAGTGACTGGAGTGTGCAGGCACTGGGATCAGCTGCATATGCTGCTCAAGAGGAAGCACCAACCGTTCCATGCCCAGCTCTGGCCTCAATCACCTTTACACTCTTAGTGGCCCTGGAAACTGAGATGCTGCCAAAGGGCATGTGAGCCCACATGGTACCAGTGTACCAGAAGCCATGTGTCCCAGAGCACGGGGAGCCTGCACACCTGCCACCTGCACACTTGGCAGGCTCCCACAGAGCTGAGAGGAGGCACAGCCTTCCCTTCCTCGGCATCTTTACACCCAAATCCCAGCAGGGTTTATGATGAACCCAGTTTCCCCAGAGCTGACCACCAGCTGTGGATCAGTCCCTGCACCCAGCGGGGCCATCGGGGGCCAGCCCACCCTTCACCCCCTCCCATGGGCTGTTTGCACCACTTGGCTCTAAGAGTCTTCTTGCCTTTTATGAAGTGTTTCTATCTAAATGCAGATGAGGAATCACAGACTGGTGTAGCACCTGGATTCTGCTCTCCTGGAGGACCCTTTTATATACAGAAATCAGGGAGAGAGGATTTGAGATTGCTGTTGGGTGAATGCTTGTGTGGTTGTTGTGTGGCTGCACCTGGAGAGGAGCTGCATTGTGCACTTCTTGGGCTCCTCACTTTTCTTCCTAATCTTTGGGGGATTTTTTTAATCTTAATGAAAAATCTTACCTGCTGCACACACATAGCTGCTCTCAGTGGAACCCACACTCACCCCATCTCTCTCCTGAGCATCTGTCTAGGAGGCATTTGCTCAAGGAAGCTCCTGCCCCACATGTACTGAGGGAAGGTTACAAGGCTGTGACTCTGCTGGACAAAGTCTTTCCCTGTAAATCACCTGACAACTCCACAGACCCATCACCAGGCAGGCAGTGTCTGGGGCACATTTCCAGGAGATGCTGCTCCATCCTGCTCAGAGCCCTCAGGGAAATCAGATTCACCACATCTTGCTAGGACCCCCAGCCCTGATTGCACAACAGATTCCCCACATCCTGCCCAGTGAATAATGCTTGTCACCTCAATTGTCTATGTCAGACCCATCTGGAAACAAAAAATAGGTTTGGTAACAAGTGTCTGAAATAATCTGCTGTTGGCTGGTTCTTTTTGTCAGAGACACCTCTAAGTGTACTTGTGTCAAGAAGCTTAATATTTAATTTAACGTTTAAATCTTAGCTCGTGGACATACTTATTGAGAGCCAAATTGGAGAAACTCTGTTGGAATTTGTTCCTGGTTCAGTATGGCCTCTCCTGGACTCCTCCACTTCAGAGTCAAGGTTTGCAAGCCACTGTAATCATCCTTAAACAAACAAAAAATGACAGTGCATTGCACCCCCTTCTCATCTCCTGGTTGCCAAGAAATGAATCTGCTTGGGAAACATTAGATGTGCAGCAGAGACTCATTAGGATCCTTTCAGATCTGGTACAGAGACCTCCAGCAGCAGATGGTGAATATTTGATTAAAGTGGATTTCCCAACATAGTCAAACATTAGGCAGAAAAACTTTCAACCCCTTGGCAGTGCAGGAAGAGGTCCAGACATGTGCCCCCAGGCAGGCCTTGAGGGAATCAGACTGTGGTAATCCTTCCACCAGAAAGGGAAAAGCAGGCACTGAAGGGTGGGCAATGTCAGTTCTGGGCTACTCCAAGTCCAGCAGATCTGTTTAGCCACCCTGTGCCTGGTTTGTGGTCACTCTTTCTCCCAAGGAGCCTGAACCATGCACGAGGAGCTGACTATGGGCTGGTGGGCTGCTGTAGCAGCTGCAGCTCTTCCCTTCCACACACCTTTCTCAGAGACCCCTCCTGCTCTTCCTTTTCCAAGTACCAAAAATATGGGTGCCACCTTTGCATGATGGGTGCAGATCAAGTGAGGACAGAAAGCTTATGGAGAAAAATGCAGGTGGGAGATGGTTCTTGCCACATATGGTGACTGCCCAGTGTTTAACAGCTGATCTTCCTGAGCACTCTGTGCCACTGACATTTTCCACTCTTCATGGAACACTGTATGCTTTAGTGATCCAGATCTGGACTTGTCCAACCCAATATCCTCTCAAATGCTACAGTCCACCAGTTGCTGGCTCCATGGGAGCTACTGCAAGCCAACAGCACATGAGAGGAGCAGCTCCCCTGGTGTCTGGTATCTTATGGAAAAACAATACTTCAGGAATACTTTGTGATACATTTGAGAGATTCAAGAAGTTTAAGTTGATGTGGAGGTGAGTTATGCACATAAGCCCATGGCAAGACCCAGGTACAGCAATGTCAGACATCCATACCTGATGGATCTCAGTCCAGGTCACACCTCTGCAGATTTCAAGCTTCCCTCTGTGCATTTCTACTCTCTGCATTTCTCCCTCAGTGAGTGGGGAGTGCAAAGGGGCTTCTGCTGGACATTTGTCCCTTAAAGCCATGCTTCTCCCTTAACATGATATTTCAAATTGCTTTAGCATTTATCTGCACGCGTCAATTGCTTGGAAACTTGCAGGAGCTCTGTAGGGCCAAGCATTGACTCAACCGGGCATCCAGCAGTCTTTGAATCACTGAGATCCTCAGATCCTTCCATCTACACCCAAACACATAGCTCACATCACTACTCAAATTCTTCTGCAATCTCTGTGCAAAGGTACCTCACACCACACAGCAGTGGGTGAGTTGTAAACTGAAAAACATAGTGAGAATCATTTGGTCATAGGTAAATCCCAAAAAATCCTCTACCTGCTCTCCACTCAACAGTACATCTTGCATTCTACAAAGTTCTTTATACAAATGTTCCTTTTTTTTCCCTCCCCCTTGAACTAAGAATCTCGGACTCCTGGAAAAAAAAGATTTTGGGACTGTAGATCAGCAACTGGAATTAGCAAGAGCTAGTTCTGATGCATGCAAAACCTTGTGAGATAAGTCTTTGCATCTCTGCGTACAAAAACCACATGCTCGTGCCATCTCTTATCCCTGGGGAAGTTGAGGACAGGATTTTACCACCAGAATACCACTGGAGCTGTGCAGTCATTGCATGTTGATCAGGGATCAAGCACAAACAAAACCATAGGTAACACAGAACTGTGCACCAGGCTGCTTCCTAAGAGGGAAAAGAGAAGGTCTGCAATGTGCTGGTGGTCAGATCCCTGAACTGCTGCCCAACCCACATGGATGCCGTGACCTGGGACACAGACATGGGCGGTGTTGCCACATCCCCAGTCATGCTGAGCCAAACTGGTGCCACTGGAGCAACAATCTGTTTAATTCCCAGCCTGGGTAATGAACTCCTGATAACACAGGGGTTACGGACGTTACCAGTACAGCCAGCCCGGGGAAGTGCCATGTCAGGAAGCCATGAATGACACACTGCTGGAGGTGGCTGATGTGGTGACTTCAGTCAGGGCTGACTGACCAACAGCCCCAGGGCTGGATCTGGCAGTTTATCTGCTTTCCCAGAAAGGCCAGTCCATCCTTGGGCTGATGACAGACGGCAAGGCAGAGGGGAGAGACACAGACCTGGAGTTAGATGAGTTACAGTGCTTGTAAATATGGCTGCAGTGGTTTGGCTCCTTAATCCTCAAGACCTCAGCACAACAAGGGCCCACCACTTCTTCTGGGCCAAAAAGACCAGTGAGAGCGATGCTACCAGAACTGGTCAGCCCTTTTCAGTCCCTCAGCTGCTGGCTGAGCAGCATGAAACACAGCAGGCCAGTCTGTGCTGGTCCCTGTAAAATAAAATATTACTGGTTCAAGAGCAGAGAGCACTAGGGACACAGAGCATGGGAAGATGGCACACACACTGCAAACATGGAGCCTGTGGATCTCTGCACACCTCTGTTCATTGCAATGCCTCCTCTCCTTCCATCTACCCCTCCCCTTCCCTTCCTACAGTTCCTCTCAACTACCCCAGATTATGCTGAGGAAACATCTGGGGACAATGGCACAAGCTGGATGAGAGAGCTGATCCCAGTCAACACAGCTCTATTTCTGGTCAAACTATTTTCAAACTGGATGAGTTGCTGATCTCACTTACCCTTCCCAAAGGAGAAGGGGCATAAGCGAGGGTAAAGACAGAAGGGACCTTCACACTTGTGTTCAGCAAGAGTGCTCTGTTATCTGATAATTTGTTTCCAATTTACTACCTTTGGAGTCTTCTGTAATACAAGTGGCTCTGAGAGCCACTTCTGTCCAAGAATTGCTGCCCCTGACCAGGGCTTGCAGGAACACACTACACCTCTCCTCCAAGTGGGAGATGTTTTCATGGATAGATGCCTCTCTGACAAGGAGGGCAGACACTCCCTCGTGTGCCAAACAAACTGCATTTGTTCCTCACCTGGGTGTGCATCTGTATGTGAACAAGCAAGCAGGCAGGTATATGTATGTGAGCATGTGTTTATTAACACTAAAAATGCATTTGTCAAAATCTCTAGAGTTAAAAAACAATCATTACATAATTACATTGAACAATTAACCAACTGATTCATCAGCTAGAGGCTCACTGACAACACCTGAAACCCATCCCAGCCACTTAACAAGGCAGAAGGTGGCACAAACAAAAGCAACTCCCAGAATGTCCTGGAGGTTTATGACCCTGTGCTCTGTCCAGATAAGATACTTTTCGTTCCTGGCTGCTGGCATCTGGAAGCTGAAAGCTTCTGGGTGTTATCTGCTCTGAGCTACTGGTTTAAAGTGTTTTGATACAGAGATAGTCCCCATAAGTAAGCCTTCAGGACAGTACTGTGGCTCAGCACTCACCCAAGGTGCCCATGCTGCCTGACTTAGTCCCTCCATGGTAGTATATACTTAGACCTCATCTCTCAAGTTATACAGACTCAAGAGGCAACAAACAACTCCTTCAGCATCATTTGAAACTTTTTGTTGACACTCCCCTCTGCTCACCAGGGCCTGTGAGCACCATGAATATGCAGAACACCTAAAACTCCATGAAACAACCTGCTGCAATCCTCCAGAAAGGATCTGTCTGGCATTACCAGAGCTGTGGTCTGAAATCCTGTGGTTAAGGGCTGTCCAGGAGAGGATAGAGACAGAATACAGTTGGGGAAGCAAGTTGAACTTTGTCATCCCCTGCCTTCCAAGCAGGTAACCGTGCAACACGAGTATCTTCAAAAAAGAAGTCTCTGGGTTTCTTCAAAACACAAAGAGAAGATCACCACTGTTCTTTCATACACTACTGGGAAGCACCAGGTTCTGCAGAGAATACCAGTGCTGCTGCAGTCTAGACCCGTTAAAATAACTTGGCTCAGTGGGTGGCCATGGGGATTGCATAGGGACCCTGTGTGCCAAAGCTCTCCTCAGAGGTGAAAAAGACACTGCTGCAGACAGTTAGAGCTGCAAACTTTGTGTGTGGCAACCCCCTTTGTACCAGCTCTGTTTGGAAAGTTGGTGCATCCTTGCTAAGAGGATGCTGCTGCCAGAGTAACCAACCACCCAGCTGATACCACCAACTACCCTCGGCCACTAACATGGCTTTAGGAGCACTTATCAAAGATGCATCCTTAAGCAAGAACAGGGAGCTCAGCACAACCTCCGCAGCGGGACCTGAGGTCCAGCCCATGTGTGAGCAGCTATAAAGGGCTGGGCAGAATGCACTGTGAGGAGGAAGGCACCTGAGCGGTGAGTGTCTGCAGAGAACCACTCTTGTAATCGTTTGCAGGGGCACGAAGCGGCACCGCTGTTCTGCCGGGCCGCCCGTCGGGGCCGAGCGGAGCCGCCCGCGGGGCCGGGCCCGTCCCGCGCTCCAATGGGCGCCGGGGCCGCCCCCGCCCGCCCCCGCCGGCAGCTCTATAAGTGCGGGAGCGCGGCCGAAGCTCCCGGCTAGCCCAGCCGAGCCGATCGCAGCCGAGCCGATCGCAGCCCAGCCGATCGCAGCCCAGCCGAGCCAGCGGCGCTGCCGGAGCCCCGGAGCGGTGCGTACCGTGCGGGCACAGCCCGGCTGCCGGCGGGGCCGTGCCGAGGGTCCCCGCGCTCCCCGCTCCGCGGAGCTTTCCCCGCCGGCGGACTCCCGCGGAGGGAGCGGAGCGGTGCCTTCACCCCGGGCGGAGGTGGGGGCTCTCCGGGACTTTTCGTCGGAGCCGGCTCGGCGGGAGCAGGACGCCGTGCCGTCCCCGGGAGCTGTGCCCGCAGCCGCTGTCACCTCGCAGGGACCCGGAGCCATGGCCGAGCACATGATGATGCCCATGAGCCACGGAGGCACCGGGCTGCAGAGCTACCGCATGGGGGTGAGCGGGCTGCAGGGACCCCCGCAGCACGGGCAGCATGTGCTGAGGACGCTGCCCACCGCCGCTCAGATGATGCCCTACGGAGGGGCCGGCATGGACGGCGCGATGAGGCCGAGACCCGGCCTCAGC
This sequence comes from Serilophus lunatus, assembly GCA_013399895.1. NCBI lineage: Eukaryota > Metazoa > Chordata > Aves > Passeriformes > Eurylaimidae > Serilophus > Serilophus lunatus. The sequence goes on from VXBA01004274.1 coordinate 1,558,217, forward strand.
GGACAGATGGGCCACCACCAGATGCAGAATGCGATGATGTTCAATGGGCCGGGTCAGCAGCAGCAGTACATGGGACCGGTGGGCACCCAGCAGCTCATGGCCAGCATGCACCTACAAAAACTCAACACTCAGTACCAGGGCCACCCGCTGGGCATGAGCAACGGGCCCATGGGAGCCGGTGCCCAGCAGTACAGAGTGGGGCCAGGCCAGCACCCAGGCATGCAGCACATGCCCTCACCGGCACTGACGTTGAATGTTATGGACACTGATCTCATAGATGAGGAGGTCTTGACATCCCTTGTCCTGGAACTGGGGTTGGACCGGATTCAGGAGCTGCCAGAGTTATTCTTGGGACAGAACGAGTTCGACTTCATTTCAGACTTTGTTAGTAAACAGCAACCCAGTGCCATCAGCTGCTGAGGGGCTTTGAGCTCCTCCTTGTGTCTTGGTGGTTTTGAGTTTGTTTCCAACTTCTTTCTTCACCTGCCATCCTCCTCCCTTCCCTTGTCTTGCCCTGTCCCGGATTCCTGGCCTCCCCAAAGGGACAATCATCGGACACTGGCTTGCAATGGATTGCTTTTCTCTTCTGTGTGGTTTTTTTTTGTGGGAGTTCTGGAGAGAGGGTGTACACCCCAAACAGAGCAGATCAAGAACTCCTGCTGTAAAACTGCCTTTAAGTGGCATTAACAGGATTTCTGGCTTAAGTAGAAATAATGGACTTACGACTTTCAACAGCTAGGCTTGGAGCACAAGAAGCAATGGGCAGCTGGCAGCCCTGCCGGTAGCTGGATTTGCTCAAGGATTTTGTGGTGCCAGCGGAGTTGAAGAATCCCAAGAAGGATTGTCTCCCTGTGCATGGTTTGAACCAGCTTCCCCTTGCAAACATGGGTGGGATTAGATATTTGTGGGGATGTTTTACTATGACAGTAAATAGGTCTTCAGTCATGTCTGTTCAGCTCAGGAAGGGGCACTTCCCCTCAGCAGGCTTTCTTCTAACTCAGCAAAATAAAGTATGCCTTGGGGAAGGGTGTGCCTATGTGCCTAAATGTTCATCTCCGTGAAACTTAAGATCTCCAACCTGTACCGCTAATCATCTGTAAAATTTACCAAGTGTTTGAGGTTGATTCAGGTGTGAGGCTTAAAGCTGCAGTCTGGCTCCACTTTTTTCCACCTCTGAAACCAAATAAAGACCATGTAACTGTATATTCAATTCTAATCTTATTTATTTTCCTATGATTATTTATTTGCAAGGGCTCGTTTTGTTATTTGGCTTTGGGATTTCTGGGAAAGATGCCTGGAGAGTACTGCAGCTTTAAGGTGCTGTCTTCGGGAAAAGCAAGCCTGGGATAGTTTTCAAGCTGCTCTGCAGAATAGTCACTTCAACCCGAGATCCTTATGCTGAACGCACAGGACTGTAAATCCAACACCTTTCTGAATGTGATAAAGATGACTCGATTTCCAATTCCCTTGCTCAGAGAAGGTGAGATGTAAAAGCCGGCGGTGTTTGGTTTCCTCAGCTGTCTCCCGTTTCCAGGCGCTGGGGAAGCTCCTGTGAATCCTGGTTGCTGCTGCCCCCTGGTGCTGCCTCCCCTGGCAGCGGCTGCTCAGCGAGTCGGAATGTACAGATGGATTTGTGAATAATTTGTGAATAAAAGCTGAAATATCTCCTGTGTGCATTTGTTCAGTGCCCATCTCCAGCCCGGTGTGGAGCACTGGGAGAAGTGTTGTCTTTGCTCTTGCTGGTGGGCTGTGGGTCTGGTCACTTGTGTCCCCCACGTGTCCCCCACCTTACACAGGAGTTGGAAGGACTGTGTTTCCAGTTTAATGCTTGGACTAGCTTGGTCCTTGAAGTGTGGCTGGGAGGATGAGATGCTTCTCGGTACTGAGGGCGAATTCCAGATGTGGATGGTGTTGCAGGATGGCTGCTGTTGCTGGCTGACCCCGCTCATAGAATCATAGAATGGTTTGGGTTGGAAAGGACTTAAAGATCACTTAGAGTTATTTGGGCAAGTGGGTGATGACTCCTTATGCTGCTTCCAGACCAAATGCTGCTCTGACAGCTGGGCTACAGCTATGCTAGCAGCTTTCTGTTGCAGCTTCCTAATATGATAAAGGCTTTAAAAATCAAGAGCTTTTGCTCCCCTACTCTTTCAGGGCTTATGTTTTTCTTTTTAAAGGGTTTCCAGCCAGTCCACTTGCAGAGTTCAGGAATATTTCCTGCCCTGTAGCAATGGAGCTGTGGGTGCTGATATTGAAGTGGCTGGATCACTTTACCCACATCTTAGATTGTCTCTTGGTGTCCCCTGGCTTTGTTCCTTGCACAACTCAAAAGCAGTTATTAAAGTCCTGTCTTTTTGGTAGCAATGCCTGTGCAGTCTGGAGAGCTGGTCAAAAAGTAACTGGTAAGGCTCGTGTTGCCGGTGGGGGAGCCCTGCTCAGGTTGTCAGCCCTGTAGCAATGGGCTGTTGGAGACCTGGAAGAGCTTTGTTGTCTCTGTGCAGCTGCAGGTTGTAGGTAAGCGGTAAATTGGCAACTTCAGAGTAAAAGTACCTAACCCCAAGATAAACAAGCGTGCACTAGCTGTCAGATGTGGTTGTGGGCAGTGCAGGCTGTGTGACACACATTGTTGTGACCTACAGTGCCCCATCTCCAAGTGGGGAGCTGTGTCCAGCCTGCAGATGAGGACTGTCAACTTCAGCAGAGGTTTCCCAGGAACACGTTCCTCTGGCCATCAAAGGCCAAGTGTCTGTGTGTCCTCTTAAGAGGTTTGTGCAGTGCACTGGGAAAGGTGCTGTTGATTTAAGTTGGAGTAGGAGAACTGGTAATGCTAGAGATGTGGAGTGACTGGGAGGTCACAGGATTTTCTTGGGTGTCTGTCCCAGCAGGCTCAGTTGAGATTATTTTAATGCTCCTCAGATATTTCACCTGTTCATTTCCCCAAAAGACACTGCTAACTGTGGCCAAGTCTCTGTGATTTCCTAAATAACCCAGGCCAATACCACTTATGATTTCTGCTAGAGGCTTATTGCTTCTGGCTGGATTGGACTGGATAAGTGCTGTGATCACCTCCTCTCTAATGCTTTCTTGGTTTAGGTGGTTTGTCCTCCTCTTCTTTGTGCTGCCATATCTGTATGCCTTGCATCATGCACACAGGATCTGCTACAGCAGCAGAAGGTGCAGCTCAGAGGGCTCAGTTCTCCTTCTCCACTGGGCTGTCTGGTGCATCCTGCTTGCCCAGGTCCCCTGGCAGGGTGGCTGACACGACACTGAGCAGAGGTGTCAGGTGGCACAATGGGGCAACTCAGCTACCTGAGTCTGCAGTTAAGTTTCTCAAAGATCACCAAAAATGTTACAGGGTTAAGCTCTGCTTACTGACAGTGCCTGCTGGTTTGGGAGCTTTGAGGACATAAATGAACTCCTCGTGTGAGGAATTTGTGTTTACAGACAAGCACCATACCTTTGACATAACGGGAGTCTGGTTTTTTTGATGGAGAAGAAGGAAGGTGCTCCAACTCCACTGCTTAGTCCAGACAGAGTGTCTGGGACACACCGTCCTGTCCCCTCACCTAGACTGGATCCTCTGTAACACGCCAAATAGATTTTGTAGCTCTTTGTGTAATGGTCAGGGCTTGAGGCAGCCTCTGAGAGCATGTGAGTATGAAAGTACAGAGAGACAAGGCCTTTCTCCACATGTCTGTCTCTGACCACTTGTGCTCTCAGGGTGATGGAGTCTGCTGATAGCAAAGGGTGACGCAGAGCTGGTGAAGGATCTGCTAATAGTGAGTGCCTGGACAATAAGATGGGCAGTGGTGGTAAATCTCAAATGATGTGTGGAGGGTTGATCTTTCTTGACTTCACACAGTGCTGTGCTCTAAACTAGCTATAGCCACCCAGCAAAGATCTTAGTGTTGCAATGAATGTTCCTATGAGAAACCCCAGCTTGCTGTTCAGGAGGAGCCAGACTAGAAAAGGGAAGGTTAGAAAATCAGTAGAAGAGGAATGAAAAGTAAAATGAAACAGTGAATGCCCTACAGTACCAATGGACAATTCAGCTGCATCCTGTACACTGCTCATGTTGGTGAATTGTCCCAAATTCCGGTCTGTTTATAGAAGAAATATAACATAAAACTAGAGAAGCTGTAGAGAAAGAGGGAACAACTGAGGCTTTCTCCAAAGAAGCCACAGAATAACCTAGGACTCCTCAGTCAGGAAGAAGCTGGTTAAACAGGTTTACCACATAAGGGGAAGGTGACAGGAAATCCTTTTCCCCAGGTGTGATGGGAGATATCTGCTGGTCTCTGCAAGTTTAGGTGGCAGGGGTCAAACCCAAGTGAACACAGGTACCTCTGTATGCAATGAGTAACTTGTTGAAGCTCTTTCTGATGGTATGGGACATACATGGACGCTTGGGGATACCTGAACATTTCTGTATGACCAAAGAGCACTAATCTGTGGCTCAAAGATTCCTGACTCAGAAGCAGGATTTTTTTTTAATCCATAGGTACATTTTATTTCAGCAATATCTTGTGCCAATGAAATCCACAAGGGAGTAATCAAGCTCTTCATAGGAAGTTAAGGGTCTGTTAGCTTCTCTTCATTTTAAACCTGTCACCCCTTCACTTTGTTGTGTTTCCCCTACTTCCCAGTCATTTCTTGGTCATCTTCTCCACATCAGTAACAATGTTATAGCTCCTGAGATGTTCCCTCCTGAGTCTCTCCCCATTCAAGAGTCACTTTGTATTGTAGACTGTGATCTCCTTTTTCTGTCCTATCTCTGGCTTTATGGGATGGGGGAGGGAACAGCTTTGGTTTAAGCCATAGGTGTTTCATGGATTTCTCCGATGCTATAATTAGATCTGGTTGTTCTATATTTCAAACATCCATCACAGAAGCACAGAAAGATTTAGACTGGAAGGGACCTTTGGAGGTCACACAGTCAAGTTCCCTGCTCCAAGCAGGGCTGCACTCGAAGGCAGGGCAGGCTGCCCAGGGCCTTGCTCAGGAAGATGTTGAAAACTTGAGAGGATGGGATTTCCCTGGACCCTTGTTTCAGTACTGCACTGCTCTTACTTATTTCCTAATTTCTCCCTTTCACTTGGCTGCTAGCTGGCACAGGCACTGTCCTACTATTTTCTTTTTTTTTTTTCAATGTACTACTTTTTTTTGTCTACCTGTGTGCAGACACTCCAGATACCTTTCCCAAGGGATAATACTGTACTGTAGCCATGTTTGCATGCAGTGGCAGGGTTCTCACCCTTGGCCTAGGAGATGGTGTATGGCCAGCTCCACATCTAAAATACAAGTGCAAGATTTGCCCAAGTATCCAGTTCCTAAAAACTGCACCTCAGTGCCATCCCTTGGTTCTCCCATCAGATCAGACACCTCCTGGGATCATCCTTGATAAACACATTTTCCCACCCAAACTGCAGCTGCCACTGTGCACAGACCGAGGCCCCCCGGCCATGACATGTTGCTCCCTCTCTGCTGCTCATGAGGTGCCACCACATTGTTCCTCCTTGAGCCTCCCTTCCATGAACCTTCCTCCCTGTGCCCCTCCACCCAGGCTCTGGGGGACAGCTCTCTTCCTGTGAGATCCCAGATGGCTTCCATCATATGACTTGTACAAGGGATAAACAGTCATACCTGTGACATTCAAGGTGACACTCTCCTGAGCTCAAGGCTGGATTCCATTTTAGTTTTAGGAATGGGTTTGCATTTTCCTCAGAAGTTTTGGGTGAGGAGTTCCATCTGCTCCTCTTGTCCATGCTGCCAAGCCTCTTCATCTTGGGACCTCAGTATCTGCACTTCTGTCTCCTGAAGCCTTTAGAAAAGCCTGTTTGAGTTTGCTTGAGCAGGGCTAAGACCTCCACATGCTCGTTTTGAATTAAAAAATGTATCTGCCCGGTGCACTGGACTGTGAGGGCTGGTGTGACTTACACAGCATTGCCATGGCACTGGTTAGGGTTGAGAAAGCTAGAGACAGGCAAAGGTCTCTCATCTTGGATTGAGCATACCCAAGAGCATCCTCCTTCAGCCGTGGTTACGTGCATCCAGCACCAGCCTGGTGCTGACAATGTTCTTTTCTCCTCCTTTACCTGACCTCCACCGTCAATGGAGGTGTCATGTGTGAGGAAATTCCCTGTGTTCAGATACACCTCAGTGATTCCACACACTGCATTCAAAAACCAACCAGCTCCTTTCCTTTCCTCTTCCTGGATTTACCCTGCAGTGTCAGCATCACAGAAAGTAACCCCATGACACTCAGCACTGAGGACAAAGTGGGGTGCCCTTTTCCTGCACCATCTCCACTGTCTTTGCACAGAGAATCAATGCCGTAGGGGCAGGGGAAGCTCAGCTACAGCCTCCCACCTCCTATGAGTCCCTGTGGAGGTGCCAGCTCAGGCCTCAGTGTATGGATACATGGACAAGGGTCTGGCTTGTGCCTGCTCACTCACAGTTTCATTGCTCTGTGTCTTCTCAGGTGTCTGCAGGAAAGACAGCACAGTCAGGAAGAGCAGTGCAAGGGGCTGTGCATCACCCCCCAGGACCAGGCAGGCAGGCTAGAGGCCCTTGAGGATGCCACTGTGGAGTAATCACAGGGGACATTCCCACTTTCCTGGACCCAAGCCCCCGGTGCAGCAGGAATTCCCAGTAGCTTTCAAATGTGCCTGCATGAATGGGATTAGGAAAAGTAGCTCTTTTCGAAATCCAAGTGATATTCCAGAGACAAAAAACTAAGCCCATAGTAAAAGCTTTGCAAGTGACTGCTTTTGCAAGTATCTGATCCCAATCCAATTCCCAGAGCAGCCTTTGCCCTGAAGGAGAGGGAAAATAGGAGATCTCCACGTTGAGCCTTTGATAACATGCTGTTGATTAGAAAGCCAGCAGATTGCACTCTGGTCCCTCTCAGCAGTACTCGCCTGCTGAGGGGCTCTTCTGAGGGCATGTCGTTGTTCATGGCACGTTACAACACTCCTGATTTTCAGATGCTTGTTACAGTCTGCCGTTAGGTTGCTTCATAATTGCTACACCAAGGTATGGACAAAGTCCTGCTTTTCCTGTTTCAACTGTAAATACAAATGTCAGTTGATTGCAAGGCATTGTAATGAGATGAGGAAAGTTTTGACGAGTTAGCCAAGTCCCGTGAGTTGCACATGTGCAGCTCAGAGGGAATGGGACCTTTCTGTGTGCAGGGGCTGTGCTGCATCCTGCAACCGCCGGATGGATGATTATTTCCTTTCCAGATTTGCCAAAAATATCCCTGAGTTCACATTTCCAGGGAATTCTGCAAGTTCAGCCTGCTACAAACATTCATGACCTGCTCATGACCACTGAAATACCAAGGGGGGGAGGAGACCTCAATTCAACAGTTTTCTGATCTCCCACGCTGTTGGCTCTGCTCCTCACTGCTTCAGCTGCGTTAGGTGTGCAGAGCCCCATCAAAATATGTCTCTCTCTGCATGGCTGGAGGGCTGTATGCCTGCCCCTTCCTCTCCCAATCCATCTGCAAAACTCTGCCTTTCTCCAACAGCACAAGAAAAACCCCAAAAGTGAGCAGAGGATTTTATTTTATTTGTTAATTCTCAGCCAAACCCCTGTGCCCAGGGTTTTGCCAGGTACACTGGCCTTCTGTGTCAGAACCACAACCAAAAGCCATCACGTCCCTACAAGTGGGAAAATCTGGGTAATCCTGTAGTGCTGTACTGTGAACAATGCCAAGAGTAGACCTGGTTTGCAAAGGAGGCACAGCTAGGTTAGGGAAGGAGCAGTAGTTTTAATAATCAAACTTAGCTGTAGCTTCCTCAGAGTTTCTGGTGGGGTTCAGAAGAGGATCCCAGTGTTCCTGGAGGAAGAGGAGCTCAGCACTACAGTGCCTACAGAGCCACTGGCCTGCTGGGGCAAGACAGGGCAAGGGAGGCAGAGTGTTGCCCGGTATCCCAACACAATTAAACAGAGTAAAATCCAAACAAAAGCATCTGTCTCATGGAAATGAAATTTGAAGGTGCCTATTTCTCTCCTTTGGCAGCTGTTGAGAGGAACAGTTCAAAGCAGAAGACTGGTAAGGAGGACTGTAAATGCTCAAGTGACCTCGCAGCTGGGAATAACCCTTGATAACACAGCATGAGCAGCAGACTGATCTTCTTCCAGCATGGACAGGGTTTGTACCTCTGCCTGGATGTTGCTTTGGAGATTCCTGGGATAACAAGGTAATGGAAATGAATTTGCTCTTTGTGCTTGAGCTGTGAGTTTGTGGCTGTCTCAGCTGCCTGCCTGTGCTGACTCACAAAACAGGGGAGCAAAGCTAGCCAAAGCTCCAAGGCTGGGTCTTAGACATCTTGGAGCAGCTAAATTCTACCTCAAGTGTGTGCATTCAGTGAACACTGCATCATTCAGCAGCTTGGAAAGACACAGCTACAAGTGCTGCCGATTTCTGCCCTTGGCCCCTCTGGACAAGCATAGCTGTGTCACCCATTAAAGGCATGCCTGCCACTAATGACCGATTTCTCCTGCAAAACCTTTGGAATAATCCAGGGCTGTGAACAGCACCGATGGCACAGCCAAGGGGTTTAGGGCTGGATTAGGCACTCACTGGAGTTTAGTATCTCCAAAGAGTTTTTACAAGCTGTCAGTACTGGAGTGTACCCTCAGCAGATGAGCAGCAAGACCTGCTCCATTCACTTCTGTCTGAAGGACCTCTGAGTGAGCTCAAGGCAGTAAAAGCAAAGCTGCAAGTCCCTGCCCCCCTGCAAGGGAAGGCTCAGCACCACAGACTGTTTATAAATAGCCAGTTTCAGGAAAAGGCCCTTTCCGTTCTGGTCTCGTTATGCCGTAAAGAATAAACAGCTTTCTGAGCTGAAAAAAGCCCTCCTTATCTTCTCATGCAAAACCTCCATCTGCCTCCGTGTGCTCAGCAAGCTTTACCACTCATGGGGTCCCCTTGGCCACCAGGGAGACAGGCAGGAGACCCTGAGTCGTGTGCTCCACAAGAATGTTTGTGGCATGTCCACCAGGCAGAAGGAAGGCTCATTAACACAGGATGTGCAATCAGAGCCCTCATTTGTGCAACTGCTGACTGGGATTACCTGAGATCTCAGAAGAGAGGTTGAGTGTGCTGGAATAGTGCCCACATTGTGAGGGCACAACCTGTCATTAAAGGACACAATCACACTTCCACAAGTCCCCTGAGCTGGACCACTGGCTAAAACATATGGTATCTCAAGTGAAAAACAGGTAAATTCTGTGCAACTACCAACAACAGAGCTAAGAGCAATGGCAGAGAGCCTGCAGCTTCTGCTCAGAGCATTGGGCAGCTCAGCTCAGCAGCGCCACACGGGAATTCTTTATGGACGCGAAGTCAAAGTAGCTCTCAGACCTCCCTAGTAAAGACACAGTTTCTGGCATCCTAGCACTTTCTGGAGAGCAAACCCTGACTTTTCCTTTTGTCTTCATCCCTGAGAACCCAGAACTATTCTGATGCCCTATTTCTGATGGAAAGGGGTTAGAAATCGAACAGGAGGTGTTTGCCATCGGTGGGATGGAGGGGAGGCAAAGCCTCGCATAGTTGGGTCCACAGCAGATCCAATAGCCTAACGCAGACATGCAGCTCTTTGTCTACATTCAGAGGAGACTAAATCAGACACATTGCAGGTAAAATAACCTGATCATGGATCTCTATTTCCATGGCAGAAAAAAATTTCTCTGAAAGATTGCAATCTTGTGTCTAAGGGTACAAATAATGTCCTGAATGCAGCTCTTGAAACTCAGATCTTCTGGGGTTTTTTCCTTTATATGAGAGACATACTCTCTATTTGCTTCTGGGAGTTCACCCATGTTACCTTGCCAATACACATTTAAAACTGGAGACAGGCTTGTTCAATCCCTAAGTTCATTCCTTTTAGTATCTTTCCACTGACACTGCAGATATGGGGGGGCACCGTCCAATAAGTAGTAACATGCTGCCCATGTGATGTGGATGGACACTGGCATAGGAAGAAACTAATAACAAAGATTCATATAGGCACACAATAGTTCTTTTTTTAAGATAAATGCAATATAAACCATGCTGAGTTTCTGAATCTCCCTTTCCTTTTTGAGTAAGTGTTTTATATGAAAGACATACAAGTAAGTAATATATAAATATATATATAATTTATATAATATATATAAATATGTTACATATATTTATATTATATAGATTTGTATTATATATGTATAGAGATATTTATAAATAGATATATAAAATAGATGTTTTGTATGGAAGACAGTAATAATGATGAACCCTGAGAAAAATGTATTTGCCTGTCACAGTGGTCCTCACCAAATATTAACAAAATATTAACAAGTAATTGAAATTATTTAAATGAAAATGGACTTCCAGTCTCTGAGAAAAAGCTTGAGACTACCAGAAAGCTTCTTCCTTTTTTTACGTGAAAAATTATGAATTCACCTGTATATACTACTACAGTTACTTGAGAAGTGCCTTTTGTACATTCCCAATGTTTTTATAAGTAAATGTTACATGTGAAAGCAACTCTTTCTTCATACATTTTAAACTGCCTACATTTGGAGTCCATTCTGTATTGGGAATGTATCAGTCCATTCATGTATCAGGAACAATTTAAAAATGCCTATAGCATAGAAATTGTCATTGAAAAGATATGAGCAGATAGAAGATCTTCTGATTAGCCATTGTAAAGCAGAGGAGAGCAGGGACAGTGTGAGAGCAGCCTGTCCTGCCCACCCATGGCTGTCCCCAAAGGAGGAGGGACACTCGGCTGCTGGGGACTGATTGCCTGCGGGCCGTCGGTAGTGAGAGCATCGCCCTGGCACGGGCTCCGCTAATCAGCCGGGGTGCTGACAGAGTCCCAGCGGGCAGGAGGGGTCCCGAGACCACCCGGGAACTCCCACGGGGCGCTGCTGCCCCCGCGTGGCACCGGGCGAGAAACACGGCCCCGTGCGGCCCCGGCGCTGCGGGAGCTGCGGGCGGAGGGATGGGTGTGGAGTGCGGGGAGATGGGTGTGGAGTGCGGGGAGATGGATGCAGGTGATGGGTGCAGGGTGCTGGGAGTGGGGTCCTGGGACTCAGGGATGCGTGGGCTGTGTGTAATGGCAGTGACATCTTCACACTGTGCACCTTCAGAACACGGAGCGAGGAGCCAGAGCCCCGGGAATCCTCCTCCTGAAGCAGAAGACACCGTAAGCATGATGCTAATAATACACCAGAGCCATGGGGATCCCCTCCACAGCTACTGCTGTCGCTTTAACTCCTCCTGCAAAACTCCTTTCTGTCCCACAAGCTCCCCATGTTCCATGTCCCCACTTCCATTTGTGTCCCAGGTGGTGTGAATGTGACTCCCGGAGCAGCATCTAAGTGAGCAGATGGGAAAGTTTCCTTAACACTTTGGAGCAGAGCCAGTCACGAGCCACCAGGCTCTGCTCCAGGTTCTGCTACTGCACCAGCACTTCATGTGTCATTATTGAGGTCACCCCACCCCAAACTACTCAACAGTTGCTTTCTGATGGTTTCTCTGTCCTGGATCCAAGGAAGGACATGCCAGGGACTGGGCATGGCCCAGCCATTACAGCAGCACACTACCAAATTTGTGCACCTTTGTCAGAAAATTACTGGTATTTGGCCTAAATGAAAACTTTAGATGAAACAGGTCTCCTTTCTCACTCTGCCACAGAGTTTCTGTGCAGTCTTAGACAAATCCAGTTTCCTGTCTGCTTCATGATGCTGAGTCCATGTTTCACAAAAGCCTTGTGATTGCTGTCCCTGTGCTCAGGTAACACAGATGTGAAGTGCATGATAACCCACTGCTGTACCCAGGAGCATCCTTCTCCAAAAATCTCTTCTGCACCCACACACTAGAAGCTCTACAGACTCCCAAAATCCTGCATCACCTGGCAATACAGATACCTACTGCCCGTATCCTCAGGGCAGGTACCCAGAAACTGTCTGGCAGCAGGAGGTCTGATGTCTGCCAAATCCACTGTGCTGTCTGCACGAGCAGCCACAACCAGCTGCTTCAGCCAGAAGCAGCAACAATTTGTCATGAGACAAATCTTGTAAGAGCCTAGGCTTTGATGTGTGTAGCACAGTGGCCTTCAGAAAGCTGCTAAAAGACTCTCTGGAATCACCTTTAGCTCTTATTGTCATCCCATCCTTTTGCTAATCATCCTCCAGTGACTTCGCACAGCAGTGTGTTCCATTAGCTGATTATATGAATTGGTTTGAATTTCCATCAAGTAGCAGCTTGTTCTTGGTTCAAAACAAAATAAAGATGCTGCTCAAAAACTTACTGATGTAGTTTTTCCAACCCAATGTCCTCCCCAGCCCCAGGGCTGCAGCTACACAGAGCTAGATGCACTGCACCAGGAACACATGCTCCCCTGGGACATCAAGCATCTCCCACCTCCCTGACCCAGTGAATCTTGTTGTCCAGTTTGTGCAAGGTTTTCCATTATCAGGAAGTTTAGTGACTGTAACAGTGAATTGTGATTTGAGGGAATTTTTTTTTTGCCTTTTCCTGGCTCAACTATGTTCCATCATTATCTGCTTTTCATTTGCTGACTATGTGTATCTGAGCCTTGTCCCTGGTTTACTGTTGCCAGGCACCATCTCTAGCCTTATTTTAAAACCATTTAGGACATTTAGTACCTTCCATCCCATGAGCACACAGGCTGTCTCTGATTATAGTGTCTGGTCAATGGAAAACTAATAGCAAATGAATGACCAGTGAGCAAGGAATTTTTCCTGAAGAGTGAGAAAATACCAAAAATGTTCTTACCCACTCAGCTGCTCAGTTCCCCAGAGCATTTGGTGTCCTGATCAACACTGTCATGGCCTCTCCTGAAACCAATCACAGCCAACAAGCTTTATTTCTTCCTGGTGCGGAGCCTGGTTATTGCTGTAGGCAGGGCAGGAACACAGAGATCTCTCCAAGCCACACCCTGAGTCTGGTGGAGGGGAACCAAGGCCTGGCAGAGTGCACAGGATTCTGCCTGGTACACAGGCAGCTCTGCTGATAACTCCAATCTCTTGTTTTGTCCTCACAGCCTACAGGTCACTTCCTTCCCAAGCCCTATGTCTGGACTTTCCCAGGATTTGGAGGCACTACAGAAAATGAAGGCAGTCTGTCAGGTCTCTGCCATGGCTTCACAGAGACACTTCTCTGTGCCAGCATGCACCAAATGGTCAAACATGCCATCACCAGTGCCCTGTCAGCTGCATCCCATCTGTGACTGTTGTCAAACCATGGGACCCTGGAGAAGAACCTTCCTGCAGAGCTCCAGAGCCACTCTTTTCATCCCACATGGTCGGGCAGATCCTTCAACTCAAGAGTGGTACAGATAGGGCATGTCATTTGAAAACAGCAAAAACACAAGTCATGCCCAAGCAGGAGTGAGTGCATGATGCCTAAAGGGTTTTCCAGGACTCCCCAGCCCCAGTTTTCCTCATTTCTCAGATTCTAGGCTCTCCAAACATGAACCCTCCGTGACCTGCTCATTGCCAGCCAGAGAGCACTTCCACCTGGCAATGAGCTGCTTCCCACCGCTGACTGGGAGCAGTAAGTAGCAATTATGTGAAAAGTACCTCCAGAGAAGAACTGATCCTCACTGGCAACTCTGTCATTGCCTCCTCACCTGACAAACACTGCTGTGTTCACTAGGAATGCACATCCGTGGTCTCAGAACCAAAACCAGCAGGCAGAACTGCAGCTTCCTGGGCCTCCAGGCATCACCTTGATTGCAGTGACCCACAGTGGTGCTTTCCTTGTAGTTTTCCTTCTCTGTATCCATTCTGTGCTTCCAAATCTTCTTGTGAACTGACAAGTCTGTGGAGCATCTAGCCAAGAAGAAACAATGTTTTCCATGTCCTGCTTCCCTCTCAAGGGATCACTGCAAATTAAATTGATCTCTGTGAAGTTCTTCGAAGACTGTCATGAACAGGCATTGCACGCATTCTGGATCTGCTGGTTGTTTTCTTCCATGAGTGGATTTAGCTTATGAAGAAGAAAGACCCTAAATTGAAACCAGCAGCACGGAAGATGGTGACTTCTGTTATGGTATTGCAGCATAGCTGAGTGTGATCCAGCCTATCCTTCCTCACCTCACATGTCTGTGTTCTCACTGCCACTCTCTATTGCTCCCCACAACAGTTTCTTGGAGAAGGATTGTCTCTTCAGTCCCAGGAGAAATCTGCCACTGAGAAAGGACTAATCTCTCTTGGACTGCTGGGGATTTTCTCAGGTACATCTAGAAACCAGGATAAATTCCCACTGTTAAGTCCACAGGCAGGAATGTGGTACAGGTACAATCCCCAAGGGACTGTGAAGCAGCAGGTGGAGGATCCGAGTGTCACCCTGCACTGAGTGCCACCGGCTGCCTTACACCTGAGAGGTGACCTCTGTGGTCTGTGTGTCATTCCTCTTCTTCCTCTGTTCCTTTGGTCTGCAGGATTCACTTCTCTGCAGCTGGTCCCATTTCACTGAAGAAGTGTGAGAAAGAAGCTACCGGCAATTCTGCATGTAAAGAATTGATTCTTCAAACACTGAATAAATTCCCCAACTTAAAACCACTGTAAACCTTTTTCTTATAACCAGGCTTTACTGTTTCTGTAGGGATGGACAGAATTGGAGCTGGGAGATACAGGAACACAACACAGATTGATTTTGCAATCTAACAGTTATGCTTGATGGTGATGGATGTGTGTAGAGTGGGAAATAGCCAGCATGAAGATTGAGTTGTGCTCCCTTCCTCTCCCATGGGTCAGTCAATGTGTGCAGTGAAATCATGATCCAGACATTTCCTTCTTTTGGAATTAATATTTTTACGGGTCTTCCCAAAAGAACCTCACCCAAACCCAACTCCCAGTGCAAAACAGCATCTAGAGAAGATGCCGGAGCTGTTGAGCCAGCCAATATTGTGTGTAAATTATCAGGCCATAAATTTCCACAATAAAGCCTGTCCAACTTCAAGCGACTGTTTTTTGTGTGTTACCTCTTCCGAGCTGACATTGAAAAACAGAATAAAAGAGGAAGAAAAAGATTTGTACTTCTCTCAGATAGGAGTGTCATTATTTGTCAAAGGAAGGGAAGGAGTGTGGGATTTTATCACCACAAACATACCACACTAGCATGGGCATTCTTTCAGAGGAACATCCAGGAGAACAAACTGTACATCCAGCTGCAGCCAAACGATTCCAGCATCATCACAGATCTTCAGGAAACATGAATTCAATACAACCAAGACAGGGATCTGGATTTTAACAGGCAGAGAAAACCCTTTTAAAGTGCTACTTCTTTTTTTTAAACTGTATTTTTATGTCCTGGCAATGGTTTCTTATTTAGTGTATAGAAGAAGCCATTTGCAGTCCAAATTATTTGCTGCTGCAGTCCAACACCCCTATATGTTTGCTTTATTTCTATTTGTTTTACAAAGACTTTCTTAGGAATATAATTTTTGAAGGATGGGGGATATTTCTCCTAGAATACTTGTGAAGTTGAAAAGCAAGTTCCAGTTTGTTAATGCAAGTTGTAGCTTGTTAATTCTCTTAAACAGACTAAAAAGCAGTGCATCAATAAAATGTGTAGTACTGTTTATTGGGATTTACTACATTTTTTTTCAAATCGGTTTCTGTCATAAATGGTGCCCTCTCCACTGCTGGCCTTCTTTTTCAGAAGCCCTGTTTGTTCTCACAAATGATTTGTGGAACGTGAACAAGTGTTTTAATAGTTTAAAACCTGAAAATATTTTCCTCCAGGCTGCTTCAAGCAAACAAAGTCAAACATGAGCAGCTTCAATAAACTGCTCATGTGCATCAAGTTGAATAAATATCTATTTATAGAATCAAAGAATGATTTGGGTTGGAAGGGACTTTAGAGCCCATCTCATTCCAACCCCCTGCCATGGGCAGGGACACCTCCGCCTCTCCTAGGTTGTTCCAACCTGGCCTTGGACACTTCCAGGGATGGGGCAGCCACAGCTTCTCTGGGCACCCTGTGCCAGGGCCTGCCCACCCTCTTGGTAAAGAATTTCTCCCCAGTAACCCATCTAACCCTGCCCTCTGTCAGTGGGAAACCATTCCTTCTTGCCCTTGTCCAAAATCCCACTCCAGCTCTCTTGTTGCCTCTTTAGGCACTGGAAGGCCACAAAAAGGGCAACCTGGAACCTTCTTTTCTGTGCGACACAAGTTTCATTCATGGCCTTGCTCCATATTTGTTACCATTTTAAGCTGTTTTGGGCACTTCTGCAATTAGAAATTTGTTGTTGTATCAAGCATTTCTCAAAGAAATACTTTTAATCACATACACACTGACTTCTCTAGTTCTCACAGGGCATGACCTCAGATCTTTTATTCAAAGATTGGCTGTACTCTCTTCAGAATACTACGGTTTCTGCAGCAGGGAGCAGAAATGGATGTTCACTTGCATTCCTTAACTCTTGACTGAAAGCATTTCACTGTTGCTGGAGGGATTGCTCGGTACCGAGAGCTCGGCTCCCCTCAGCGCTGTCACAGCCGCCCCGGGCTGATCTGGCCGGTACCCAGACAAGTGTGGCCAGCAGGGCCGGGGCAGTGACTGTGCCCTGTACTCGGCACTCGTGAGGCCACACGGCAAGAGCTGCGTCCAGTTCTGGGCCCCTCACTTGGAAAGGACTTTGAGGGGCTGGAACGTGTCCAGGGAAGGGCAACGAGGCTCGTGAGAGGTGCAGATAAACATGTCTGAGGAGGGACGGCTGAGGGGGCTGCGCTTATTTACCGCCAAGGAGGCTCGGGGGGGACCTCATCGCTCTCTACACCCACCTGAGAGGAGGTTCTGGTGAGGTGAGGGCCCGGGCTCTCCTGCCAATCCCTGGAAATGATGAGATGGGAGATTCAAATTAGATATTAGAAAAAATGTTTCTGCTGTTCTGGTGGCCAGACACTGGAGTAAGCTGCCCGGGGAAGTGGCGGAGTCACGGCCCCCGAAGGTGCTCAAGAGGCGTCTGGATGCGGTTCGGGGCCCGGGGGTCCCGCGGGGGCTGTGGCGGCGCGGGAGGGGGATGGGGAAGGGTCAGAGCACAGACGCTGAGGGGAGCGGCTGAGGGAGCGGCGGGTGTTGAGCCTGGAGGAGGCTCAGGAGAGACCTTGTCACTGCGTACAACCCCCTGACAGCAGGCTGTGCCCAGGCGGGTGTTGGTCTCTCTCTCAGGCAGCCAGTGACAGAACAAGAGGACACAGCCTCAAGCTCCGTCAGGGGAGGCTTAGGCTTGATATATACGTAAAGATTCTTCACTGAAAGTGTGATCGGCCATCGGAACGGGCCGCCCGGGGAGGCGGAGGAGTCACCGTCCCTCGAGGGGTACGGAGAGGACTGGATGAGGCACTGGGCGCCATGGTTTGGGTGACGGGTTGGTGTTGGGTTGTAGGTTGGACTCGATGATCTCAAAGGGCCTTTCCAACCTCGTTAATAC
>VXBA01004274.1:1575753-1625390 GCA_013399895.1 Serilophus lunatus
GGCCCGGCCCGGCCATGTCGCTCGGGCCGCTGGAGCCGCGCGGCCCCGGGGCGGCCCCGCCGAGGGACTTCGGCGGCATCATCCAGACATGCAGCGCCAACGTGCAGCGCATCGCGCAGTACAGTGAGTGCGGGCCGGGCACAGCCCCGCGGCGGGCCCGGCTGAGGGGCGGCGGCCCCGGGGGCTCGGGCGGTGCCGGGGGCGCTGACAGCGGGATGTCCCCAGCAGGGTGTCCGTGTGTCCCCCAGCAGGGTATCCCTGAGCAGGGTGTCCCTGAGCAGGGTGTCCCCCTAGCAGGACATCCCGAGCAGGATGTGTGTCCCCAGCAGGGTGTGTCCCCAGCAGGGTGTGTGTCCCCAGCAGGGTGTCCCGAGCACTCGGGGTCGCGGTTCCTCGGTCGCAGGGTCGTGGTGTTTTCGGGCGAGGTTGTGGGTGTTGTAAGGCGGTCCCAGGAATGTCAGCACTGCTCGCTGGGATGCTGCTCGGTAGAGGAGTCACTTCCGAAGGAGCCTTGCTGAGGATACAGCCTCTGCTGAGAAGGAGGTAGATTGTTCAAGCAGCCATACAAGTCTTCAGGGGCAGGGTCGGTTGAACATGTTCTTTAGGAAGTTGGTGACTGCTCTGATTATACACAACTATTAATGTCACTGAAACTGCTTTGCTCAGTCCGGTTCATTTCCTGTTGGTGTAGACATGAATTGCTTCACCAAAATAGGGAGAAGTTCACCAAATGACATAGCTTATCTGGAGTTTTTTCCCATTTTTTCTTCTTTACACTTCTTCTCCTTTCCATGGGAGCCTCCTGTTCTAGGCAGCTTAGCTTCTCTCTCAGCTCCCGCTATCTCATGACCTGCAGCCATCCTGTCTCCCTGCACTGCCTATCTCAAATAAAACAAATAGCCCTACAGTTGCACCGGGATGGCTGAGAGCACACAGGACATCTGACTTCATGTTACAGTAATTAACTTTATTGCACGTTATATAAAAGCTTTCCATTCAAGCCTAGAGAAGAAAATATGTTGAAGCCTTAGGGTTGTCCTCATTTCTCCTTTCATTCCCTGTGACCAAAAGAACACACAAATAGTGGGCACAGCTGAGAATTATTCACTCCTTTGGGAAGCCTCTGTAGAGTGAGCATTTCACAAAAAGTGTACAGAAAACTGGTGGCCTGAGATGGCAAAACTGTTGCTTGCTCAGGTAATGTAACAGTGTTTTAAATAATCTTAACAGTCAAAGAGTCAGTGTGTGGAATTAAAAGGGCTTGGAGACTGAAAGCTGTTGGCTGAGACGGCTCTGTGTTGGTTCATACTCACTCTCCAAAGACTAAAGAGCTACAGCCCCTTCCTTTGGTTTCCAGACTCTTCCCTCATTTGCTGTGGATTGTGTTGCTGGTGGCTGAGATAAACTAAGCAAAGCAAACTGCTGAACCTGGCCCAGGGCAAACAGCACACTGCCTGGCCTGGAAATGGGGCTGGGCAAGAGGCTCCCCCCGTGGAGGAGAATAAGGCACAGAGTCTCTGGACAGCAGGGCACAGGTGCCATTTGCCAAGTGCTCCATACCCACACACAGGGCAGGCCCTGGGCCATTTGTCACCAGCTGCACTGGGAATTTTTGTGTCCTTCCTGTGTCCGACAGGGCTGTGAAATATGTGCAGTCTTGCTGGGAGCCAGGCTCAGTGTGTGAGGAGTCACCAATGAGCTCTTCATTGTATGACCTAATAGAAGTCTGGAATTCTCAGTGACAATACCCTCCCTGGATGCAAAAGCTAATTACTGGCTAATTACTGATCAGCTTGTATTGCTGCCTTAGCTGAGCTGCCCTTGATATAAGTCATTGGACATCACTTTAAAAAGAAGTGGCCCTTGTAGGGATCTGACGTTTCTCCAGCAGCACATTTAAACAACTGCAGAGGCTTCAAGTTGAAAGCAGAAGTTACACAGGAGGATTTGGGAGCAGCTCCTGTTGAATTCATGGGGTA
Source organism: Serilophus lunatus (assembly GCA_013399895.1). Lineage (NCBI taxonomy): Eukaryota > Metazoa > Chordata > Aves > Passeriformes > Eurylaimidae > Serilophus > Serilophus lunatus. The sequence continues at coordinate 1,577,733 of VXBA01004274.1, forward strand.
ATTCCATTCAATTCGGTTGCCTGTGGAACTGTGCTGGCTCCTTGGCCTCACCCCTCAGTGATGATGTGATAGCATATGATTTCATGATCGATTTGAGCTGATCAATCTTTGTGCTGCTGCCATAAGTGCTGAGCCCAGCACTTCAGGAATGAGAAAAGCTGAGCTGCTGCAGAATAAAGTGGATCTGCTTCTTGATCTGTCAAAAAAAGTATCCAAAGGGAGAAGGAGTGGGGAGAGAAGGCGGTACTTGCTTTGCAGGTGGGGGAGTGGTTTGATGTGATTGATTGTGTGGTTTCATGATCACTGATCACACAAGGAAAACAGTGAAAAATGTAGGAGATAGGAGAGAAGGAGGCCTAGGGTTTCTCTTTGTGCTACAACGTGATGGAGCCAACTCTGAAGTGCACATTGCTATCTGCCACTCTTGAAAGATCATTTGTGCCAGAATTGTGAGAGGTTTGGGCCATCTTGAGGAGAAAAATTCAAGTTTATGCTTGTGGGGACTTTTTGAAACTGGTAGTAACCCTGGGCTTTTTGTTTGTGTTGGTGTTTTGCTTTTTTTAACAGAGCACTAATAATTTAAATAACTTAAAATATGTAAAAGTGGCAACACATCATAGTGCAGTTGTTCTGTAGCAGTGATAGCCTCAAATACAGAAATAGCAAGGCTGGTAGAAACAGTCAGCTCTTAGTTGGTCTAAAAAGTCTGGGGTAGAGGAGTGCACAACTCAACTCCACAGACTTGTCTTCAGGGTATCTGTGCCTTACTTTCACTTTTTTATCTGAGGGTTAGTTTGCTAGGCTGGATCATGTCTAGGTGGGGATGTTTAAAATACACTACACCTCACAGAGTCCTGGAATTGTTGGGGTTGGAAGGGACCTCTGGAGTTCATCTGGTCCAACCCCTGCTAAAGCAGATTCCCACAGAACAGGTTGTGCAGGATGGGGTTTGAATATCTCCAGGGGAGGAGACTCCACAGCCTCTCTGGAGATATTCAGAGCCCTGTTCCAGGGCTCTGTCACCCTCACAGCCAAGGAATTGTTCTTCATATTCAGGTGGAACTTCCAGTGTTTCAGCTGTGGCTGTTGCCCTGTGTGCTGTCACTGAGCACCCTGAGAAGAGTTTGGCCCTCTCCTCTTGGCATCAATCTTTAAGATGCTTGTATATATTTAAAGCAAAGAACATAAGTGTCTTACTAGTTTAAGTCAAACATTGAAATAAATCGTTTTGGGACAGCTAAAAGAATACATCAAAGAAGGAACAAAATTCATTAGAACTTGTCTCACTAACTCATCTTGTGATCTGTTTATCTTCAGCTGCTCAAATAAAGAATTTGATGAGCCAGTTGGGAACAAAGCAGGACTCCAGCAAGCTTCAGGAGAACTTGTGAGTATTAAATGAGCAGACATTGGAACAGGTCCCCCTTCATTTCTGTCTGTATTCTTAGAAGAGCTGGGTTAGTTGCTGTGGGGAGATGCTTTATTAGATACACTCAGTACAGTCCTACAAACACAGAAAGATGAGCTGCATTGAGTTTATTGGACAAATTAAGGTGTCTCTGCAGGACTCTGGAGAAGCCATTCGTTCTGCTGGATAGGAATGTTCTGTGTTCTTCTCTATAGCTTTTGTGTAGTTTGTTTAAAAAGTAGTAGTACCTTAGCCATGCCTTAGCATTAGCTGTCCTGTGAGGAGTAGCCATTGTAGCTTCACTTGTGATTTGGAAGAAATGAATGCCACACTGAGTGCTTGGTGCACACATGAGACCAATAAGGAAAACCAGCAAGGTGAAAAAGTAACTCTTGGTACAGATGGATTCAGGCAGTAGAGAGATTAGCAATTGTCTATGGCAGCCAAAATGTCACATGTAGTTTCAGAAGAAGAATATGCCAGTGGAGCTGAATATAGAAGACATTTAAACAGATGTAGACCAAACTGACTCCTGGACAGACTGAGCAGGGACTCATTGTGTCAGTGCATCTTTCACAAAGTCAGGAAGCATAAATTGCAAGTTAAGGAAAGAATAATTTCCAGGAGGTCATCAAAGAAAACTTGGAAGTAAAGTTGTTCCACTCTGTGTTCATGCCTTGAATCTCTGAATGCACAACTTTCCTGGTTTTTGTAATGGCTGATTTTGGGATAAGTTTGTGATTTGTGATGGAAGCTGCACACACCACATTTGAAGGATGAGATCAGAGCCCAGTTAGGAGAGAAAGGGATTTGCCTCCTTGAGCTGCTCAGTTGACTCAGTCTCTATTTAATCTGTAGATTAAAGAACTAATCACTGGTGACCAAACAAATGCCTTTCCATTTAACATCACTATAGAAGTGGAACAGTCTCTGCACCCCACAAATTGTCAGCTGCCACACAAACTTAATACCAAAATGCATGGATGGTTTCTTCAGCCACATATTGTGCAAATTAATAACAGAGCCTGAGCACCTTGTTTTGTGTATCTTGGGCTGAGTAGTGTCTTTCGTTTAAGCCTGAACTGAATTCAAAAGAAATTGTTTCTTGTTTTAATATTTTGTGTTTTCCTGGTTTACAGTATAACTTCTTGATTTTAATATCAGACACTTCATAACAATAGATTTGAATTGCAACATTGTTGGAAAACATTCAAGGTAAAACCTTGCAATTCCTGAAATAGAAGCTGGATCATTCTCTGACCATGATTTTTCACAAAAATGAAGAATTAAATATCTCAGAGTCCCTGTACTTTTATCAAATGTACATTTAACCAATGGAGTTGGTGGCTGTCGAGTTTACAGTTAGTTACTAATTGGTACCACAAGGAATTCACCCTGAAAGAGGGATTATGTTCACTGAATAAAGTTGTTTCTCTCTTATGCCATTGGAGAAAAATATCCTTTTAAAACTACTGAATTATGCTAGTTAGCAGGGAACACAGAAATTGTTTAAATATTAAAAAAAAAATAGATCCACAGTAAAGTTGAAATTAAAAACTAAAAGTACATCTCTGATCCTTTAGGTTGAAAGAAAGAAAAACCTATTGTAAAGCTATATGGTCTCAGAAGCCCTCTTTAATTATCATTTTGGACACCAGAATGCTCAGAGACTCCTTTTTAGGTTGGACTTGTGTAACTGCTTGTGATCTTTTATTTCAGACAACAGCTGCAGCACTCTGCAAACTGCCTTGCCAAAGAGACCAATGAATATCTAAAGGAGTTGGGGTCTCTGCCACTTCCCCTGTCTGCTTCTGAACAGGTAGGCAGGCAGAATTGTCTGGACATATTTCTAATTCACTCATTTCGTGAAACCAGCAGAGACCACAACCTCCCAAAGCCTGAACTCGCCCAGCTGAAGAGACAGCAGCCTTTTGCCATGAAGGGTGTCAGTGGAGTAGGGAACCTCATTAAACTGCCTGCAGACTGCCTGCTTTTATGACACTGTTTCCCAGGGGCAAAGAGGTATAAAATTTTTCACGTGAGAATAAGAGACCCTAAATGTTTGGAGAGAGCTCAGCCTGCAATTCTGGTTTTCTGAGTATATTTCTGAAAAGTAATCTTGTTTACAAAGTGCCTGGTGGTGCAAAGCACTGTTTAGGATAAGAGCTCAGAGCATACTGCCTGTCAGTATGACACGTGACCATGGCAGAAAGCTTTCCCTTGCATGTGATTTATTAGTGGAGGAAGGGAGGAAGCTGACTCTCCTTGCTCAGATTTGAATAAAGCCAAATATAATGAGGCAAAGATTATGATTTTATCTCTAACCAAATAGTAGCTTGAGTTCCCCTTCCCTGTGGGGAAGGGAAGGGACAGTCCTGTGCTGTTAGTGTTAATTCATCATGTTGTGGGGTGATCTGAGAATGTGGGTCAGCAGATGTTTTGGTCCAATTCTACCTTTAAAGGTTTATATGCCAGTTGGAAGCATGGCTGAGTTTTGCTGGTTTATTCAGCAAATATTTTTCAGTTAATCTTCCTGTGGTGAACAAAATCCCATCATGTGCATCTCACTGAATGCAGCCCAGGGAAAACTCAGAAAAAATCTGCAGGAGTTGGTATCAGCATGCTGAGAAGGGGAGAAGGCTTGTTGCTTCAGAGGGCTCACATGGAAGCTCTAGTGTGTTATGAGGCTGCTGCAGTGACTTATTATAGAAAAAAAATATAACTGAAAAGATTTATTTCCTTGAAATTAGTATTGCATTGATAAAAGCTCACTGCAGGATTACAGTCCTGGAAGGCCCACAATTTGAGCCAGGTGTTGCAAATCTTTCTATCAGAAACTTAGTGCTGAGTGTCCTTGGGACAAAGCTTTTCCACAGCTTCTCATTTTCCAACTCTGTGATGTCACAACACTCAAAGGACATGTTCTGTGGAGGTTAAATATGACGATGGAAAGGATTATTGCAACAAATGGATTTGGAGAAAAGATAACCTGAAATGACTGCCAGGGCTAAGGGATGTTACCTGATCTGACAACGAAAGGCTTCTAGTGTGGCATGGCTGGGAGAGGCAGTTTAGGAGACTGGAGCAATGGGAGTGTCATTAGTTCTGGAGTGCGGCTTCCTGTATTTGTAAGAAAGTTCAGTACTACAAGCTTGGCTAAGTGGAGGAATGGAGGGTAAAGGCATTGTAGGTAACCAAAAGGTACATAGTAAATGTGGTGGATTATTAGAATGTGATTTTAATAAAAGTAATGGTGTAGAGGAAGACCTCTCTTCTTAAAACTGGATAGAAATTGGAGAACTTTATTGCATAAAACTGTCCTGCATGGGGCCAGGTGTGGAGCATTTGCTGTAAGGAATTAAAACCTGGTGGGCTTTCTGTCCAATCCAGTGCCCCAGACTGCTGGTCACTGAATGCCAGCATTCATTGTTGTTATTGTGGTGGGTTTCTGAGAGTCTGACCATCACTTTGTAATGACTGGGAATGTCTGAACACTTGTTTGTGTTTCCATTCTTCAGCGCCAGCAGAGGCTTCAGAAAGAGCGATTAATGAATGACTTCTCCGCGGCCTTAAACAACTTCCAGGCAGTACAGAGACGAGTGTCAGAGAAGGAAAAGGAGACTGTAGCAAGGGCAAGAGCTGGCTCCCGTATCTCTGTAAGTATTTATGGGAATTTTGGACTGATACAGTGACCTACAAGTCTTCTAAGAGATCTCCAACCTCATACCCATCTGCTGACACCTCCCTGAGTGCAACTGAGGCCTCAGTGCATGAGTTTTGCCATTCCAGATGTTGTAAGCTGGCATTTCAGCGTGTTCCTTGTCAATGTAGAGGAGAGAAGGAGTCCTGGTAGTTGCAAATGTTGTGGAGGATGAGATGGGGAGTCAAAGTATAGTGAATAGCAAAGTATTGCAGGCTCCTCTGCACTTGATGTAGCCCTGGGCAATAAAATGTGAGAGTTCAAATGAAAGTTTACCACACTTTAAATTACATTTTTACATCTCACACTATGGTCCTTTCTCTTCTTATAGCTTTTGTCCTGCTGATGTCTCCAATGCATGTTCAAAACTTCTCCCTGTTACGTTTTGACAAACCCCTGTGGCTGCTAGGAGTTCATAATAAAAAGGCCAGTGAAGGAGGGAAATCCCTCCCCTTGCCTCAAGGCACTGTGTTAGCTCTGCATTCTTAATTTCTGCATGGGAACATACTTATCTGTTGGATTATGCTCTAAATTTTATGCTTCATGTTGGGAAAGGAAGTGACAGACATTGACAGCTGATCCAAGTACATGGACTGGGTGCTTTTGATCATTCAGTTGTCTCTGATTTGCAGAGACAATCCAAATCTAAGAATTTAAATGTGAATATGAAGCTAAATCTAATTCTACTTAACCTGAGTTAAATCTAAAAGCTTCACTGTCAATGGCATTCTCCAGGAACTCTCTGCACAGTATGTGCCTTGGTCTTCAAGACACTGCTGGTGATTTTGTGAGCTGTCCTGGTAGTCTGAAGCTGATGAGTTGTCTCTCTCTTCCAGGCTGATGAGCGGTTCAGAGAAGAACAGCTTGTTTCATTTGATAGGTAATAACTTCTTGCATTCTTGAAGTTTTCATTACATATAACTACAGTTTTTATGGTAAGATATCTTATTGTTACTCAGGCCAGAATGGCTGAATGCAAAGCAAAAAGAGTGGAAAAGGAATTATTTCAGCACATGTAATATACAATGTAAAAACATAACTGCACATGACAGTATTTTATCCTCCTTAAATACAGATTGTGTGATTACTACCCTGAGGGGAATAGTACTGTCCTTGGGATGTGGTTGCTGGAGCTCCTGGGTTTCTGGCCTGTAAACAGAACATTACCAGACAGGATTTCACTCACTGTGACTCTTTCCATAGTGAGGTGCATATTTACATTGTGGGTTTGGGTGTTCTCCAGCAGTCTGCTTGGAGCTATTGCAGAGCAATGGATGAGGCTGCCTACAATTCAGAAGTCCTGAACACTGTGCACTGGCAAACAAATCCTAGAAGGTGCACAACAAGGGCAGCATTACTGTCACCTGTCAGCCAGTTGTGCTGCTTCTGCAGTAAGTGTGCCTACATGGTAGACAGCAGAATAAAATGTTGCATCAACTCTGCAGTGTGGCAAAGAGAACCCAGGACCTTCCAGAAGTATCTGTGATTACTCTGTCAGCTGAGCTGAAATCTGCCTATAACATTTTTTTCACTTTCTGAATCAAGAGACCTTCCTTAGCTGTCCCAGCTATACATCCTCCCTCTGCAGACTGCTCTTCCTCTGCTCAGCTGCTTGGTGTGCAGCCCTTCATTAGCCCTGGGCTTTCACACTGAGTCAGGGGTGACACCCCAGACTGTTCAGTCATCAGGTGCTGGCCTGAGTTTGAAGGCCTTGCACAGTAAAGCAGTGGGACCAAGCCAGGTCCAACAGGTACCTGTTCATGCAGAGCCCCTTAGCTCAGTGAGAGATGGTAGCACTCAGCAGCTATTCCCCACTCAAAGCTGTCTCTGTGTGCTACATGTCAGAAACTTCTGCTTTAAAGATCTGCAAACCCTGCGGTCACTTCGGAGCCGAACTGCTGGAGTGGTCAGCTGTCTCTGACCTACTCATGTAGTTTATCTTCATTTCTTTAGGCACTTTGAGACTTTAAAACTTACTGTTTAGTGTTGTATACCGAACACTGAAATGGTACAGTGCTTCCTGGCACACTTCTCTGTTGAAAAGATGGAGATGTTGTCCTTGAAGAACTTTCTAAGCTGAACATAGAGATGGCCTTGTGCTCGCTCCATTATAATTGGTGTAACTTCTGCAGCAGTCGTGAAGAACCAGCTCATCAGGAGAGAGGTAGACTGGGATGCAGAGTTACTTGGTTTTTAACATCTCTATTGGTGTGTAATTTAATTTGAAATTCTTACTAGACTAATGAATTAAAATACTAAAACACTTTTATCTCCAAATGCCAGATAGCAAGCAAGAATCTTTGAGTCCAGATGCTTTTGTTCTGATAATGTGCTTGCAGGCTGCTCTCTACCAAAACTTTCATTTCCATTTCTTCCTTTTGAGGGGATGGTAAGAAGGAAGGAAGGTACAAGTATTTAAAAAAAAAAGGCAGAACTAAAATAAGCAGTTTCCTTCTCTAATGCTGTAGGTAACTGTCACATCTTAGAACAGTGTTCTGTGTAACTGCTTTCCAGTTTCTTCACTGTCTCTGGTCTGTCCCTTTTTTCAGTTGTTCCAATTTGTGACTGTTGTCACAAATCAGTCCTGTCCCTGTACACAGTGCAAGGCTTGTTCTGTAGGAAACTCTTCAACCTTAACTCACAGGTGCTTTGCTACAAATGCAGCATGGAAATACCTGTAGTCAGAGAGAGAGATGTGCTTTCTTTCCCTCTTTTTGCAGTGGTGAAGATTGGAATCAAATGCAATCTCAAGAAGAAGATGTGGCAATAACTGAACAGGACCTTGAACTCATTAAAGAAAGAGAAACTGCAATCAGGCAATTAGAGGTGACCAGTAGATCCTGCACAGTTAACAGTATTGGGAGATAAATCAAAGGAGTGCAGTGCTAATTAATGAAATGGGCTGAGGAGAGCTGAAGGTGGAAGAACAGAGTTTCTTGTAGAGAGGATTGATGCCAAGATCAATCTCCCTGCTCTTGTTAAAAGAGGTGTATTTTCCTTCAGTGGTGGTCCTGCAGAGGTGGCCAGAGCAGCTTGTACAGTGTTCATCTCAGTTCCTTACTGTGTTAACTGCTGGTGGGATGAAACAAATATTCAGTAAAGGAATATTGTAGGCTCTTGTGTTAATCCCAAGTTGCACAGACAGTAACATCAAGTCACCTCAGTCAAGGAATGCTGGTGTCTATTTTGACCCTTTGAATGATGGTTAGAAATGGCAGTAAGAGTGAGGATTCAAAAATTTGTACCCAGTGTTTTTTGTAACTTGTTAAACTTGTCTTCAGGCAGACATTTTGGATGTCAATCAAATATTTAAGGATTTAGCCATGATGATTCATGACCAAGGAGATATGATTGGTAAGTGCATTTAGATAAGAAGTTTCTCCTTAGTTCATTTACATGTTTTGCTATTTAGTTTAAATTTTCCAGTATTTTGCATTAAAAATATCGTATTTCCAGTTATAATTTTTAAACACTGAAACTGAAATATTTTACAACAAGTTCTCTGTTTTTTTCCATAGATAGCATAGAGGCAAATGTGGAAAGTGCAGAAGTCCATGTGGAAAGAGCCAGTGAGCAGTTACAGAGAGCTGCCTATTATCAGGTAAATTCTGTGGGTTTGCTTTATTGTCAGTATATAGCTGAGCAATAATGGAACGGCAGAGCAAGACACATACTGAGCACTGCAGCACATCAAACTATTTATTAAAATCAGCTTCTGCAAGCTGGCACTCATTGAGAATTGGCAAAGAATGCATGAAGCACTTGAGTAAAATACACAATACTGAAATTCACCTTCTACTTCAGAGGAGATAGTCAGTCCCTTCATATAAGTGTGCTCTGCAAGTCTGAGTGTTTACTTGTCTTGGTTGTTCTTAGGAATTAGCAGAACAAACAAAAACAAATTGCTATGTTGTATCCAAGATTTAAACAGCCAAGACACTGATGTGCTAAAATTCATGCCCATACTCAGGAAACTTCTGGTGACCAGGATTTGCAGCAGTCCTGTCCAGCTGCTGAATTTATGTCCTCCCTCTCCCACCAAATCTCTTGCAGTGGTTCTCACTGCTGAATCATAGCCAATGTTTTCTAAGGTTCCTCTCATCATCCTTGTCCAGGTTCTGTGAGGGAATAAGGGTTCTACTTTAGTCAGTCCCCTTTGGGGTTCCACTGCTGGGAATTCAGGCTTCCTCACAAGATAAATATTGGACTCTTCCAAGCTGTTAAGTAGGAGGTACCAGAAAGCAATAAAACTCCAGTGCTGTTTAGTACAAGAGAGGGAAGTAGTTTTCACTGTCTGGCAGCATTTGGTAATACACCCTCTCTCCATGGGTTCCTTTACAGAAGTTTGAGCCATCCAAGTTTGGGAGCTATTGGACATGTTTCAGATGTGTATTTTCTGGATGGAGAAAGACGTAGTTATATATAACTACCCTCAAATCCTTAGATGCCAAGTTAGAAATATTTGGTGTGTATGAATGGACTGTAAGTTTCCTGTGATAAAGTGAGCAAAGCTGTAAAATCCAAGTACAGTAACTGTCCATGAAATCCTTTATACTGTAAAAATGCAACACCCAAGTGGCCACGAGGAGATTGAGAGTATCAGAGAACTGCTCAGGATTTTGATTAGGCTTTCCTGAAAAACCAAAATACCTAAAAAGGTTTGGCTTTCTCTGAGGCTTGTATTTGCCTTAAGAGACACAAAACCTGTCACATTTTTACTTAACTGCATCTGTTAGACCACTGCACTTCTAAAACTAAAACATTCACTGTAGAGTTGTGCAGTTTAAGGAACACGTAGAAGTGTTCAGACTACATTGGTTACCTCTCTTGGATAACTGTGGGTTTCAAGTGCTCTGGTTCATGAAAGTTAGTAACAGGATTGGGGTAAACTTGCTTTTTCTTCCTGTCAACTATGCCTTGTGTCAGTGGCTTTTTTTTCTTCTCTTATTAGAAGAAATCCCGTAAGAAGATGTGTATCCTGATGTCTAGCCTTGCTGTGGCCTGTCTAATCATAGGATTGATTATCTGGGGGACAACAAAATGAAATCTTCCCATGGAACCCAGTCTCACTGCTGAGATTTTTTCTCTCTCAGAGCAAACAGGCTGACTAGTCTCAGAGATGAATTGACCACCCTGAGAAAGCACGAGCTGGAACTACTTCTAGTAATAGATATTAGCAACTAATGTGCAGATAACTAGTATTTGGAATTAGTGAACCATGGAGACAGTATTTATGAGTTTATATACAAGTTATATTGTTTTATGTAACTTAAATCTTGTGGGTTTGCTTTCTGTAATGTATTATTCCCTGTCCCAACTGTATGCTGAAGTACGATTGATAATTGGAGATGTCTTGTTTTTGACAAGTGGCACAACTTTAACATTTTGTATGTGTAGGTAACTTTGTTGGACTGGAAGGAGAATGACATTCAAAGACAGCACACCACCCAGTCACATTACTTACGTCCAGCAGTTTCTAAAGTCTCCAGTATCTGCCCTATGGTTTTGTTGTCTCCAAAAGGCTGTGGTTCTAGATTCTCTTGAAGACAAAGATGTTATTACAGATTTGAGAGGCAAGCTGAGTATGCATGGATGATAGTTGGAACCACTGTGTGCTGGTCAGTTTAGCTTTGAGACTTGTAACTGTGTCATTTAATTTTTTTGAGTATGGTTGGGGTTGTTTTTTCCCAAAATGCATTATTTGAGAACAGAATGTTCTTTGGCTTACAATCTAACAATGCAACTTCCTTAGACAAACTAACTGGTCATTTATTAGCAGACAAATCTCTTCCAATGCTGACTCTCAAGCACTAGGTATACAAAGTTTAGCTGCTACTCCCACTTAATTTTAGACACTTCCAGAAAGAAAATCATACAAAGGTGAGGAAGTGGGCACCTAAGTCTACAAGCTAGCAAGATAGATGAGTGTTAGCAGGAATCTTGCTTCTGAGGAAGTGGTCTTGAAGCTCACTTGTAGTGTATTAGTAAATATGTGTGGCTTGTGATCATCTGGTGATCATCATTCTTTATAAAACAAAAAGTGCAGAAACTGGCTGAGTGAAGTGCTAGGATTTTCAGACTGAGAATGTGTGTGTACAAATGAAAAAGATTGCTGGTTGCAGCCCACAGAGCTGGGCAGAACACAGCAGCCACTCCCCACTCGGATATAGTTCTGGAGTGACAGGCACTGAGGGAACAGGAATCTGTCCAAAGCCCAGGGGAGCGCCGTAAATGCAGCATACTGACCCATTTTGTATTTAATCCTTATTCCATGTCTCCTCTAGAATAAAGTAAATGTGAAAGCCGGGAAGGGAGTGTTCTCCCAACTGCACAGTGGTTTGCACTATTGCGCCATCATTCCATCTAATAATCATCAATAAACACTTGGAAAAGCCTCTCTCAGAGCTCCTTTCTCTTGCACTTTAGGCACTGGCACAGGCGTTTGCAGAGTAGATTTTGCATCAGCACAGTAGGGTCTGCTGCAGCTTTCGATCACTGGCCGCTGATTCTTAGAAATGAAACTAGGTGGAAATATGGAATTCCTGTCACGAGGACACACAGACTCCCCCCATGCAGAGTCCTGTACAATAGTCGATCCCAGAAAAATGAGCCTCATGCCCCAGAGCAGTGTTAGGTCAGCTTTGACTATGCCTGTTGCTAAATTTTGGAGCAATTGCTGAGCTTGTGCAGTAAAATCTGATTGGAAGCAAGGGAAGCGAGTGTTTTCCTACTCCTTTTTTAAAGTGCACCCCGGGAATGGTAGAGCCTGCTGCTGTGTGCCTGCCTGCTGCCACAGGGCGGGGTAGGAACGGGAGCACCTTCCTGCTCACCAAGCCTAAAAGGGGGCATCGGTTCATTATTTGTAGACTCCATCCTTCCTCTGGCCTCTTTTAGTCGTCTGGAAAGCGGAATTGAGGACAGCCGGGGCTCAGGGTTGCTGGAACTGCCCGGTTCCTCCCCTCTGCACGTCACTGGTCGTGGCAGCAGAGCCGCTGCAGACACTTTTTAACAGCCTTGACTGGTGCTCCTGAGCTTGGAAAAGCGCCCACAGGAGCTGCCCTGGCAGGGGCTGCACTGCGGGAACACTCGGGGCGGGCGGGGACCGGCGTCCTGGGCCTGCCCCGCCCGGGATGCGGCTTCCTGGGGCCGTGCCGGGCAGACGAGGCCGTTCTCCCGGCCCGGCCCGGTGTCCGTGTCCATATTCCGTGTCCATATCCCATGTCCCGTATCCCATGTCCATGTCCTGTGTCCATGTCTCCTGTCCCGTATCCCATATCACATGTTCGTGCCCCGTGTCCGTATCCTCCGTCCCTATCCCACATCCCACGCCCTGAATCCCGCGTCCGTGTCCCCGCGGCTCCGGCAGCGNCTGTTCGAGTGCCCGAGCTGGTGAGGGCGGGACGGGACCGGGACCGGGACCGGGCACCGCGGAGGGGGGAGCGGGGCCCTGTTCGAGTGCCCGAGCCGGTGAGGGCGGGCCGAGGCCGGTCCCGGCCGGAGCGGGGAGCGGGGCCTGTGGTGCGGCCGTGCGGGGCCGGGGTTCCCTGCCGGGAGCCCGGTGCGGTGCAGAGGGAACGCCTCGCTCCGGGGGCTGTGCCCGCTGCGGGGGAGCGGCCGGGGCGGGGCGGAGCGGAGCGGTGTGTCGGGGCAGAAGCAGCGATGTGTGTGCTGCGGTGAGAGCCGGCGGGGCAGGGCGGCATTGCCCGGTGAGCCCCGGCCCCGGGCGCCGTGTGTCCCCAGTGTCCCGGTGCTCGGGGCAGGGATTGGAATGCCGGCCCGGTTTATAAGTTTGTAACTGCCTGCGTTAGGTGGTAAAGCCATTGAACCCGCTCGTGGGAAAGCAGTGCTGACATGTTTTAGGATCTGGTTTGCATACACAGTAACAAACACCGACACAAGGCAGGATGGTGCTCCTTAAGATTTTGAGACAACACAGTAGATAAAGCCAGAAATTATTCTGGGGGCTCAGTTTGAAATTTGAAGTATAATTTGTTTTGTTTTTTCTTCAATGTTTTTATACTGCAGTGATTACAACATGCATTATATTCCCTGATAATTTGGAATGGCTTGTGCCTTTGAGAGCTGTAGGTGGAAGAGCTGGAGAAGTACAGCCTGGGAAATGCTTAGTGCTTCCATGCTATTGCAGAGGAAATCCTAAAGAAATCCCATCTGGAGGGGAGGACTGTAACACCTGTACCTGTGAGGGCCTCTGCAGGTTCCTGTTTTCTGGCTTTATCTGCAGCAGGGCAGGGAGTGAAAATAAAACAGTAAACCTGCATCGAGAGTTCCAGCCACAGAGCTTGTGTTGTGTGACCTTCCATTGCTTGTGAGCAGTGACCCCAAAATGGAGAGGGGGGGTGGTTGTGGCTGGTGGGGTCTGTGGCCTCACCCCATAGCAACAAGGACCTCTCCTCCCAGGGAGTTTATTTCTTTATGGCTTATTTTTATAGTCTGCAAAACAAGTAGAATATATTCCATGTGAAAGCTTTGGATGCTTCCCTTGAACATCTCCTGGACTGCAGATCCCAGCTGGTGATTTGGCAGTGTTTGCTCCTTCCAGAGCAAACCAAAGGGCACACAGGTGTGCTGTGGAACCAGTGGATTCTCCAGAGTGGGGGTGCTTTGCAGCAGTGTTGGACCAACAGGGTGATTGTTCAAAGCTCTTCATAGGAAGTCTTTGTGTAAAGGTGTCCTGGTCTTTCACAAGCCCCAGAAAGGCTCCTGCACAGGTAAAAGCCTCCATCTCTGAACCTGTTCTGCCCCATTTTCTGCACAGAAATTCACAGCTTTTATCAGGTTTAAGTTGTGGCTTTGATTTAGTTTTTCTGCTGATGCAGTTACTTAAAATATTTATTCTAATTTGTTCTAATTCTATTCCATAGAATATTTGTTCTTTCTTTCCTTGTGTTCCCAGCAGTTAAACTTACTCAAGACAGATGAAAATCAGGGGTTGCCATCTGAACAGTACTTGCTGATGCCTGTACTGTAACTCCTGCAAACATGTTAGCCAAGATTTGGGCTGTGCACTTACAGGGAGAATATATTAAGACTTTTGCAAGCCTTCAGAGCTGGTTTTAGGGTGTGGAAGTGATTTCTGTGTGGTCCAAATGATGTAGTGTGTAGTTTTGCAGTGACCATCAGGTGGTTGATAGATTCTGCCAGCCTCTCCTTTTGTCCTGCTGTAACTTCCATCTGGAATTATGAATCTTGACAAACCAGGAGTGAGGGTGTCCTGTGTGTACTGGAAAGGACATACAATTAAAATGGTTTGTTTTAGAGGCAGCAGTTGTTTCTCTTCAGCCTCTCTGAGCCAAGAACTGGCTCCTTCTGGCAGTGCTTTTACTCACATTTTTGGGAGGATGAGCCCCAGAGTTGTGCAAGTTTTCCACCTTATCCTTGAAGGTGGACATGAAAGTGTGAGCAGTAGTCACAGAGGCCAAGATTTTTAGTAAGTGGCTAAATTTAGGCTTTGGAGTCCATGTTTAGAAACCCAAATAGTTGACCTAATTTTGGACTAACACAATAGAACCAAAGCTGTCCTATGCCCTCAATAGCTACAGCTCAGAATGACTCTGTGCCTTCCTGCACTCAGGCAGGGAGTTCCAGCTGGGTGTAGGTGCACCCTGTTGCCAGGTCAGCACTTGTGGAAGGGGGGACCCTGGTTTGTGAACCTTGAGTGCTGTTACTCAGCCCTTGTGACCTCCATCCCACCAGAGTGTCAATGGCCCTGTGCTCAGGTTACAGGAGGGCTTATCTTTGGTACTCAAGGTGCTCCTTCCAGGACTGAGCCCAGCTTGGGCTTTTCTTTCTGGTTTTGACCATCTGTCCCTGCTCTCTGCCTTTGCTCTGTCCTTGTGCAGTGGAAGGTGTGCCACCAAGGGCAGATTCCTCACACAACCACCCAGACCTACAGCACAGAGACGTGGCCTGGCCTGTGGAGCAGGAGGTGAAGAAAGCAAAGAACATTTTCTGTTTCTGATACAGAAGATTTCTCTGCTTGTAGTTGTATTAATCTTTTAAAAACCTGGGCCTTTATTCAGTGGTGTCCCTTGTAAACATTTCATTCCTGATCCTGGTAAGCAGTTGGTGTTGTGTAAGGCCAGCAGGTCCATGGCTGCAGCTGCTCTGCCTGTGAGGGAGGGAGTGCTGAGGGCAGGGAAGCAGAGGGGCTGTGTCTGCCAAGGGTTCTGGCAGATGGACCATTTCTTACAGGACATGCAGGAAACAATCTGTGTAGGAAGCAGTGGAGGGATTCATACAAGAACTCTGTGTGCTGCCCCTGTTAGAGCTGAGGGGTTTCATTAATTACCTTGACAAAAGTGACCACAATCCTCATTAGTGACCTCAGTGTGGGCAGTGGAGAAGCCAGAGAATTGTCCAGTCCTTCTGGTGTCATATGAAGAGCAGATCAGTAAAAACAAGATCAAATGCAGGATCAAATCTATGATGGAAACCAGGGATTAAGAACAACTTCAAGGTGTAAAGTAACTATTCAGAAGTAAAAGGATGCAAGTTTATATTCAGAAATAAAAGAGCAGAGTATATAGGCTAAGCACAGTGACCATCAGCCACCAGTAACATACAACTGTTCAACAATCAATGAAAAGACTCATCCTGTAGCTGGTGTGCAATGATGTGGGGCAACCCCAAGCACATACACAGGCTGGGGGGAGAACTGATGGAGAGCAGTCCCGAGGGGAAGGACTTGGGGGTGTTGGTTCAGAAGCTCACCCTGCCCCAGCCAGGAGCAGTGGCAACCCAGAGAGCCCCTGTCCTGATCCCACAGCAGGGAGGGGCAATCCTGCCCCTCTGTGCTGCTTTCGTGAGACCCCTCCTGCAGAGCTGCCTCCAGCAGAGGGAGGACCTGCAGCCTGCTGCAGGGAGGCCACAGAGATGCTCCCAGGGCTGGAGCCCCTCTGCTCTCCAGCCAGACTGGGAGAGCTGGTCGTGTTCACCTGGAGAAGGGAAGGATCCAGGGAGAGCTTGGAGCCCCTGCCAGAGCCTAGAGGGGCTCCAGGAGAGCTGGAGAGGGACTGGGGACAAGGGCTGGAGGGACAGGACACAAGGAATGGCTTCCCAGTGCCAGAGGGCAGGGAGAGATGGGCTATTGGGAAGGGATTGTTGGCTGGGAGGGGGGGGAGGGACTGGCCCAGGTTGGGCAGAGAAGCTGTGGCTGCTCCATCCCTGGGAGTGTCCAAGGCCAGGTTGGAGCCACCTGGGAGAGTGGGAGGTGTCCCTGCCCAGGGCAGGGGGTGGAATGAGATGGGATTTATGGCCCCTTCCAACCCATCCCACTCTGGGATTCTGTGTGAGGTGGAGAAGTGTCAGTGCTGTTGTAGAAGGTGCTCATGAAATTATGTTGTCTGTGTTACTTAATAAAGCTCATCTATACTTAAAAAAGAGGAATTATTTTGTTATAACTGAAGGGAAAGAACAAGAAAAATTAGAATGGATATTAAAGGATTTGATTGAGAATTTAGTATGGAAATGAAGCTGTCAGAATAACAAGGCTTTGGAATGGTTTCCCGGGAGGCATAAAGGTTACAGTCTTGTCTTCCTCTGATTTCTACAGGTAAGTTACACTTCCAGTATACCTGTTCTCACTCTGAAAGTGGGAATAATCTTAGGGAATGATGGTTGCCTTATTGCTCACTACTTAATACTCCTTTTCCTATTTAATTCAGTGTCATTTGAATTAATTTTTGATGTCATAAAACCTGTAGTTCTCTCTTATAGAATATTCATGGCCTTGCTCTCAGAAATGAAATTTTGTATATAATTTCCAAATGAAACCATATTCCATGGAGACTTTGTTCCTGAGTAAGTAACCAAGGGAACCAGAGTGAGCCAGAAAAATCTAGTTCTGTGTGGAGCTGCAGTGTAACAAGAAAAGGTGCACAGTGCCAAGGTGAAGTTGGACACAAGCTTTAATCCAAATGGAATGCTTTGTTCAGTCAGAGCAGTCATGTTTCTTATCAGAAATCTTCCATAAAACAGTGCAATTTATTTCTTCAGGAAAGGTCTGTAATGAACCACCAGCTTTTAAAATTGTGCTTCTTACAGGTGGAAGTTTAGTGAGAATTAAATTATTCTAAGAGCCCAGGAAATTGTCACCCAACAGACTCTGGTGCTGGCGTGGGCTCAGCTCCTGTGGTGTGTGCTGTGCTCTTGAGAAAGGCACATCACTCATTGCTTTGTGATCAACCAACATCTCAGGAAGAGGAGTTGATTTATTCTTGATCTCTTTCTGTAGAGAAGAGCATAAAACCAGCTGAAACCATTGGAAACCAAAGCTCAGAGGGTTTCCTATCACCCCATGTGCTGACCAGTAACAAACCTGAATTATTCCATGCTCTGGAGCAAAGCACTCTGGGCTTTGGCCATCAGGCACAAAGGCGTTTGGGGAGCTGAAAGCTCTGTCTTGGTGGTCCTGTTTAACAGCTCATATCAGACCTCATCTCCATAAGTTTTCTAGATTTTCTTAGTTAAAGTTTTATTCCACTGCACTGAGTGACAGTGCAAGTGATGGACATGTTGGAAAAGGCACTCAGATCCAGGACAGTTTTCACATCCAGGCCTCCTTGGTCCTGGTGTTTCAAGCAACAATGAACACTCTGATTTTGTTGCATTCCTTGAGGGAACAAAGAGAACAGATACTTGCCTGGTTTTCCCGATCTTTTGAAGGCATGCACTCCTTTTTTTCCCTTCTCCCTTGCATGAAGCCATCCATGCTGGTTATCATCCTGCTCATGCCCTTCTCAGCAAGAGAAGCAGAACTAGTACAGCATTCACAAAGTTGAAACATGATGGATTTATAATTTCCTCTTTCTGATGTCTGTCCTCCTCAGCTCTGGAGGAATGTTCCTCTGATTTCTTCTGAACGTGGTCACAGTGGCTCTGGATTTCCCTGGGTGGCAATAAGGAGCCTGGAGCTCCTGCCCTGGTTCAGGTGGTGTTTTCTAGCACTAAGCAGGGCCAGTGCCTGACCCAGGAAGTTTTTTCAAGCAGTAGTTCAGTACCATGAGATTCATTTGTGGCATTTGAATCTCATTTGAGTTTCCTGTGTACCTGTTGTCACAAGTGATTTTTCTCATTTGTTTGTTGGCTCTTTTCTTCCAGACTGTGTATGAACAAACCAGAGCCCTCCTTTTTTCCTGACTCTCAATCATTTGTATTCCCTCTAGTCTAGTGTTTCTTTTCACTATCTTAATTTCCATAAGACCATTTCTTAATTTTGTCAAAAGCTTTTAGTACAATGCCAGTCTACTGTTCAGAAACCTTGTTTACACCTTCCTGCTTGTCTTCAGTAATTCTGGTGGATCCATGGAATCACAGGATGGTTTCAGTTGGACCTTAAAGCTCACCCCATCCACCCCCTGCCATGGGCAGGGATAACTCCCACTCTCCCAGGTTGCTCCAACGTGGCCTTGGACACTTCCAGGGATGGGGCAGCCACAGCTTCTCTGGGCACCCTGTGCCAGGGCCTCCGCACCCTCCCAGGGAAGGATTCCTTCCTTATATCTAATTAACCCTGGCATCCTTCAGCCTAAGGCCATGCAAAACCCATGAGAATTCTTTGAAGTCACTAGTTTTAAGCATTACCTCAAAGATATGGGCTGGGAAAGGAACAGCTGAGAGAGATGTTGGGTGCCTTGAAATAGTGAACTGAGATTCTGCTGTCCTTTTGAGAAGGACAATAGTTTGTGAAATGAAATTAATACCAAGCAGATTTGTGGTCAGATAGTGTAGAAGGTGCTTCAGCTGTTGGTAGGTGTCCTAGGTTGAAGTATATTCTATTACCATCTCCGTGAGCTGGTGAAACCAGGTGAGGCAGTGTTCCTCGCCTCCTCCCTCTGTACTATCTTCTGTTAATGGGCCATCAATGCCTCGCCCCATGACTCAGAGATAGCTCCTTCCTGGACTATCTGCTGTTAATGGGCCCATCAGGCCTTATCACACGACTCACCATCCCATTGTTGAGATGCTTCGCCCAGAGGGAGGAGACAACTATTCCACCCTGGATATAAGCTGAGACTCTGAACACCACAGGAGCGCTTACCTACTGCACTCCCAGAGGACAAGAGCTACCATTGGACTTTCTCACCCTTTTCTTTTTACAGGATCACTGCTTCAACGGAACTGCTTTGCTTGGACTGCTACCACCATAGAGTGTCAGGGTGTATCTGACTTTGTCAGTGTTCTTGTGCTACTGCATTTATTTATTTCTTTTAATTTTCTTTTTCCTATTAAATTATAATTCTGACTTGCAGTCTCCCACTGGTTTGATTTCAAACTAGTACAGTAGGTGATCTGTGAAACTGTCTGTGGGAGATCCTGTGAATGAGTTGTTTCCATTGGTCCTTAGGGCAGTTCAGGGACGTGGCTCAGGAAGCCTTTGGGTTGGGAACTGGCAGAGTATTCCTGGGTGAGGCACCTGATACAGGTTGCTGAGGGCAGCTTTTGGTTTGCAGGAGGTTCCTTGCTCTGGGTTTGTCAGTTTGACCTGCCTGATGCAATCCCACAAGAACATGAAGGATGTGTACAGTTCTTGAATTCATACAGCAGCAGCAGCACTACTCTCCCAGTTCAACAGTGCTTTTCTTTTTCATGAGAAATGATCTAAAGGAACGTGGGCCACTGTGTAAATCGTGTGACCATTGAGTATCCAGGGAGGGATCACTGAAAGGATCAGCAGAGGCCAGACTAAGAAGTAGATTTGCCTGTACAATGAATTTATTGACAGGTTTACCTATTTGGAAAGAAAACAAAAAAAAAGGTTGGGGAAGTAGCTGCCATTTGATCAAATAAGGCAGGGTTGTGAAAATTATCAAGAGTTGTGTTGCAGAGTAACCAGAATTTGGCACTTCAGAGTAATGGGGAAAAAACAAGTCATCCAGTGCTCAGGGCCAGAAAGAGGGAATACTGAGAAGTGAGCATGAATCTGTGAAAGGAACCTTTCTTTAAGTGAAAACTGAGCACTGAGATCTGCAGGGAGCACAGGAGGAGGCAGCAGTGCCTTGGTGTACCCTGGCTATAGAGGAGAGTAGTGCTTGAGAGAAGGCAGTTCCCTGGCTGGTCTGTTCCCCACCCCACCATAATCTCATTTCTAGAAGCAGTCAGCACTCCAGCAGATTGTCCTGGAGCTTTGCATCCTTTGCTTTTGCTGCTGCTATTTGTTCACCCATCACTATTAACCATATACTCATTTGGGTGATATATCCTGGCAAGAAAACTTGTCCAAGTCCCAGCTGACAGATTCAGAAAGGTTTAGAGAGGTCTGGACAGGCTGGTGTAACAGGTTGGGAGCAGGGAAGAAATGCTTGAGAAAGAAATGAAGTAGAAGTAACAGAAGACTGTTCCTGTGTGAAGCTACCAAGGAGAGCTGACCTGGGGACACAGAGGAACCATCAGATTTTAAGGCACCTCCCAGAGATGAGAACATCTGTATTTAACCCCCTCAAACAACTTCAATGACCAGTGGCCTTTCATTCTCCTCCAGCCCCCTGAAAACAGCACTGCCCATTGTCACTGTCCCCTGGGCTGGCTCCCAGCAGTGGGCAGATGGGAGTGGGATCTCTGGGCATTTCTCAGAAGGGCAGCAATGCAGCTGAGAACTGGTCACTGCTGCTACCTGACAAGCTGGTGCAGCCTTAGGGACAAGCAGTAGAGCTGTTATCCATGAGGGTGTACCAGAGGTGGAACCTTTGAGAGATCTGAGCAGGAAAAGACCCTTGGTGCCAACAGGCAAAGACCCTGTGTGGTGCAGGGCAGTGTGCTGGGTGTGAGCCCTGGCAGTGGCCAGTGCTGATCCCTGGGGGTGCTGGCATTGTGCAGCTGTGCCCTGCTGAGAGCCACAGGCCTCTGTGCTCCCTTGGCTCAGTGGGAATCACACTGAGAGGTGGGTGTGCCCCGTGGGAGGGGAGCAGGGCTGGAGCTGCAGGGCTGAGGCAGGATTGTGCTGTGCCCCTGCAGGGCAGGGAAGTGTGATCACAGGGCAGGGGGCAGGAACTCTGGCTGTTGGACAACACTTTGATGTAACACAGGGCACCTTTGGGGGTTTTTGCCATTACCAGTCCTGGGGGGGGAAGTTTCTGTTCCTCTCAGCAGCCAAGGGTATACAAGTGCTGGTTTGAGGGTGACAGAGCCCTTGAGCAAGTCTTGCCAGCCTGTCCCCTTCTCTGGCTCTTAGGCTCCTCCTGCCTCATATCATGTTCTCTCAGGAGCTGCTCTGTTTATTGTGTAAATCAGCTGGTTTTCCCCTGGAGAAGTAAAGCTTGAGATGCCTCATGTCCTGTCAGCCTTACTCTTAACCATAAAAAGTCTTAGTTTATGTGTTGTTGGAAGGAATCTGCAGGAAGGAAAATTACAGGATTTTCGTGTTTTCCCAAAAATACTTCTGCTTGCATTTGTGTAGGTTTGGTCTGTAGGTTAAACAGAGTTTCAGCTCTAATACTAATAAACTTCTTATTAAATGTTTTGATACCATATTTT
Source organism: Serilophus lunatus (assembly GCA_013399895.1). NCBI lineage: Eukaryota > Metazoa > Chordata > Aves > Passeriformes > Eurylaimidae > Serilophus > Serilophus lunatus. The sequence continues at coordinate 1,599,332 of VXBA01004274.1, forward strand.
TTCTTTCATTATTTTCCAGGGCAGGGAAACCACCACCTGGCCTACACCTGGATGTGGTCAAAGGAGACAAACTCATTGAGGTATGGAAAGAGGGTTGGATGGATTTGGTGTGTTGTGTACACAGGCACCAACAGTACAACATTTCCCAGCATTTTCCACACCTAGAAATATTTCCTTTCTCTCTCATATTCATTATATTCAACACAGTTTGTTTCACCCTGAAACTTCAGAATGAAGTGGCTTTTCCCTTGCCTGTGCTTTAAGGAGCCCTCCTGCCATGCAAAGCCTCCAGCAGTTATCCCCCAATTAGCTGCACTGTTTGAAGGGACACAGCACTGCAGGGCTCAGCAAGCAGTGACGCTTTGGTTCCTGAACATCAGACCTGCCCTAGTGAGAGAGACAAGAAATAAAATGTGAGGGAGACTCAATACTTTGCAGAGAGTTGTTTCTTCCAAATTTGACTTTGGACTGAAGTTCACATTTTCTTCTCTATAAGATGCTTACACAGGAAGTATCAGACTGCAGCAGAAGGCACCTTGTCCTGGGAACTGCAGGAACTGAATAACATGGGTGAAGAAATCTGAAATACAGAAGAGTAAAAGTAAAAGCTCTTCCCTTTTGTACCACTTGTTTGGGAAACCTGGCTGGTCAGCTTGTTTTTTATTTTACAGTGAGGTTAACCAGGCACCCTGTATCTGTCCTACAGTATGGAATACAGTTTGGTTTCCCTCCCACATCCAGGAGCTGTGAACAGTGTTGTGATCAGCACAGACACAGCGAGTTATTCTTATTACAGCAGAGGAATTTATCTGTTATGCACCATCTCGTTCTCTTGTTTCATATTTCATCTTATATCACACTTTTTTAAAGAAAAGTCTCTTTAACATGGTTGACAGAGAGGACCCAAACCAGTGAATGTATTTTAGCTGTGGAGACACTCCTAACTTGCAGTTGTCTGAAACAGAAATGTTTCTGCCCAGAAAACTTGGCAAAGCTGAGCCAACTTTTCTGAACAAAAAAATTTGGAAAATTAAGAAATCAGTGTTAGATCAAAATTTAGGCAGCTTAAAGTCTTGGCTGGTATTTAGTGTATGCTACCACAGAGGCATGGAACAGTATAAAGTGTTCCTTCTGGTGTCTAGCAGGAGAGATTTACTGTTTGGAATTTGGTTAAGTTACCAGTGTATGCTTTGCATAGGAAAGCAGGTGGAGATGTCATTAATAGGTGTCTCACAAATAAACCAGAAATATGAGACTTTTCTTTATAGTCCATTGATGTTTTGAGAGAGTCCTCTTACTCTGGATTTGAAGACAAAAAATTGGCAAAGCCAGTCTTGACCTAAAAGATCTTTGTTCAATCTTGACTGGAAAGGAGTGAGAGGCTGGCACACATGTACTGCATCTTCAGAGCAGCTCGTTGGGCCTACAAGTTCACACCAGCAGCTCAGGCTCTGGACACTCCCCTTCACCAGCACTGTGGCTCTCAAACTCTTTGCATTGCTTTTGTCTTCAAAGCCTGGGCTGTATGTTCAGCCTCTCCTGCCTCTGACCTGTTGCAAGTGCTGTTGGAGCCCAGAGAGCTGCAGTAGGATTGTTCCTGAGCCCAGCCTTTCAGCAGCAACACATGGGGAAGGGACTGTCCTTGGCACTGAGTTTTCCTCTGTTTCTTTCAGGCCATGGATGAGATTCAGGGAGCAAAGTTACATGGCAGTGGCTTTGGAGTTTTTGGTATGTGGCAGGTGGCCAAACATAACTTTGGGGTTTAGTATGTAGCATGTGGCCTTCCAGCCTGGGGATTGATTCTGTGTGGGTTTTCCTTTGCACTTTTGAGTGGACAGAGCTTTAGGATAAAGAGTTCACATGGAGCTCCCTGCTGAATGTGCCATACAATTGTCAGTCATGGGAGTCCTGGTCAGGACTGAAAAACAAAGCAAAATGCCATATGGAAGCCCCACTGTTTTTGGTAATGAATGAGAAAATGTTTGTATAAAGTGACAATCAGGACCATTGTCCTGGTAGAGTCAGGCTGTGCTGGACCAACAGAAGGCCCAGGCTGGCTCTGTGAGCTTGGGGTCTCTGTCTGCTTTGGAAAAGTGGGTGGAACAGGAATCCCAATTATCTCTTCCTTCCATCAAGCCTTGATAACCTAAAGAGGTTCTTCTTGTTGCCATGAAGAGCACTGTTAGCAGCCATTTCCAGTCTGCTATCCAGGTACTCCGAGGTTCAGGGGGGAATGGGATCACACAGAGGGCAGGGAATGCCTCTGGACTTGGAGTTTTACCTGCTGACATTACTGAGCCTGGCTGGGTGTCCTCTGGGCTGCTGAGGGCAGAGTGGGAAGGGCTGGCTGAGGGGGCAGCTCTGGCAGCGTGTCCCATGGAGCACACACACATTGGCAGGCTGTCCATGGAGCACACACACATTGGCAGGCTGTCCATGGAGCACACACACACTGCAGGCTGTCCATGGAGCACACACACCTGGGCAGGCTGTCCCATGGAGCACACACACACTGCAGGCTGTCCATGGAGCACACACACATTGCAGGCTGTCCATGGAGCACACACACCTGGGCAGGCTGTCCATGGAGCACACACACATTGCAGGCTGTCCATGGAGCACACACACATTGCAGGCTGTCCATGGAGCACACACACCTGGGCAGGCTGTCCATGGAGCCCGCACACATTGGCAGGCTGTCCATGGAGCACACACACATTGGCCGGCTGTTCCTGGAGCACACACACCTGCTCTGGGGCCTTGCACTTGTGTAGTGATGGCTTCAGTCTTCTGCTCCCTGCTGGTTACCTGGAACAAGGTCCTGTGTGTGTGTGCACAGGAGCTGTGCAGCAATGTAGTGGCACGTGGGAGAGATCTCTGTGTTTTTCTGTTCAGCACAGAGACAAAAATAAAAAAGACAAAGGGTTTTCCAGTTTTGTCTTTTCTGGTAGCCAGCAGTAAGCAAGGAAGATGGTTGTGAACTGCTGTGGGTTACTGAGCACTTGGTACTAACCGAGCCATCGGTGTCCCAGCCTCCTGCAGAGGCCTGAGGGTCACCCTGTGATTGCTGGGTCTGCAAAGTGCAACAGCAAAACAAGCCATGCAGTGTTTAAGCTCAGTGTGTGAAGGAAGACACTGGGTTATAGCTCAGAGGCACAGGACATTTTGGAAACCTTGTCTTGAAGGAAAGGCAATAAAATTATTTTCTCTGCTGATGATTTGTTGCAATACTTCCAATTTATGAATTTGTGTCTTTGCAAAATCTCTTGAAGTACTGCCCCAGTCAAGGCAGCATTGTTTGTATGCAGCAGGGACAAATGAAAATTTACAGGATGCTTTTGATGTCAGCTGTGAGCAAGAGTAAGAAATTGTTAGACCCACTCTTATGGTACTTGAAATCATAGCTGCCTGTGGAGCTGAGCACCATTTGTGGAGGAATGAATCAGCTTCTGAAGATCCACTTGCTCTTACCAGAGCTGTGTTTACACAGGACTTTTTTTTGAAATTTGCAATGCAGTTGGTACTTGTCTTTCTTACAATGTGGAGTCATAGAATTCATTAGAACAAAGGTGTTGAGCCTGGGAAAAGTCAAGGGTCCTGGACTGAGTAAGGAACTGCAGAATATGGGACATAAATCCAATCCTGGGGAGTTGAATCTCCAGAAAACCTAACCAGGGTTCCTCAAAAGATGTGTTGTGATGTTCTTGGATGAACAGCTGGATGAAACAACTCTAATCTCAAATGGAAAATGTCAGTAAGAGTCCTGGAACAATGGCTAATCCTGGCAGGGCAGAGCCCCTCAGAGGCACACTGACGTGTGGAGAGTACAGGGAGGGGGCAGAGGGACCTGTGTACAGGTGGGGAAAGAAAAGAAAAGTCAAACTCAACGGGAAAGGATTGAGGAGACCATGTACTAGTTTAAGCTCTTCATCTGTGGCTTATACTCACTGGTTAAATCAGCATTTGTAAAGAGAAAGTGAGACACCTGCTGCATGTTTTACTTGTCCCAATTGGGGGAAAATCACTTGCATTTTGCATTTGCCAGGAGACAATTTACTTGCAGGTGAATTGCCAATTAAGCTGTGATTACTGGCTCATTAAATGAACTGTGGATTCACAAAGAAGATATTTTTGTGGTTAAAGTCTAAGAATGGGCACTCCTGTGGATTTTCTGCCAGCCTCTGTATCACTGAGGGGACTGACAAAGTTGTCCTTCTATCCAGCTGTTTGATTTCACGGAACTGCTTGAAATTTAGAATCTTATAGTGCTGGTTGAAATTGGCCAGAGACTGAGAAGTTCTGTGGTGTAGTAGTGGATGTCAGGAGCTGATAGATACACACACCTTGATCACCTCAATCTTTTTATTTCAAGGAAGCAGGCCAAAATGTGAGTCAGTAGATTTCACAAAGCATTAACTGTCATGAACTGGTGCTTAAATTGCATACTTCGAGTTGAACAGATTGTTACCTATGGGGCCAATTAATTGTGAAGTCATCATGATGTATGCAAGTGTGGAGTCAGTTCTTCTAGTGCCCTGAAAGAGTGGGTAAACATAAATTAAATGAACTGAATTACTCAATGCCAGATGATGAGAGCTTGCAGCATGGGGGCTGACAGATGTGAGGGTCCCAAAGTCGTGTTTCTGGGGTACCACTTTATACACCCCAAGTCCCAGATGTTCATGGAGTGCCTTAGATGTTCCTACAACTTGGGATGGCCTGGGTGTAAGCAGTTGTTCTTTCCCATAGCTTGCACAGTGGAATTTTGTCCAGTGTGCTAATTTCAAACCTTTACCATCATTTAAGTCTGGAATTAACACTTTCCTTTCACACAGTTTTCCAGAGTGGGAATTTTTGTTCAAGTAGGTTACCCAGATCTGCCTTACCAGCCTGGGTTCTGTTGTTGCCATCTGCTCTTATCACTAGTTCCTGTCTTGGGAATTTCCTTCTTGGACAGTGGTTTGAGACAATTAAATGCATTCTTTAAGTCCTCACATGCCTGTAATTCATTGCTTCCTAGAGCAGCTGGCACACAGTCTGACCAGGGGCAGTCTGAACAAGTCCACTCAAACAGGGGAAGATTAATGCAGGGAAAAAAGGCTTTGCAAGCCAAAAACTTGGCTCAGATGTGTGGCATTGGGATTGGGGAGGGTATTGATGAGCTGGGAATGGAGGGAGGGAGGAGAAGAAATCCACGTGCTCAAGCAGGCAGAACTAAGATCTGGGGTTTTCTGAAAGAAAATGTATCCTCAGCATTCCCTTGATGATGCTGTTGAAGCTTGTGGGCTTTGATAAATGTTTCAAAAACCAGGAGAAGCCTGTTAACAGATGTGTAACTCACTGCCAGCCTTTACCTTGTGCACCTGGAGCAGGAAATGACAGATTAGATGAAGTTCTTGGGATCCACTGAAAAGGTTCTGCCCCTGCCCTGCTCAGGTCCTGCAGCATTCAGGGGCAAGGGGTTCCCTCAACAACATGGTCTGGGAATGGACCATTGCAGGACTTTGTCAACATGTCCCTCACTTTAAAGAGATGGTTTGTGTAACTGATGTTAAGGTTTGTAAGATCTTGTTTGAAGAAGAGATTCGAACTAGGATGAATAAAGAAAAAAGGCCTAAAATTAACTGGTTTACTTGAATAGGCTAATGTGGATTCACATCACAGCATATACTCAGTATAGTTTTGCATCTTTATACCAGGGGTCTGAAATCTCCTGTAGGTCCAGTTCTGTACAAGAAGTATAATTTTGATGTTGTGTATCAGCCTGGAGGTCACTGAGTGCGGGTTCCTGCCTTAGCCAAGGCCCAAGTTCATCATTCGAGGAGTGGGTTAAAATCTTTGGGAGCACATGTGAGAGAAGCTCTTGTATGAGACAGTCTCATGCTTTGAAGAGTGACTGTCCTTCCCAGACTGTCTTGTGTTGGCTGGTAAAGAAGAGAATAACTGGGACTCTCCCATATTCAGCTGTTCTGATTTTACAAAGAGCAGACTTGAGTTTCTATATTTAACAGTGCCAGACTAAACTGAAATATTGATGAGCTGTTGATGCTTCATTTTGAATTTGCTCTGTTTATTCATGTTCTTGAATTTTTTCAGGAAGATCCAAAAGATTCCAAGAGTCTAATACGCTTCTCTGTTTGACATTCTACCTCAGAAACTCATCATTGATGAGAAGAAATACTATCTCTTTGGGAGAAATCCTGATCTGTGCGATTTTACCATTGACCACCAGTCTTGCTCTCGGGTCCATGCTGCCTTGGTCTATCACAAACATCTCAAGAGGGTATTCCTCATAGATCTGAACAGCAGTAAGTAGTGTGGCATTTAAACAGACAGAAGTGCAGTGTTTCAGTGCTTAAAAATTCTGAATCTCAGACATGTTTCCTTTCCTGTTGTTGTTTGCACTGCGTGGACACATGGTTAGATTTGGGTTTCGCATCTTAGGGAAGGGTTAAAGCAAAGGGGTGTTTGCTCCAGTCAGCTTACAGCTGCCTCACTGGATATTTAAAACATTTCTAGACTCCTGAGAGGCCGAAGGAGAGGAGGAAAGGAACTTGGCCTTCCCTTCACAATTTTAGCAAAGCCTTCTCTTCTGAGAGCGCTTTCTCAAGGTCTGAAACCTGTCATACGTTTTTTCCTACTGTCCAGACCTAGTACATTGGGACCTACAGGAGTACAGGAGGTAAAAGGTGTTTGTAATTTATTTGCATGACTTTTTGAGGACCTCTGATGTGTGTTATCTCACTTTGTGAGGTGGTGGTTCAAGTGTACACAGCAGATACTTTCAGCAGGACCTCAGTAGCTTGTACCTCAGAACAGCTGTGACAGCTGCTGAGCTTCTCAGACTTGAACTGGAGCCCAGCTGGGTGACTGACAGACTGATTTGCATTTTGATGCCCTCAGCACATGGCACGTTCCTGGGTCACATCCGTTTGGAAGCCCACAAGCCCCAGCAGATCCCCATCGACTCCACGGTGTCGTTCGGAGCCTCCACCCGCGCGTACACCCTGCGGGAGAAGCCACAGACGCTGCCGTCGGCAGTGAAGGGGGATGAGAAGATGGGTGGTGAGGACGAGGAGCTCAAGGGTCTCCTGGGCCTGCCAGAGGAGGAGACAGAGCTGGACGTGAGTACCATGGCACACTGGGCCTTGGTGGCATTTCCATCCAGGACAGCACTCCCCGCTTGTTTGCTTGGAGTCAGGGAGTCAGTGAGGTTGGAAAAGACCTGTAAGGTCATCAAGTCCAACCATAAATCTAACATTGCCAAGCCGTTACAGCCTGCCCCTAAAGGCAGGAGAAACTCAGGTTCTTGTTGTAGATCCCTTGGGGCAGATTAGAGTGAACTGACACTGAATGACCAGTGTTCATAAATATATATAAATATACATGTGTGTGTGTGTGTAGGGTTTATTTTAGAACAGTTTGGCTGCAATAGAAAGAAGGTATGGAGCTGTTTAGGTTATTACTATGTATAGTAATATATCAAAAGCATAAAAATAACAGTTAACCACACAGAATCACAGAACCAATTAAGTTGGAAAAGATCTCTGAGATCATCCAGTCCAACCTCTGACCTAAAACCATCTCATCAACTAGACCATGGCCCTAAGTGCCACATCCAGTCCCTCAAACACCTCCAGGGACCGTGACTTCACCACCTCCCAGAACAGCCCATTCCAATGCCCAATCGTTCTCTCTGTAAAGAATTTCTTCCCAATGTCTGATTGAAACCTCTCGAGGTGCAGCTTAAAACTGTGCCCTCTGGTCCTACTGCTGGTTGTCTGGGAGAAAAGACCAATCCCCACCTGGCTACAACCTCCTGTCAGGGAGTTGTAGAGAGCAATAAGGTCTTCCCTGACCCTTCTCCAGGCTAAACAACCTCAGCTCTCTCAGCTGCTCCTCACAGGGCTTGTGCTCCAGACCCTTCACCATCTTCATTGCCCTTCTCTGGACACGTTTGAGCATCTCAATATCTTTCTTAAACTGAGGGGCCCAGAACTGGACACAGTTCTCAAGGAGTGGCCTCACCAGTGCTGAGTACAGAGGAAGAATGACTTCCCTGCTGCTGCTGGCCACGCTGTTCCAGATCCAGGCCAGGATTGGCCTTCTTGGCCACCTGGGCACATTGTGTCTCATGTTCAGCAGGTTGTCCATCAGCACCCCCAGGTCTCTTTCTGCCTGGCCTCTCTCCAGTCACTCTGTCCCAGCCTGTGGGGCTGCAGGAGGTTGTTGTGGCCAAAATGCAGAACCTGGCACTTGGCCTTGTTAAATCTCATGCTGTTGGACTCTGCGCATCTCTCCAGCCTGTCCAGGTCCCTCTGCAGAGCCCTCCTGCCCTCCAACAGATTGACTCTTGTTCCCAACTTGGTGTCATGTGCAAACTTACTAATGATGGACTCAATTCCCAGATAATCAATAAAGATATTAAACAAGACTGGGACAACCCTGATCCCTGGGGACACCACTAGTGACTGGCCCCAGCTGGGTGTGACAACATTCCCCAGCACTCTTCAGGCTCAGCCATCAGCCAGGTCTTATCCCAGCCCAGAGTGCTCCTGTCCAAGCCCTGGGCTGCAGCTTCTCCAGGGGTTTGCTGTGTGGGATGGTGTCAAAGGCTTTGCTGAAGTCCAGGCAGACACATCCTCAGCCTTCTCATCCACCAGGTGGACCCCCTGGTCATAAAAGGAGATCAGTTGGTCAGGCAGGACCTGCCCCTCCTAAATCCTTGCTGGCTGAGTCTGACCCCTTGGCCATCCTGTAGGTGCCATGTGATTGCCTTCAAGATGATTTGTTCCATAATCTTTCCTGGAACGAAGGTCAGGCTGACAGGCCCGGATCCTCTTTCTGGCCCTTCTTGTGGATGGGCATTACACTGGACAACTTCCAGCCATCTGGGACCTCTCCAGTGAGCCAGGACAGGTGATAAATGATGGAGACTGGCTTGGTGAGCTCATCTGCCAGCTCTCTCATCATCCCAGGATGGATTCCATGTGGTCCCATAGACTTGTGAGGATCTAAGTGGCTCAGCAGGTCACTGACTGCTTCCTCCTGGATTACTGGGGGGCTATGTGGCTCCCCATCCCTGTCTACCAGCTCAGGAGGTCAGTTATCCTGAGGATGACCTGTCTTTTTGTTGAAACTGAGGCAAAGAAGATGTTCAGTACCTCAGTCTTTTCCTGTCTTTGTTGGTTTTGTCCAACAAAGAATGGAGGCCTTCCTTGCCCCTCCTTTTGCTATTAATGTATTTTAAAAACACTTTTTGTTATCCTTAACAGAAAGTTAAGTTCAAATTGTGCTTTTACCTCTCTAATTTTCTTTCTACATGACCTAATGACATTCTTAAACATTTCATGAGTTGCCTGCTCTGTTTTTCAAAGGTGATAAGCTCTCTTTTTTTTCCGTAAATTCCTTCAGAAGTTCCCTGTCCAGCCACACAGGACAATATTTAAGGAAAATATATGAGCAAAAGAAAGAAAGAGAAAGAAAGTATAAGAGTAGAAAGATCTTACCATCCATGGATTCAGTGACAAGATTTGAATGTTGCAATTTTGATGTCCATTGATTGAAATGGTAGTCACAGACTTCATTTGTCAGGGCTGGGGGAAGGCCCTGAAACACAAAGTCCAATGAGTTCATGTTCACTTCAGTTGACATGGGAACACCCAGGTAACTCCCCTGGGGGGTGAGTTTTACACTGTCTGTTGCAACCCAGTGGATCTGTTGCAACTCTGTGGATCATGCACAGCCCTCTGGTGGAAGACCCCAGAAATGAGTCTGAGGGCATTTCAGGGGGCTTTGATGGTTTATGACACCTCCTAAGACATGACAGCTGCCTCATGTCAGTGTAGTCGAGCCAGTTTTGCCCTATCAGAAAGGGATGAAACCTTCAAGCCAAAGTGTGAATGTCCCAGTGTCTCCCTCAGGATGGGGGGAGTTCCATCCCTGAGCCAGTTGTGTAAGGGAGGATCAAAAGCACTGTCTCACCTTGCAGGATCTGCTTCTTACCAGCCTCTTGCCTTCTCTGGCTCCAAACCCAGCTTGTCCCTTTCTGGTGGTGGCTGTTCCCTTGCACATCATCTGCAAAGCACCCTCTGCTTTTCCAAATGGCCAATTGTTTGAGCCATCAACCATCAAGTTTCAGTCTCTCATACAGACCCACCCTTAAACCATGTCCTTAAGTGCCATGTCTTTTAATTGCCTCCAGGGATGATGACTGAACTACTTTCTTAGGTTCAGGTTCTTAATTCTTGGCCTTAAATGTCATCTGAGGCAGATACACCAAAACCATTTTGTCTGATACAATAGATTTGTGATCATGCTGCTTCCCAGAATCAGGGACCTAATAATCTTCCTACCCCAATGGTCATCTCACAAGATATGACAGGGAGAACATGCTCCAGATCAGGGGTGGTTTTCCACACTGTTCCTATTGTCAGATACCTGTGAATACTGCTCTAAGTTAGGTAGTGAAGAGCTAGCAATGTGGGATTCACAGGATTGTGGATGTTGGAAGGGACTTCTCAGAATCATCAATCAGCTCAAGCAGGGCTCAGGATTGTGCTCAGAGATCCCACAGCCTCTCAGGGCAGCTCGTTGCAGCCCTAATGCTCTGCTTCTTCCTCGGGTCTGAAGCTGAAACTGAGCAGCGTCCTGTGTTCTTTTAATTAAATCAGATTTCATGCACTGATTGCTTAATCTCCTAATTTGCCATTAGAACCTGACAGAGTTCAATACAGCCCACAACAAAAGGATCTCCACACTGACCATTGAGGAAGGGAACTTGGACATCCAGAGGCCAAAGAGGAAACGGAAGAACTCCAGAGTGACGTTCAGTGATGATGACGAGATCATCAATCCGGGTAAGGACTTTGCTTTCATCTTTAGGCGATGCTCTTCAGGACCTCCTTCCAGTATTCTCACAGAGATTCCTCAAGGCTGCATATGGATAAGGAGAACACAAATTTGGCAGTCAATATTTGGGATCTGCTATTTCAGAGAAGCTGCCACGTGTGTCCCTGAAGTCTTTGACCCCTCTCAGTTCCCTCTGTTCTACCTGTAAAGTAACTGTGGTCTGTGCAGGACAGGGATATCACACTCAGCTTCATTGCTCAGTATATTGTCAGAGACTGGAAAAATGTCATGGGTCCAAAAGGAGGAAGGTTTGCATTTTTTGCCTTCTTTAAAATCTAAATGGGTTGTTTTTCATCTACCCCTTTAAGCTTTCCTTACCTGTTGCCTCTGGGATATCTGTCTTGAACTCAGAGGGTTTTTGCTACGTCTGCCCATCTGAACCAAGTTGTCCTCAATGCTCATTCAAGCCAATGCATCTCAACACGTATCCAATTACAAATTAGTCTTTTTTTTCTCCTTTAGCTGTTCTATATTAATAGAATTCCTATCAGTGACATTTTATATGGATAATATTCCTGTTATTAAGAGTAGCTACTTAATGAGCAGGCATTTTGAAATACAGTGTGGAGATGGTTCCACTGGTAACGTAGAGCACGCAGAGTGACCATTTAGGTTTGTAAGGTGATGCAGTTCAGTGGTTAGAACATACTAATGCCAACACCAAGAAGGATAATTTTTTCAGGCTTTCAGGAACTTACATTGACTGTTTTTGACTCCTCCTTCAAGGCCTCCCACGGACTTTGGGGACTGGCTGCTGTGCCTTTAGCTTGTGCAGTGCCTTGTCAGCACCAGCTTTCAGCCCAAACTGTCTGACCCAAGCTGCCCATCCAGTTGCTCCCCTTCCTATTCTTCATTTAAAGGGAAGCTTTACCTGAGGAGCCACCTGGTGACAAAGCCACTGGATGTCCCCTGAGCCCCTCTCTTTGTTTGGTCACACTTGTGCTTACCGGGAGCTGCTGCAGTGCTGGCTTTGGGAGGAGCAGGTCTGTCTTGCAGTTTTGCATGTGGGTTCCTTTACCCCACAGAGGTTCTGTTTCCTCACTGAAGGCATCCCTGTTCTTGCTTTGCAGAGGACGTGGACCCGTCTGTGGGGCGGTTCCGGAACATGGTACAGACAGCAGTGGTCCCAGTTAAGGTACGGAGTGACTCCCAGTGTCTCATTAACACATTAATTAATTGCATGTTACAAACAGAACGTCCCAAGGCAGAAGGTGTTTCATTGTTGGGCAAAAGTCATCTCTGTATTCCACAATTGTCTTTCAGCAAATCTGACCATTTCCCTTCAAACTGAGCTATAGCTCTTTGCCTCAATAACACACAGGATCAATGGTGATCATTTTTTCCTCCCAAAAAGAAAAAGAAATTCAGTGTGTTAGTTCCAGGCATCAGCAAAAATTGTGGCAAGTGTGGAAAACAGAAGGTAAAAACGAGAGGTTGTTTGTTTAAATACTGTGAGTGTTAAAGGTTTCGTATGGTTGTGTACTAGAACAAGCAGGTTTAGGCTTTGCTCCAAGATAAGTGTGTTGACAGAGCTCTTATTTAATTGGAATATGCAAGGAGTAGGGAAGATCTGCAGAATTTCAGAGCACCTAAGCCACTGTGTAACAGCAATTTCACTTGCTGCTGGTAAAGACTAAATAGCATCATGTGAAGAAGGATAATTTTCCATAAATGCAGACTGCAGGAGAAAATTCCAGTGATGAGGAGCAAAATTACCCAAGTGATCTTGAAGCTGTAGTTTCTTTCTGTGGAGGAGGAGAGATTTGTGTTACAGCACTCTCAGGTGCATCGTGGAATTGCTGGGCCAGGAGTTGGACTTGAGAATCCTTGTGGGTCCCTTCTAACCCAGGACACTGTTCTACTGGCAAAAGACCTACTCCGTCTTTGTTCAGGACAAGCTCAAGAGTGGCAGGAGTATACAGGAGGTGAAGAGGTGCTCAGGCTTCATCTGAGCTTCAGCCTCTGTCACCCTTCCTGCATTGTGCACCTGTAAGAGTTGATTGTTGTGGTTTTCCAGGAAACCCAGAAGAAGGCTGGTGGGATATTGACTGTGAGCACTTTGTGTGTGGTAGATTTAGGTGCCTTTTTGGGAAAACGGCCTTGGCACTCAGGTGAAAATGCCGGCTGGTTTCATGCGTTTTGACTCAGCCTCTCAATGCTTGTGCCCACAGAAGAAGCGTCTGGAGAACGCGGGCTCCCTGCCCGCGGATGACTCGGCGTCCCGGCGCATGCAGAACTTCCCCTACAGCGGAGGGTTGTACGGGGGCCTGCCCCCCACCCACAGCGAGGCGGGGCCGCAGCCGCACGGCGTGCACGGCACCGCCCTCATCGGGGGGCTGCCCATGCCCTACCCCAACCTCGCCCCCGACGTGGACTTGACTCCAGTTGTGCCCTCCACAGTGAACATGAACCCGGCTCCAAACCCCGCCGTCTTCAACCCTGAAGCTGTGAATGAACCCAAGAAGAAGAAATACGCCAAGGAGGCCTGGCCGGGCAAGAAGCCGACCCCGTCCCTGCTGATCTGAGCTGGGCCGAGGGAGGGTGGCAGTTACCAGCTCCAGAAACTCTTCATGTGTGGTATCGTCTTTTTAAAATTTCAGTGTTCTAACAGATGTAATACCAAGATTGGAGAAGTGAAATATCTTTTAAAGGTCTGTCTTCAAACGTTTTTATATGTCTGTTTAAAAAAAAAAATACAGCTCCCATCTCCTTTGGAACCAAAATCCCTGCAGCCTTTTCTTAGCCACCGCTGTCCCAGAGATCTTTAAGCTGAGTTTGGACCTGCAAATCCAAGGGGCAGTCACACAGTTTAATTGTCACTTCTGGCATGGCCCGGCAGGTCCATGTATTTCAGTGCCAGGATTGCTGTGGGTGACACTGTTCCTGCTGGATGTGCTCACAGCAAATGTTTGTGGGGCCAAGCCTTGCAGAGTCCCATTGGCAGGTGTTGTAAAACTTGCAGAATATAGGTCAGCTTCTATTTTTTTATATTTTTAAACCCCACCAATGTGGAGCGTTCTCTTTTTTTTTTATATTATTACTTTTAGTTTGGCTTCAGCTTGTTTTAATTTCCACACAAAACACTAGAGCATCCCATGAGCCAGGAGTTGAGATGGACAGTAGGTGAGTTCCTTAGCTTTGTTCTGGTGCTGCAGGGTGGGGGGCTGTGGGAAGGACACAGGCACTGTCTGCTCTGTGCCACGGTGCCAACAGCCAGGACTCCCCTGAGATAACCCTGGGTGAAGTTGACACAGGCATTTTCTTTTAGATTTGGTGGCCCTTGTAACTTAGTTTCATTTTTATTTGCAAATGGAACTCGTGAGCTTAGAGTATGTGAGATGCAATGACACGAAGCTGAGCAGCCAGCAGCAGGGTCAGAGGATGGGCATGTTCTACACCTAAACCCCCCCAGCTGCAAGTGTTTTGGCTGCTGGAAACAGGGGATGAGGATCAAGTGCTACTCATAGCCAGAATAGGAATTCTCAGTAGAGATAATAAAGCAGTGCACAAGCTGGTTTCATAATACCCTGGTTTTTGATTTCTTCATTGCTTTTTCCCATTGAATAAAATGAGACGGTTGACTTGGGTTGTTGCTCCAGCCCTTCAGGTCTTCGGGTTTAGATTTGAAAATGATTCACGTGTGCAGACACTGTGGCTGTAATTCACACAAGGTAAGGCCAGAGCTCTGTTGTTCTTAGATTTGCTCTGGATTTTTGTAAACTCTCTGATGCAGTTCAGTTACAAGTCACATTCCTTTGTTGTTTGGGGGATCTAGGAAATGTGCACCAAAATGAGAGCATTTACCCAGCTCTTCACTGTGTGCAGGACTGCAGCCCCCTGGTAAAGTGGTGCTGGCTGGGTTGCTGGGGCAGAGGCTGTGTTCAGTGCAGGGGGGTGCTGGATGCACCACACCCTTTTGGACAGATGCTCCAAAATCTGTGTGAGTTCTTGCTCTGTGATTGCTTCTGTCATGTCCCTGAGTAAAACTGTGGCAGCTGCCCCACTCACAAGAGTGATGAATATAGAGACTGCTTTGTTCCCTCCCTGCACCATCGAATCCAGCTCAGACTATTCCGTGGGTGGATCAGCACCTGCTTCATGATCCAGCTGCACCACTCTGTGTTTAGTTGCCATTGATGACTCAGCCCTCCAGCCTTTGTTCTGCTTCCCAGCACTCCCACGATGACTCTCTAAATCTTTCTCCCTTTAGTCTGGCCTGTAGGATTTTCATTTCCCAGCCAGTTGCTTTCTGAAGGCAACTCTTTAGGGTAAGAATAGTCAGGGCAAAGAGAAGTTGAACAGGTTCTCTTTTGTTTCGGGGGTTTTTTGTTCTACTGGGGGTGGGGGGTGGGTTGGTTTTGGTTTTTTTGCAAGTGGCTCTTCGCAAGATTTTTCTTGACAAGGGAAGCTTCACTGCGTGTTGTTTTTTTAAAGCTCTTCTCCTCCCTGGCTCTGAACCAGCTCTCATTATTTCAGAGCTTAGGGGCCACAGTTGGCCAGGAGGGGACAGGAACATCAAGGGGCTTTGTACAGACATTTGTACACTTGTGTAATATGTAATAGGCCTTTTCACACTTCTGTTGAGCTTTTTACCTGTAACCTTTACTATGTTGTAAATTAAATGCAGATTTTGCCAGTTTGGGGAGTGTAGTGTGTTCATTCCAGTCTGCACTGGTGCAGCTGAGACTGCCCCTTGTGCTGTGGCTCATGGAAGGATCCTGCCATGGCAAAGTGCCCTTCTCCCTGCAGGCCTTGTCCTTGGGCTGCCTCAGGCTGCAGCTCCTGAAGCTGCTCATGACCTGCTCTGCTGCACTTTGGCACACGAGTGACACTGAACAGTGGATTTTGGACAGTGGTTGCCTTCGTGTTTCAAGTTTTATCTGGCTCTGGTATAATCCTCTCTGTAAGTTGTGCTCCAGAGCCCAGCTCTGCTGATCTCCTTGGCTGACAAAGTGTGGCCTTGGCCAGGCTGAGTGCACTGTCCCCTGTCACTGGGGACAGGTGCAATCCATGGGAACTGCAGTGTAGGCTTGAAAGGGACTCCCCAGCTTTGCTGAAAGCAGTAATACTTGGGCTGTATGTTAGTTTTTTCTCAATGCAGCAGTAGGTGGGGCAGGTACACTTGCACTGCAGTGTCAGCAGAAGGCTGACAGTTCCCAGTTCACCTGCAAGCTGCTCACCTGCCACAGGCAGAAATAGCTGGTACAGATCAAAGGGTTCCTTTCGTCCTCTGACGCTCACTGTGGGTGTGGTGATATCCTCAATTAAATGAAGAATTAAAAGGGAGGCAACTTCCACGATGATCCGAGCCCTCTGCAGTGTGAATGCAGAGATGGGAAGAAAGCAGAGACGAGTTTGCAGCTGAATCAACACCAATGGAGCTAAAGAAGATGGTAGTGTTATCCAGGAACATCCATCCTTGCATCATTCCCTGGATTGTCACTTAACCCCTCCTCTGTCTTTTGGTTTGGAAATGTAAGGGTGCAGCACACAGTGGGCAGCCCAAGAGCTGGAGCTGAGCTGACAGGTGGTGTGTTCCCAGGGGCTGAGCACTGAGGTACCGACGTGTCGGACCCTGCACCTGAAAGCAGGAATCAGAGAGGAGCTGAGCTCTCCCTGGGGACCTTCAGGAGAGCAGCAATAGCCCCCAGTGCTGGACAGGTGAGATGCCAGGTGAAGTCTGTGCTTGTGCAATTACACCAAGGATTTTGAAACCTCAGTGGCACAGAGAGAGACCACAGGAGAGGGCTGGACTGCAAGACATAGTTTAGGACAAGCCAAGGACCTGGGACTCTGCAAGTGCTGTTGCTGGGCTCATGGGTCAGGTGCTGTTTTACAGTGTGTTTTTTCAAAAGCAGTCAGGTCAGCTGTAGGTTCTTTGATCTCAAAATTCAATCCAGCAGTGGTAGGTAAAGGGGAAAAAAGTGTTCCTTTTGCTTCTCAACACCAGGTACAGCTCCTCATCCATATGAGCTGTGTGGTGTCACTGGACCTTACCTGTGTGGGAGAGGGAATGCTGGAGAAAGAAGGGGAGTGTGATGTAAGACTGGAGCCAGTTCAGGATCAACAACCGTGAGGTTTGGGTCACAGTTATTAAATGACCCTTCCCTGAACATGCTGTAACCAGCAGAGCAGCAAGAGGTACCTGACGTTCCAGCATTATCTTGGTGCCTGAGTCTGACCACAGTGCCTCCTGCAGAGAACAGCAGCTTTCCAGCACCACTGGTGGTGGATTTAGTTAAAGAGCACGACTCTCTGCTCTCCACCCTCTTGTACATCACCCTTGCTGCCTCTTGTCAGTCATAGAATCTGGCAAACATCTGGGAAAGGTTTCAAGCCCAGTTGCAGAACTATAGAGGAGCAGGAAGCCTTAAATACTAACGCTTAAATCCTGCTGGGGTGCAGGGCAGGTGTGGACAGGCTCGCCCCGGACTTGCGGCGCCGCCCCTGTCCACTGCACCCCGGGCCGGGCCTGGCATCCCCCCGGGGTAACCCCCGCTCCCGCCGCAGTCCTGTTCCCCCGGGGCGGAGCCGCCCCGCAGCCCCGGGTTTTCTTGCAGAACCCCGCAGATTCAGCACCCCCGCGGATTCCCGAACCCCGCAGCCCCTCGGGAGTCTCCAAAACAAACCAGGGGATAAACGGAACGCAAAGCAGCCCTGGCTCATCCCGCTGCAAGCAAATATTCCAGGGCGGGCAACAGCGGCAACTCCCCCCTGCCTCCCCCCGTTCCCACTCATGTGGTGACACGGAGCTGGAGGGGGAGAGCGGCGGGGCTGCCCAGGAGCGGAGCAGGGTGTTCACAGGGGGCCCCGGCCCTTACCGCGCTGCCCTGGGGCCGCGGGGAGCGCTCGGGTACCCGCAGCATCACCCCGCACATGCCCTGAAGTGGCTCCGAGAGCAAACACCACCCACGGCAGCGAAGCCACGGCCATTCCGGGCCTGCTAGGGGTGCATGTGCTGGGCATGACCCCCCTCTGTCGCTAGACCTCGGGCCAGAGCCCAGAGATGCCTCAACAGACAGTGCAGGCTCCTTCTGCACCTCATCCACCTCCACCAGTGTCCCACAGCAGCACTGTGGAGTGGTTCCCTCAAGGGTCTTGGAGCAGCTGGCAAAGCCCAAGGCTGTAAATCACCACCTTGTAACTCACTGGCGAAGAGGCCCAGGTCAGCTGCCATGCCCAGCTGAGGGAGGGAACTCCGTGGATGTGAGTGAAGAGAGCACAGAAGAGAAAGAGAGACGTTTATGCTCAGCAATCTTGGGGAAGGGGGGAATAATCAGCAATTCCTCATCTTCAGCGCTGAGGCACCAAAATCTGCTGAAGTTCAGACACTGCCACCCCACCTGCCTTTGCTCATAAGCCAGAGACTGCTGCAGTACAAGGTCACCATAACCATAAAGTGTTTGAATATATTAATGGCAAAAAAGGGACAAGGACAACCTCCACTCTTTATTAGATAAGGAGGGAAATATAGTTACTGAAGATAAGGAAAAGGCAGAGCTACTTAACACCTTCTTTACCTCCATTTTCAACAGTAAAGCAGATTGTCTACAGGACAAGTGGTCTCTTACACTGATTGACACATTCAGGGAACAGTACAGACCCCCAGTAATCCAGGAGGAAGATGTTCAAGACCTCCTGATCCATCCAGATCCTCCTAAGTCTATGGGACCTGATGGGATCCATCCTGGGTGATGAGAGTTGGCAGATGAGCTCACCAAGCCACTCTCCACCATTTATCACCTGTCCTGGCTCACTGGAGAGGTCCCAGATGACTGGAAGGTGGCCAATGTGGCACCTATCTACAAGAAGGGCCAAAAGGAGGATTCAGGAAATTACAGGCCTGTCAGCCTGACCATGGTTCCAGGCAAAATTATGGAACAAATCATCTTAAGGGCAATCACACTGCAACTACAGGATAATAAAGAGATCAGATCTGGTCAGCTTGGATTTAGGAGGGGAAGGTCCTGCCTGACCAACCTAATTTCCTTTTATGAACAGGTAACTTGCCTGGTTGATGAGGGAAAAACTATTGATGTAGTGTACCTGGATTTCAGCAAAGCCTTTGATACTGTCTCCCATAATAAACTCCTGGTGAAACTGGTGGCTCCTCGCTTGGACAGGAGCACTCTGGGCTGGGTTAAGAACTGGGTGGATGGCCGAGCTCTTTACTGGTGATCTGGACCAGGGGATGGAGTCCACCATTAGCAAGTTTGCACATGACACCAAGTTGGGAACAAGAGTCAATCTGTTGGAGGGCAGGAGGGCTCTGCAGAGGGACCTGGACAGGCTGGAGAGATGCGCAGAGTCCAACAGCATGAGATTTAACAAGGCCAAGTGCCAGGTTCTACACTTTGGCCACAACAGCCCCCTGCAGCCCCACAGGCTGGGACAGAGTGACTGGAGAGAGGCCAGGCAGAAAGAGACCTGGGGGTGCTGACTGAGAGAAGACTGAACATGAGGCAGAGTGTGCCCAGGTGAGCAAGGCCAATGGCATCCTGGCCTGGGTCCAGAATAGTGTGACCAATAGGACTAGAGAAATGACTCTTCCTCTCTACTCAGCACTGGTTAGGCCACTGAGTACTGTGTCCAGTTCTGGGTCCCTCAGTTTAAGAGAGATATTGAGATGCTTGAATGTGTTCAGAGAAGGGCAATGAGGATGGTGAAGGGTCTGGAGCACAAGCCCTGTGAGGAGCTGCTGAGGGAGCTGAGGATGTTTAGCCTGGAGAAGAGAAGGCTCAGGGGAGACCTTATTGCTGTCTATAACTACCTGAAAGGAGGGTGTAGTCAGGTGGGGGTCAGTCTCTTCTCTCAGGCAACCAGCGACACAATGACGAGACACAGTCTCAAGCTGCAGGGAGGTTTAGACTGGATGTTAGGAAAAACTTTTTCACAGTGATTTCCCATTGGAATGGGTTGAGTTGGAGGCGGTTGAGTCACCATCCCTGGATGTGTTTAAGAAGAGATTGGATGAGGTACTTAATGCCATGGTTTAGATGATGGGATGGTGTTAGGGAATAGGTTGGACTCCATGACCTCAATGTTTTTTTCCAACCTTGTTAATTATGTGATTCTGTGACAAGACGACCTTCTGCGTCACCACTTGTGTGCCCTTTCCAGAAGAGAAGTGTGTGCCAAACTGAGGAATGCTGGCAGCAGTCTCCAGGAGTATGAGTCAGCTCACAACTCTCACCTGTGGGCAGTTCATGCCCATAGGGAGGCCTGGTCTTCACCTGATTTGTGAGGCTACCCCAGCAGTCCCAGAAGAGGGGAGACAGACTCCTCAAGGCAGTCAGTCTGGCACAACAAGGCTCTCATGATCATTGCCTTCCCCTCACACATCAAGGTTCTCTAGAAAACTGTAAACAGAGGTTTTAACAAATGCTGATTTTGTCCTGGCTTCCAAGTAAGTTCTCAGTGCCAAAATCACTGATTCATGTGCAGGGTGATCTCGTGCCCTTCTCCTTTCCTCTTGCTCTTGGCCATCACAACACTCGCTGGGGGCTGAGAAGTCCTAAGAACACGCAGAAAAACAAAAGCCAAAGGCTGCTGGCAGCAAGGGCAGAGCTGCTGGTTTTCACACACTCATCGTACTTCATAAAATCGACTTCCCTGATGGCACACAGGTGATCCAGCCGGCACTCCTGCTGGCACGGCCCCAGGTCGTACCGCGCAGAGTTGAACTCGTAGTAGCGCTGCAGGTACCGCGGGTCCCCTGAGAGCCTCTCCAGCACCGTCTGCATGGAGTGCACGGAGCCATCGGGCACCTGGAAGGCTTCTGTCAGCCTGTACTCCTCCTCCCACACTGGGAACCCTTCCTCCCCTGCTGAGGACATCATGTTGGCAAGAGTGAGGTTCAAGTAGTAAGTCACCATATCCTGAGGGAGAGAAAAACAGAACCGGGGACACATCAGGACAGGACTGGCCCTGGAGATGCTGGGCTGGGCTGGGAGCAGCCCTTGCTCCCAGCTGCAGCCCCCACCACAGGCAGCACATCCCCCGCCCCAAGGGTCCAGCTGCCCCCAAGATGTTCCTACCTGGGGACAACCTCAGATAAGAGCCCACCCTAAAGGCGGCCTCTTTTCCTAAAGGGTAAAAGGATGGCTTTGCTCTGCTTGACTTTTGCCTCTGAACATCAGAAACTTTGAGCTTGGCGTGCTTCAAACATCAGTTAGTTACTATCAACACTGTCCACCAGCACAAGGGCTGGAGGAGTGTTACTTCTTGAGTCATTTTCTCAACTGTGAACAAATCAAAGAACCAAGTTTTTCACAACTTCTCAGTCTCTTGTCCTTTTTCTCTCTGCTCCACTGGCTCCCCAGCCTTTAACAGGATATTTCAGCATTCACTTCTCATGCTACAAACATGCAAACAGAGCAACTACAGAGAGCTGCATCCACTGTAATGGAAGGCACAAGCACCTGACATCTACCTCTTGGGAAACAAGAGATGGGAAACAGCAGCTGCCCCTACCATTCACCCCAATTCAGATCCACTCCAAATGCATCACTTTAGCAAACAGAGGGACACAGGTAATTTTCCAGATGGTTTACACTTTTTGGAGGGAGTTCTGACAAGTCTGAAGTACTCAAAGAGGAGTTCTGTTGTTCACATTATCTGGGGAGCTGGGGAGCAAAGCAAGTCTCAAAGGAAACTCACTAAGGACAGAAGAACACAGCAAAATGTGTCTGACCCTGCCCTGAGGAACTCATCCCTCCAGAGTGTGCTGGCTGTGAGGGCCATGCCTTGACTCACTGACACTCTGACTAAATCTTTGTGCGAGACACAAGGCTGAATTGACCTGGGTGAGGGTCTTCTCCCACACAGCCACCCAGCTCCTGTGATCCTGCCTGTTCTGACCACAGGAATTCAAAGTTCTCTCCACAGCTGCAGTGTGCAGCACACAGGGATGCCCTACCAACACCTGAAGGGTGTCTGGATCATAGTCAACCACCCGAATCCCAGGGTTGTTGGCTCCATTGTTCACTCCAGGTAACGTTGTTTTCCAGGGAGTCACTCCAGGAGCCAGGAACATGACATTTATTGGAGAACCTTCACAGAAAGGCAAAGCAACGTGTGACTGTAGATCTTGGCTTGTCCCACACCCCGTCCCCATTGCAGTCACCACCCAGAGCTGGCACTGCCCAGGGCATCACCAGTTTATCAGCAGCCCTGGTAAAACTGTGCACACACAAAGATCAGCACATGGAGCAGCACTGGGGACTGAACACGGGGCTGCTGCAGCTGGGAACAGGCTTTCCACTGTGGGCAAGCAGCCCTGCAGTGAGAGTGGCCAGGGAACCACCACCCATGCCCAGAGCACCCCCCACCACCCCAAGACAGAGATTTTGCACTGTCCCTCACACCTCAGCAATGCTCAAACCCCTCAACAGGGAACAGGCAAGAAGCTGCCAGGCACTGAGGGGAAACGACATTTGAGGGTGAAGACTGAGGGAAGGAGGTCAGGAACTGAAGGTTGGGGGTAGAGATGAACACCACTGTCACTTCTTGTTCCCCAGAGCATTTCACAAGCCTTTGATGGCTTCTCAGCTGCCCTTGGCCAACAGCCACTGAAATCTCTCATGCACAGTGATTCTGGGAGCTGGCAGAGCTGTCACACAAGTGCCTGGGTGACCAGAAGCAGTACCTGTACTGCTGTAAAACATGCGAAAGCTGTCGGTGTGGTGGTGCCCAAAGAACTGGGCAGCAATCACCCGGTGGTGCTTCTGCACAATGCCCAGGTACCGCTGGTTGAAGCCCCTCCGGAACCAGGGTTTGCCTCGTTTCTTCTCGAAGAAGCCTGGAGGGATGTGCCCCACAATGTAGACCTACAGGAGCAAGAGCTGCCCTGAGCACAGAGCACCAGCTGGGCCTGCACTGAGGGGAGAGCAGGAGTGGGAAGGGGGTGTTCATTCATCCCTTTAATACCATTTCATCAGCTCTAGAGGCATTGGTCAGTGTTTCTTCCAGCCACTGGAACTGCCCCCCAGGATCCTCCTCACCAGCTGTCTCGTTATTCTGGTCATAGTACAGGTTGGTATTGAGGACAACCATCCGCCCCCTTGTCCCTGGGCCAGGCAGCTTCTCACTGTAGAAAGCTCCTGAAATCCAAAAACGACAGGGAAAGAGCAGGAGGTCTGGTCACACTGGTGGCTGCGACCCCAGATCTCTTTGTTTCCATCTCTCTACTCTTCTAAGCAATAGTCAGAGCAGAGTCACTGCCTGGACAGACACCAGGAGTGCTCTGACCACTTCAGGATAGATATTTGGAGTGACTCTTGCTCCTGTGCCTCTTGTCATGCTTGTGCCTGTCCCATTGAAGAGAGATCTGCATCAGGACTGCGGGCAGTACCAGGACCTGGGCAGCTCTGGAGAGCCACAGCACTGCCTGCACCCGCTGCTACCTCTAAAGACCTTTTCCCTCTCTTTTCCCTGGAGCTCACCACTCTGCATTCTTTCCAGTAACTTGACAATGGCAAGAGACACTAAAGTATAAATTTCTCTTCTCGCAAGCAAGAGAACTCCATGCCAGAAATCAGCATCAAATTGGATCCTTCCTCTGCAAATCCTCTGTGAATACTGATGCCCTGGACACTGTGGCCAAGAATTGTTCATGGCATTCTCCTGCTGCCAATATGAGCCAGTGGTGCCAGACCTGTTCTGAAGAGAGGAAGGGAGGCATCACTCAGCCACGGCCGCCACAGTTCCACTGTTTGGTTGTAGATCCTGTGCTCCTTCCCAGGAAACTGATTCTTGGGGTGGAAGTCGTGATTGCCCATCGCTGCATAGACCTTAGTACCTGCAGATAGAGCAAAGGAGGTGCAGAGGAGGTCAGTGCAGAGGTCAGTGCTGCAGAGCTCCCCAGGGCACTCACAGCCTTGGGAAGAGCAGCACAGCCAAGGGCATTGCCAAGGCCAGTCACCCACCCCCTGCCCTGGGGCTGCACTGACCAGAGGCAACCCATGGCTCTGACCCTCTTGGGATGAGCCCCCCCCAGCCCAATCTCTGAGCTGTCAGAGCTGTCACAGTTCCCTCACCCCCTTGTGACAGGGGCTATGTCTGAGGGAATCTTGCAGCTTTTCCTGCCTTAATGACTTATGACAGAAACCTTTGTTTTAATCTCTGCTAAGCTAACCTGGAACATGAGTGTGCATCAATGCTGGATGGCACAAGGCTTGTCAGAACTGAGGCCACTGGGAAGAGGACAAACAAGTCCCAGTGACCACAGCCCTTCTGTGCCTTTCCCTGTCCCAATTCTGCCATTTCTTCTGGTAAGCCTTTCCCATGGGTCTCTGTGCCCCTCTCCCCTTCTCATCCCTTCAAATCCTACCTGGAAATGTCTCTTTTATCAGAGAAGTCAGATTTGCTATGATGTGCAGAACCTTTTCTTCTCCAAGCTGCTCGTTGGGGACGTGGGGAGTGTCATCTCTAGAAAAAGAGAAGCAGGACAGTCACTGTCTGGGACTAACAGGACCTGTGCTTACAGCAGTGAGCAAGGCAGAGAAACTTCTGACTTCTCTCTGTGCCTCCGAGAAGAGAAAGTTGAAGCTTCTGGGGGCAGAAGTCAGTGCTATGTTGATTGGTGAAGGCACTGAGGGAGTTCCAAGGAATTGCTCAGAGGGAAAAAGCTCCACTCCAAACCCGCCAGAGCTCAAGGAGTGTTTGGGCAATGCTCTCAGACACATGGTGGGATTGTTGGTGTGTCTGTGCAGGGCCAGGAGTGGGACTTTGATGATCCTTGTGGATCCTCTCCAGCTCGGGATATTCTGTGAATCACTTTACTTTAAAACCCCTAAACAGAAGGGTGTAAAGGGCTCTATCTCAGGGCATGTCACAGGTACTAAAGCTGCCTGGAAATATTGCCAGTATCAGCATTTTGCAATCTGAGTACACCATCTGACCAGCACTAGTGAAGCAGAGCTGTTTGCACAGCAGTGATCACCATGCAACAAGGGAATGCCTCCAGTAAGGCATGTGAGGCTGCTGCAGAGTGCCCCAGACAAGTCTGTGTTTCCACTAACATGCTCATAGCATTTGTAGATGATGTTGGGCTGCCCACAAGCCCCCTGAAGAGGGAGATCAACGTTCAAAATCATGTCAAAGAACAGTGAGAAACTGTTTGAGGGAAAAAGAATATTCAACGTAAGGTCACAAGGACCAGTAACTACATCTAAGCAGGAATGGGCAGAAAGTGAAAACACAGGGTCAGACAACAGCCCTGCAAACTGGGACTGCAGGTTACAGCATGTTGCAGGTTGAGGTTGCCCTGTCAGAAGACTTACAGTCTTACAATCACAAGTCAGACACATCTACAATCACCACGCAAAATAAAGCTTTTACTGACTCTAAGGACCATTGAGGCCTTCTGTGGGACGGGGGACCCGCTTTTGGAGACCATTCCAGGAGTGAATATGCTCCACTGGGGAGGTTCTTCCTACTCCTAAAGCAAAACAGCCCATTTATGAGTCAGGTCTCCCCGGTGTCTCATCGCAGTCACAAGAAACGCTGCAAGCCTGGTTTGCAATGCTCTCCTCCCACTGCTCTGAGCGGCAGGAGCTGCTGAGCCAACACACAGCCCACGGCCCCTTCCTCTGGGCACAGCCGGTCCTCGAAGCCACTATGGGGTCACACAGGGCTGCACAGGATGAACGAGCCAAGGACGGGCAGCGATCCTTTCACAACCTCGCAGCCTCTCCCTGCGGGGCCGTATCAGGAGCTTCTTGGTGGCGCGTCTTTGGGGCAGTTTCTCCCCCAGGCCCCCGCTCAGCTTCGCGAGGCGCATCCCCTCCTTCCAAAGCAGGACACGGGGACAGCCCCGGCACCGCAGGAGCTCGGGGGGGCTGCGCTGCCCCCTCCCTCCCCAGCCCCGGCCCGGCCCCTCCTCACCCGGTCCAGAGCACGAAGTCGGGCTTTGCCAGGCGCTCCCGCATGGCCC
The DNA here is from genome assembly GCA_013399895.1 of Serilophus lunatus. Taxonomy (NCBI): domain Eukaryota; kingdom Metazoa; phylum Chordata; class Aves; order Passeriformes; family Eurylaimidae; genus Serilophus; species Serilophus lunatus. The sequence goes on from VXBA01004274.1 coordinate 1,625,178, forward strand.
GGGCGGCCGAGCCCCGCAGGCTGCGGGGAGCATCGCACAGGTAACTGCCCCAGGGCCCCGCGGGCCCGGCCCGCCCGCCGCCAGACGGGCACGGCCGGCCCGCCGCCGCCGCCGCCTCGTACCCGGGGTCCCAGTGCAGGTCCGTCAGGTGCCAGAACCGCCCGCGGGCTCCGGCCCCGGCCAGCGGGCACAGCAGGAGCAGGAGCAGCAGCA
>VXBA01004275.1:0-60166 GCA_013399895.1 Serilophus lunatus
TAGCCATGATGATGATGATGTGTGTAGGGAGTGCAGGGATCTTCCAAATCAATTTGGCAAGCCAAGGTGCCAACATCACCTAATGTGCTGACTTAGCAGGTCCATTTGTACGAATAAGTGATCAGTTCAGATCTTTCTGTTCAAAAACCAGCATTAATTCTTGACTGCAATTCTACAGGAAACTGAAGGGGGGGAAAGAAGAGATAATGGAAATTATTTGGCTGAAGACAAAGTTTCTGTTTGTGTTCCAATACAAAAATAATAAGACCCTAGAAATAAAGGGAAGAAATTAAATACTAGCAGGTATAAAAAAGGAGGCTATAGGCATATAGAAAATGATCATTGAAATAACTGAGAGGCTGAATTAGCTGTATAAATTTTTTATTGCTAGCACCATTTTTCTGAGAGTTCATGCTAAATTTTACCCAGTAGCAGGATTTCTACATTTATATTTTTGAATTTTCTCTCTGTGACAGTGTTCAGCAGAAATATTTGCCAGTGTTCAGCAGAAATATTTGCAGTTCTTTAGTTGGGATAGTATTTTGAAGTTGAACAGGAATATTTAGCTATTCGAGTTCTGACAATATTCTTCTTCCTGGACCAGTTGCAAGGTGCATATGTACCTTTGAACAAAAAGATGGAGGAGAGAGGGAAGGAAATCTAGAGAAACTGATGCACTTGAGGAGTTTTTTTTTTTTTAGCATGGGTCATCACGGAGTTTCTTACCTCCTTGAAGAGTTTTCCAAAAGACTTTTCACACATAAATAATTGGAGTTCTCTAAAATTAGCTTTTAAAAGCTATTTTAGTTCCCACAGCTGCGTCTCCATGAAAACTCAATCCTGTATTATAAGCAAAGGAGTGCAATTCATGCAAATAAGCCATGCTAGAAATCAAGTTTGAAGAGCAAAAAAGTAAGATTTCTAAAATAAGTCCTGGGAAGACCGGCAGTTTCAAGTGTCTTTGCTGTATCAGCCTTCCATTCTACCCTGATTATTAACTTACCCAGTATGTTGGATGAGAGCAGACTCCCTTTGCTTCCCTAAAAAAATTGAATACTCACAAGCTAAACAAGAAAGTAATTGTATTATTAGCTTTTTTTAATAAGATATATTTCTGCTATTGTTATCAGTTAGAGAGTACGAATTATTGTTAGAAACTACTAGCGATTGATTTAAGTCTCTTGAATACGATGAGACAGTTTAGTCACCATCACACATAGATCAAATGCAGGATCTATACCAGGGTTTGCATTGATTCATTTTGTGACACCAGGTCTTTGTCCAGACCTCCCAGTTCAGCCTGTTGAATTCAACCCTTCAGCTGCATGTGGATATCTCCCTTGTCCCTGGAGACCATAACCTACCACCCCTGTGCCCAGTTGAGAGAAGGGAGGGGAAAACTTATTTCATTGTTCTATGAAACAAAACAATCTGTGAGAACAGTGTGGTATGAAATTATAAGCTCAGATCTGCTTCTAGCATGGCTAAAGGTTCCCCACTCCCTCATAAACCATCTACATAACAGCTGTTTATGGCTTCTCAGCAGAGCACATAACCACTTCAAGCCATAGCTCAGCCATTAGACTACCTCAGCTCAGCAGGCCTGGTCTAAACAGCACTTGCCAATGGGTCTCTGGGGAAAATGGGGCCTCTGTAAGACACAGGGGTAATTTGGTTGCTTCCCTAACTCCGATTTAGTGCTGGCTTCCTTCCATAGGACTGCAGAATAGGGTGCTGCACTAGTTCAGGGACTCAGACAGGAAATAAAAGCCACACTTTAATCAGCACCAAACAAGAAAAACCCTGCAAGTCTCACCCCTCTTCACAGTCTTCCATCCAACACAAAAAAGGGCTGCTTCCAGAAATCATGCAGCCTTTAATTTCTAAAATTTCTGTTTTCCTGAAGCTGATACATGTACATGCACACTTGAGTCTCTCCATCAGGACAGTCTGTATGTCCCAAAGCAGAGTAACAAACCAGTAACCTCAAATAAACTTTGTCAAACCTAAATCTGAGAGACTAGTACTTGAAAACAGAAAGTATCATCACTAACACAGTGATGAGCAGCTCTGCAACACCATTAGACAGGGTTAAAATTACTGTCTCTGCTCATGCAGCCCAGGAGAGGAACCAAAACGAAGAAGCCAGAAACGAATGGTCAGATCCAGCAGGATGATCACATCTTCTTATAAACATGAGATTCAGAAAAGGCTTCTGCATGTTTTCTCTGTGTAATGCTGAAGCCAGGTCTGTATCCCTTGCACTCAGCAGAACAGCATCACAGCCTCTCTATTTTGCTCTATGCTAGATGTACACAGTCACGACACTGCTATCACTTGCCAGCCTGTAACTCCTGGGACCACACGGCAGGCAAGGCCCTGCTGGCCAGTGCTGTAGGCAGATCACTGCAACGTGTAAATAAGGAGGCATGTTTTCCATTCTCCCACCTAGCACTTCATGTAGCAAGTCCTCATGGACATGGTCATCACAGCGCTGTAGCCCTAACTTACGACATCTTGCAGAGATCTTGTCACCAGTAAGAGGAAAGAGACAGAGAGTCCAAGGAAGTTTCACCACACCTGGATGAGAGAGGAAACATGCAGCATTTCTCTAGTATCTCCATCTGGGAGGGCACCTTGTGGAATACAATTCAAAGTCCAGCCAGGATCTAGGAAACCTCTTTGGAAATCTTTGCAGAAACACCATGTTGTGTAGTCATTAACCTGGTTCCTTTCAGGTTTTATCAGTAATCCCATACCTTTCTTACAGAAATTTTTCCCAAACATATTTCCAGCACTACCCAGGTGCCTAAGTTTCTTGGGGTGTTCGTCTGAATTTGAATGGCAGTGGTCAAGTATGTTCACAGCTGTTTGTTCAAGCGTGAGTTCAAGTTTTGCTTTGGATTTGACCAAAGTGTATGTTGTGCCAAGGCTGTCATGAATCCTCAATGGGCTGTTGACCTCAGATATTAGCAAGACTTTCCCTTATTTACCTTAACATATAAGTTTATCCTAAGAACCTAAATCTGGCCAGAGTTAAAGACCCAAGGTGTAACTACTGTAATTGTTAACATAGCTCTTGACACAGTTTTGGCCTATGACAGCCAGTGTTGGCCCATTGCTTCAGGGAATGGGAGTAGTCTTTCTCTTCCATTGACAGGCAATACAGACTAGGACACTGTAGTTTTCTGTTGCAGCATCGGTGGACAGAATCTGCATGTATTCACACTCTTTAGAACCAAGATGGAGCCCTAGCCCATAGTAATTTGTTGATGAGAATATATCTGATGGTAAGAGGAGGAGTGGCTTGTCTTTGCTCTGGTTTTTCCTCTCCTCAGCTCCCATAAATCCACCTTTTTCTCTTCCTCCTCATAAAAATTTTTCTTGATTTCAGATTTTTCTCCCCTTGTAGGTCCAAATATTCAAAAACCTTTACGCTCCTCATAAAAACAAAACAAAAAAGTTGATTTCCCTCTGGATTTTGTCCTCAGACTGACTGACTGCTGGTCACCCAGTATCAGCTAATCCTTTCCTAATTAATTTCCTAGCTAATTCTACAATTAGTTACTAACATCATTATCCTCACCAGTCTTTTATGCTAGTTTGATAGCATTAAATTTATTGTTAACTAGGCCATCATTATTTTCTTTCCTGTGAACCCATCAGTGTAAACTTGTCAACATTCTTTTACTTCAGAGCAAATACAAACTTTCCCAGGATGTAATCCGAAGCCTTGTTTCCTCACCTGCCAATCCTGTTCTCCTACACCTGTCTTACAGTTTTACATCAATCCACAACTGCTACATGTAGTCAATGCTTGAATAGCAATAAAAGAGCTTTCATGAGAAAATGGTATAGATTTCATGGTTGATGGGGTAGATTATTCTAAGCCATACTGTAAACTATATATTCATCTCTGACAGCAGAATGTCCTACCTGCAGCTTCTCCTCAGCTCTGTTTTATTTCAGCACAGATGGCATTTTTCAGTACTGGCAGATATGTCCAGTATCTGACATGCAATGGAACAACAGTGACATCCATTGGCTGAAGTAAATCCAAGCCAGAACTCACCATTACACAAAAAATACTTTAATGGAAAGTGTGTTTGACATAAATTATTCTACTATATTTTTACATGGTCTATAACTATCAAGGTTTTAGGAGTGCTGTAGAAGTTAAGTTACACATTTTTCCCTCAGGCCTTTTCTGAGAAGTGATCAGTAATCTTGCCTTGCCTGGGAGAAATATCCACCGATTGTCAGGCAAAACATCTGTATCTTAAGACAGAACTCATCTTCTGGGTGTTGCAACACCGAAACCTCAAAAGCTTAAGTAAATACCAAAGGTATCTGAAAATATTTATGAGATGCAGATAAAATTATTTGTAGCCTGACTAGCTGAGTAGGTACTGTACAAGTGTTAGACTCTAACTCTTTTTTTTTTCTTCTTCGTTTTATTCCTTTCTTTTAGTTTTGTGAGGTTTTATTGGGTTTTATTGGGTTTATTTGTTTGTTTTTCTCTTCCCTTCACCAGAAGACATTTTCTTTAGTAGCTTCAGTAGCTTTTCGAGGATACAATTCTAAGCTGTTCTCTGAGAAGCTGTTGGCATCAAAACCAGTCACAGCATTCTGATAAAGTTTGTAGCAAGTTTTAAGGACAAAGGTGGTATACATTTTCCTCATGCTGTTAATAGAATCAAAGACATCGTGAATCATTTGGAAGGCAGATTTGTGCTGGGAACTCATTATTAGGAGGTTGCCTACCATGATACCCAACTATTTTTTTCATGCTGCCATTTTACTGTAGAGAATCCTTATTTTTACAGGTCTGACTTTTCAGAGATATGATTATTATTTGTTTTTCCCTCAGAGGAAAGATTTTAAAGTTGAACATATAAAAACATATGTTATTAATTTGCAATCAGTTATAATTCAGCCCACAGTACTTTCCACCATCCATGTTCTTCTGTATGCCCCAGTCTTGATGTCATCAGCCACTTTTATCAATAGTGACAATAGCAATATCTTTTTTTTCTCCTGATAGAATATTAATATACCACAGAGTTAAAATACAAAATGCTATTTTGACTCCTCACTGTGTTATAGTCAAGTGTTATGGTCAATTGTAATACAATTCTTAATCCACCTATGCTAAGAAACTAGAAAACTGCAAACATAAGTAAACGTTGCAGGCTACTTTATCAAATACTTAGAAGTTCAGTGATACATCTTTGTCATTGCCCAAAGTCTCCATTAAAGCAGAAGAAATTACATTTGTTTAGCAGTACCTATCATCCACAAATCTCTGTCGATTGTTGGAGTGACATCCTTCTTCTTTGTTGTTGGAGGCTCTATTAATCTACTTGTTATCATGAAGTCTCTACTTAACTTGGCTAGCCTGTTAACTTATTGTAGAGTTGGGTGCAACACTCATTTTCTCCATTCTTCTTTGGAAATTCTATGCTGAGCTAAGATTTACTAAAAATCCAGAGGAACATCCCAGAGAGTTTTCTTAGCAGTTTTTATCAATTCTTCTATACAATTCTATTCCCCACAGAAATAATTCTGCTTTACTTTTTATTTCCTTTTTTAAAAACTTTTTTTACTCTATTTTTTTGAGAGAAAAATCTCTGCAGTAGCTGGGCTTCAACATTACACACAATTCTAGTTTTAAATAAAAATTATATCCTTAGTCATGATGTAAATGAACATTATTTCCTCTCTTTTCCATTAAAAGGAGAGCACCGCTTTGGTTAGACCTTCCTCTGTCTTGTTTGCGAAAATTCTAATTGATCACAGTTTTTGAACACAGCTAATTAGACAGTGATGAGCAGGATGTTCATGGCTGAGTGTTGGTATGCTATATATTGCAGAAGGAGAAGCTGTGCTGTTTAAGTCTTCTACCAGATGGCACTGTGCTTGATCTACTTCAGGAGTATCTTGCATACAAATCTAAAATGACCACTGCATGATGGAGATGATAAATCATTTGCAAACACTACTCTAAGAATTTTTACGGACTATATTTTATATAAAACAAACACTCTTAGGGATTTAAAATAATTTCAATGTTTATCCTTGTTAGTCCTTTAACTGTCAGTCTTCCCTACTAACACCTTAAAGCAGTAGAGGTAAAAAATTACAAAAATGATTCCTGCAGCTATTCCAACTTCTATCCCAGGGTCAGTCTTACTTGCCACAGTGGAACTCTGAAATGGAGTTGCTGACTTCTTAAAAAAATCATTATTCTTATTTTTTATTAAGCTCTTGCTGTTTCTTACTGCTTTAGCTTTTATTTTTGTAAGAACTTTCACTGCTTCTTTTCTGTTGGTGTTTTTGAGGACATGATGTCTGCTTTGGCTTGCAATGATTTCTTTCTTCTTCTCCCTCAATACACAAAATTAAATGCTACTTCACTTACTCAAATCTAATATTGTTTTGCCTTGAAACTGATAATTTATAAAAAATATAATTATATTATATATAATATTTTATATATTATATATATAAAAATTATAATTTATTAAATTATAATTTAATTAAAAGCAATTGAGGTTTGTATGGGATACTGTTATTCAATAAACTGTACAACAGTTCTACCTGTAGTATGACAGCTGGTGTAAGACTTGCTCAGAAATACAAGCTGAGTAAAATAATTTGATTATGATTTATAATAGCATCCAGAACATCCAAACTCTTAACATACGATTTTGAAAGTTTTTATCTTGTGTTTGAGTCTAACAATATCATGAGAGTTTCAGGGGAGTAAAGATTTCCTAAAAATCCTGTCAACTGCTCACAAGTAGTCAGCAAGTTCAGGTAAGTGGAGAAAAGTGAAAAGCATGCTGTGTGAAATATCCCATTATGCCAAGCTGACCTTTCAGAGGACATGAAATAAATGTCTTATTTACTCACTTCACACAAATGTGACCAAAGGGTTTACATTATTAAGCAGGAGGCTCGACGAAAGTGGTAAAGCAGAAACAGAAAAAACAAAATTTAAAGTCTTACTGCTTCATTTGGAAATACCTTTCTTTTCTAAGGAGTTGCATTATAGTGTGTGTCACATTTGAAAGAAATCTGGACATTTAAAACAGAAACAGAGACAAGCTGAAGGTTTTTGGGATCTGGGTTAGGAATATGAAACCCAGAGGATCAGTTTTATGAATCCCATCTATTCCTTTCATTAAAAAAATGACAGCTATCCAAACCAAAATATTATAGCCTTTCTTCCCAAGCCTGTTTGTTTAGATACACGAGTATCCTGGCTAGTATCAGTTATGAGTGTAACAGAAACACAGACATTGTTCCAGTTTATTTTTTAGCTCACCAGACACACCAAAGAAATCAATGATTTGTACACCATTATTTGTATGGCTGGTCTTCCTTGTGAAGTGGACTGCTGTGAATGTTGATTTAAGCCTGTCAGTGAGAGCACTACTTTGAGAGGGGGAGATGGTAAGCAACGCCCTCCTGCTGACCAACCTCAAATTACACTGATGACATTTGATCCCGGTGTGAACCTGGATGGGGCTGAAGAGGTTTACAAAATGCAAATACATTGGAAGGGAAATTACTGTCATAGCACCTCCTCTAGTATTTATTTTTTCAGCATCAAAGAACAAGCTGCTTGAATAAGGAAATGATATTCCTAGCAAAGGTCATCCTTCAAATAAATCTCATTATTCTGATCAAAGTTGGATCATTCTAGCTTTGCATCTTCACTCAAGAATGAAATTTAGTAATGCACTTATGGGCATGTTGCACTGGGAGACAAGTAATGTGGGCGGGCAGTAAGTGTTCTGTAGGTCTACTTGCACTAAGCCTTCTTTCCCACGCTCAACAAAATGTGCAGAGATCCAGTACACAGCACAGTTTCCTGCAGTCCTATGCAGTGTTCTCAATTGCAAGTGCAGACAGAGACCTCCCCAGACTCCAGCACCACCAGATTAAAGAGGAGATAAATGTGTCCTTAAGCACTTGAGCAGGAATGCTTTTCTGAATCAAAGCCAGAGACAGCAGCCAGTATCTCCAAGGAATTTGAGGAGACTCTCCTAGTTAAGAAAAATGTGCTTTTAAGTGATTTTTAATTTCCCTGATGCTTTCTTTCGCTCATCTGTTTTCTACTTAGTAGGATATCAAAATGAGAACAAGATTTTTATTTAATGTGTTCATCTGATCCCTCAGATCTCTCAGACTACATTAGTAATCTCTGGTATGAGGAAAAACAACAACTTTTCCAGCAACTGGATGAGCTATAAAAGATAAACTGATGCAACAGAACAAGGAAAAAACACAGATGTTTTCTAAACTATATTCAAGTGTCTAAAAGGTGGAAAAAGACTTCCTGATCAATATGCAAAAGCAATATTTTATGATCTACTTTTAATTGAAGTAATAACGAGTGTTCAACCCTCCTGTAGCTACACATTTAAAAGCTTTGCTTCACCTGCTAGTGATTTACTTGTTCTACTGTTTTACAAAGGAGGATGTTAAAAGTAGGATGGTTATTTTTGCTGTATACATTCATTTTGCCCTATCTTTGCAGTGCTCCCTAATAACAGTAGAGTGCCATTGCTAGATCAAAGGAAGCAAACATCCTTCATCTATTTAATAGTTACATACACCACTGAGGAGAAAATCATGGGTGAGAATTGTGAAGCAATTAAAGGAATAAAAATGTGATACACAATGAACTTCCAACATTAGAAACCGAGTTTCATTACCTCAGTTTCGCTACCTTCATTAACCAAGTAGCATCACCTCACCTCTGCTGTATACCAGTATATAGTATATCATGAACACAGAACTGGACAAGGACCCCACAGATCTTCAATAAAAAGAGTTCTTGCAGGGGTCAGCAACTACTGAACCGGGCTCTTGGGCACACCTAAGGCCAAACAGAATACAGCATCTGTTACCATCTTCAGTCCAGATCCTCAAACAGCATTTAGGAACCTAATTCCTACTAGATCCCTGCTGGAACAAGCAGTCAAAAGAGGCAATATCCTAAAACTTGTTCTGATCCCAGGCACAGATCATGTTATTTGTCAGGGAAAAGATGAGGATTTACTTCAGCAAATCTAAGTGCACATAGAGGAGCAAAGCAGGTTTTCTAGTGGTCAGAGCTTCCAGCTGCAGCAGGCGCAAACAAAAAATCTCCCTTAGCTCAAGGGCACGCTTTTAATTTTCCAGTGTTTATCATTTTGCTAGTTCATCATCACCAATTACTCGTGTTTAGAGAACTAGGATTTAGGGAACTTTCACATTATGAGACTATGGAAAAGGTCAGAGCTTTTTAATTTCATTTGGCAAAAGACTGACTGGGAGCAAGTACTTGAGGAAAAAAGGAAAAGGAGAAGTACTCCTCTCTTCTATGTATCCTCCATGTTTCTAACGATTTATGGCCAAGAGAAATCTGTATCTATGACTTTTTTGGAAGGAAGCTACAATAATGTGACTAACTGATTTTAAAGGCTAACTTTTTTTGCCTTCAAAACATCTTTCTTGTGAAGATCTGCAATGTACTCACATGTGGTGTGGAGTAAACTATATTTCTGTGTTCTGAACTTGTTGCTATATCTGAAGACTATTTTTGAACTATTGGAAGCAGCAAGAAGTTGCAGGAAGTAGCATGAAAAAGGTGAATTGGCTTCACTAACCCCACTATCATCTTCACTAGGGGTAATGGATGTACTCCTTCTGTTTGAAATAACTGAACTTTGGTCCAGGCAGATGTTCATCAAGTAAGCTAGATCAAAATCAATCTTAATGTGTGAGGCTTTCAGTGAAAATGCAGCACCAAGCAAAAAAAAAAAAAAAATTATTTGACTGGAGACTGGGCTGATAAGTGGACAAAACTCCATTAACATGATAGAAATCTGACTATAAATTAAGTACTTTTAAAAAAAAAGTACTTAAAAATCAAGTACAATAAATACCTGCACCCATCAGGGTCCATAGAGCTTTCCCTTCATAGCAGCTGGTTGCATGATAGTGATCTCTTCTTGAACAGGGACACTTCTCAAGTTATGGCTCACAGCTGAGGGATCCCTTATGTGACACCAGACATTGATGGGTTGGTTAAGAGGCATTTTTGTGCATTCATAAAACATTTAAGATATGTATAATAAGCATATACTACAATATTTGTATCCCAAATTTTAAAAGTAGTAAATAGTATTGACCTCCAATCCATCTGCACTTATCAAATATTTTTAATAAATACCTAAGTTTACTAATTATAGTGAAATATAACAATTACTAGATCAGATCTGAGTGATCTCTAAGTCCTATTTTTCAAGATTAGCTGCCTTAAATATGAAGCTTATGCTTCATATTTTGTCAATACCATCTCTATAGCATGGATCTCATCGCACTGGTTTTGTTAAACACACCTCAAATGTTTATTTCTAGAAGCCTTCTTAAGGCCACTCCTGCAGGGCCTGAAGAAACAAAACCAACAAAACCTTGCTTTTTGCTGCACTGCCCTCTCCTCCGGCAGAAAAGGTTGTCACGGTCAACTGGCAGCCAAAGTGTAACTACAGCTTCAGCATGCTCAGTCCCAGCCACCCACTTACAAATGGACACAGATTTAAATGAAACTTACATCTAAGAGCTTTCAGATAAACCCAAGCTATGCACTTGACATGGCATTTGACAAGAGGTGTCAGGCACATCTCTCTGTCAAATGCCACTTCCTTGACATTTCTGTCCCCACTGACAGGTTCTGCTCATAAGCATACCAGGAAAATACCATTCACTCTTAACAAGGAGCAGCATTACTTACACATATGTAACAGAGATCAAAGTGCATCCTTCCCTCCAATCACCAAACAAAGATATTATATGGCTTATTTTTTCTGGTGTCAAGTCTTTGGAGTCATTACTGTTTAGAGATGTCAGGAAAATAAAGGCTGAATGAGAATGTTTGACAAGGTCACAGGAAGGTGGGTGATTTCCATGCTGATATGCCTAGAGGGAAGTACATCTTTATCACATAAAAAAAGCCCTGTCAGACTGGCACACAGAACAGAGGCTGTTGAAGATTCCCACCTGAGAAGGAGAAGTTAAGCTCAAAGTAGAAACATACAAAACCGGACATAGTGAGAAAAAAGCTTCCTATAAACTTTGGTAGTGCAATATAAGGAGAAGAAGAGAGAAAAGTTATAAAGGCATTTCAACAGTACTGGCAGCCAAGAGCAAATATCCTTTGTGGAAAAGTAATGAGGTACGATAAATCAAAAAAATCATCAAAGAGTGGGCTGGTGTCATCACAAAACATCTCTTGATGATTTTCAAGTGGTCTTGGGAATCTGGAGAGGTCCCAGCTGACTGGAAGCTGGAAAACGTTGTCCCAGTTATCAAGAAAGGAAGAAAGGAAGACTTTGGAAACTACAGACCTGTCAAAGTCACTTCAATGGCTGGTAAAATTCTGGAGAAGATTATTTTGGGAGGTATTGAACAACAGCTGAAAGATGACGCAGTCTTTGACCACAGCCAGCATGGCTTCATGAGGGGAAAGTCCTCCTTACCTAGTCTGATTTCCTTTCACAACAAGGTAGCCCACCTACATGATCAAGTGCTTAGGCTGTGTGCTCTTCAACATCTTCATAAATGAATTGGACATAGAACTGGAAGGGACACTAAATTTGCAGATAACATAAAACTTGGAGGTGTCATTGCCTCCCTCAAAGGCAGGGAGGCCCTGCAGGGAGACCTAAAAAATTAGAACTTCCATGTGTGTTATGGCAGGGCCATATCACTCAGTAGGATCTTTATACATAATACTGACATATAAAGTCAAGTTGTTTATTAATCTCGTTAGGAAAGATGTATTAAAAAAACCCAACCAAACACACAAAAAAATCACAACAAACCACCTCACCCAGTAAAATAAAAAATACATTTTTTTTTTAAAGTTTGCACCTAGCAAAACGATTGGATATATATCTGTTACATCATTTTGTGCACCAACGGAAATATGTTCCAGCAAACTTTCTGTAGCAAAAAAAACCCCTTGCTTGTCAGTTCTCCGACTAAAACCCCACCTTATTGACAAGGTGTTATCTTCAGGGTCAGCCTTCAGGAGAGCAGGAATCATTACTTGTTTAGCAGCTAGCAACACACTTTGTTTGTAATTTAACCATTGAACACAAACTAAACAAGCCTGAAAGAGATGACAATTCTTGTGTTAATGGTGTGACTTAAGAAGTTTATCCTCACCGGATTCAGTAAATGAACTAAAAATATTGATACAGCATTTCAAGATACACTACTGTCAACTCAAACTGCTGTGAAACTTGCCAGGCTGATTTAATCACCTTGCTGCTGTGTGATCTGTTGACATTGCCTCATTCCTCACTGTCCTTTGAAGGCATGCAGTGTAGCAATATCTTTCAGGAACTTTTCCAAACATATTCTCCTGACTCAGATCTGCACTCTTAACAGAGCTGACCCTTAAGTAATCACCCAGGTTTCAGCTGTACTCTAAGCAAAGAGCAATAGCTGCCTTTGGAATAATTTTTTTGTCATAAAATACATTTTAGAGGCTGAAAGTATTTGAATATTTGTTGGTTTTGGTAATTGTGTTCTCTTCTAGTAGTATCCTAGTAGAGAAATAAATAAAGACATTAAAGAGCTAAATAAAATACTTCGTTATAATTAAGAGTAAGATTATTAAGTGTTCTTAAGTTTTCTTTTTAAATCTGTCATCCAAAGATCCATGTTAAAGAACTGAATTTAGCAGAAATTTTTAAATTAAAAAGCTTTTGAAAATAATTATCATCTCTAGTATGACTTTGGATGAAATGCCAAATCTATATTTTTCCCAAATGGAAATTTATTTGGTTTGTCTGTTATAAGCCCTTGCAGCTCACCTGAAGCATTTTCTTTCAGCTTAGGCTGCTGGAAGCAGCCATGGTTTTCCCTTTCATTTTCTAACTGCAAGTAAACATGTATTAAACTTTGGTTGCCAAGTTTACTCCATATGCCCCACAATGAAATTCTTTCTCTTGGCTATTTCATACTGCTGGACAGCAAATCACAGGAAGTTCTAACTACAGAAATCCTTACAGTTTATTCACATTAAAGTTTTTTGGACAGTGGCTTGATGTCTGCTGTATCACACTAGAAATTATTCTGAGTTCTCAAGCCTGCTTATCCACTAATTCATACTGAATCATATCCAGTGGTTCCAACTATTTTTTGTCTTTGTGTACTCTGTTGCCTTTGAGTCAATTTCTCAAGCATTCTGTATAAGGAAACCAAATGCTACTGCATGGGAATATGGCCAAGATGCACACTTACCTTATCTGTCTACATTTATTTCCTTTCTGCAAAATAGGTTGATTTGAATTAATGAAAAACTCTTATTACCAGAAAAATGTCTCATCCTTCTCCCGTCCTTTTTTTTTTTTTTTTTTTAAACCCATCTCAGAAAACACTGTGGTGTCACTTCCTTTCACGAAAAACTTGGAAGCTGAATGTTTATTCAACAGCTTCAGCCAAATGTAGTGCTGGCTGGGACCAGACAAGGCTCTCTGTAGAACATCATTACCTAGACAATTTCTCCACTTGTCTGCCAGATGTGCCAAACTGTTGAGGATCACAAATCCGTGTTTTTTGGAAGTTCACAGGGAAGGTAACAACATGGTAAAAAACACACTTCCCAAGTTTTTGCAGCCTCAGCCTCATGAGACATGGATTTGGCCCAAAATACATCTTTATTTTTTTGGGCATCATTCATGCCTTTCTATTCTTCTCCTTTTTTTCATGGAGATAGCTCTTCAATAACTATTTTCCCCTTCTAGCACGGAAATTCATTCCTGGGGAATTAAAAGCAACAAATTACTGTCTATTATGATGTTGCAACTCCTAACCACAGGATTCAGCATCAAGAAGCAAAGAACAATTATTGGAACATTAGGGCTTAACTAAACATTTCAGTATTTGGCAATTCATACTCTGAACCAGCAAGGAGACAGCCATGCATAGTGTGCTCATACTTAGTAGCTGTAATATGTAATAGGAACAATGTTGGACTTGTTAGTAACATTATATGGATTTTCAGAATAGGCGCAGTGATACGAAAATGCACCACTTAAATTTTTATTTTATTTTTTTTGCCACTTTCTGTTAAAGGTCTTGGTAGAATAGAATTAATTTTTAATATGGATGTTCGCTAAGGTTCCTGGGGTTATTTGACTAACCACATCTTTATCAGTTGCTCTGAAAACTGTGTTCAGTGAAAAACAGGAGTACTGATACAGACACCACCTGCTATCTCTTGCCACTAAGTACAGCAGAAGAAAGCCTAAAATATTGAGGCTATAAAACCCATTTGCAAGATTCAGAGGTCAGCCTGCACTCTCTGTTACCCCAGAATAAGGCAAGCTTCAGGAGCTAATTCAAGTTTTCTCAAGAGAGGAGACTAGCTCTTTCTGGAATTAAAAGTTTAGTATCTCAAAAAAGCTGGAATGTGGTGTCCATTTGGATACAAGTGGTCAGAGCATTAAGAAAATAAGTCAGCTTTGAAAACAAATACACCAAACTTGGAGTTGTCATAATAGAAGGGCAAATTAATCTGCATTTACAAGCTGTGAAATTCCCATATGGAAAAAAATATATAAATACAGAAACCCCATGTAAAATACAACAGATAAAAATCTCATCCTCATATCTATACTTTTCATATGTTATCAAGTTTCCCATCTTTTTAAAATTTAACCATCCATACTATTTGTACAGGCTAGAGACCATTAGGCAGCAGCCACTGTGTTTCAGATCTGAAGAGCAGATGACACTTCTCAGGAGGAGTCACTGGCCCTGCAGAACTGTCACTCTCCCAGGAGACACAGTCCTCTTGTTGCAGCCTGACTTCATGGCTAGATTTCTATTACCCCCTGCCTTCTTATAATGAAAGCAGACCTCGAGGGCTGCCCAACTCCTGCCTTCCGTGACACACTGTCACAGACAGACTGGCACCCAGTCACCACAAACCCAAGGCAGAGTTAACATTACAGTCACACTCCATGGTATAATCTTTCCTATGCTTTCTGTTCAACAATGACAAGAGACAAGGGTTGAAATCTCACTCTTGAGCTTGTCTCAGACCAAGCATTCTTGTGCTGGCAATAGCTTAACTTGCTTCCTGGAGGAGCTGTCCTTTAGCAGCAGAGGCTACCTGCAGCCTCAACCTCACACCCTGACCTGGCACACCAGCAGTTCTTCTCTTCCCAATCTCATGCCTGCAGGGACAAACAAATGTCTTACGGTACAGAATCATAGAACATTCTGACTTGCAAGGGACCCACAAGGATCATTAAGTCCAGCTCCTAACCCTGCAAAGGACCATCCCCAAGAGTTACACCATGTGCCTGCGAGTAACACAGAAGACAGCCTTACTGGTTTTGTTCTACCATGTCCCTTTGTCCAAAATTAATACAAAAAAGCACTATAGTGTCCTTTTTCTGATCTGCAAGAGGTGAACACAGCAGACCAGCTCCACCACTTACCAACATTACCCTCCTTGTTACCACAGCTACTGTCTCAGAGTTTCAGCTTATATGTCTCAGGCCTTCCTTCCTCCAAGAAAGCTTTGACATGCAATAGTTACAGTCATACAAAAGAAAAAGAGGCTTTCACTTCAGTGAGCTCAAGGGTATTTTCTGGATCTTTCTTCTTCAGAGAAGTCAGAGGAGGACAATTAAAATTCCTTTCCCTCCAGGCCATCCTCCTAGTTGGAGCTAATAGGGCTAAGCGATTTTCAGCTCATGCAGAGCAGTTGGAGGGGCAGCTGCTGCTCATGGCAGACCATGTGGATGTTGCTCCTCCTGCAGAACTGGCCAGCCTGTGAGTACTAGCAGCATACAGCCAGCACAGCTTGTGTGGCTGCTGAAACCAACAGCAGGGAGGGGTCCTCAGATGTGGTCCTCTGCACAGTATCTTTACTGTGGACCTGTTTACACAGAACTTTTGGAGCTGATTCAAAGGAGAGTCACAAAGACGGACAGAGGACTGCAGCACCTCTCCTCCCTGAGGACAGGCTCAGATTTGGGGTTGTTCAGCCTGGAGAGGAAAAGGTTCCAAGGAGACTTATAACACCTCCCAGTACCAAAAGGTATATGAACTTCTTACAAAGACATACAGCAATAGGACAAGAGGGAGTGGCTTCAAACTGAAAGAGGGTAGGTTTAGATTAGATATAAGGAAGAAATTCTTCACTGTGAGGATGGTGAGGAACTGGAACAGGTTGCCCAGAGAAGTTGTGAATGCCCCATCCTTGGAAACATTGAAGATCAGGTTTGACAGGGCTCTGAGCAATCTGGTCTACTTGAAGATGCCCTGGCTGATTTTCAAGGTGGTCAAACTAGATGACCATTACAACATTCCTTCCCACCCAAACTGTTCTATGATTTTATATAACCAGCATTGCATTAAATCAACCAGCCTTAAGTAACATGGACACATCTCTCTCCACTGTATGACCAGATGTTTTGGTGTCCGCAGCAGCAAGTGACTAGATGACCAATGAAACCTCTCAAAACAGAGTGTTTCCAATTATAATAATTAAGAAAACAAAACAACCAATCAGAGAAATATTCAATAAATAACAGCAAGTCATCACTGAAATTGGTTTGCTGTCCTGACTTCGGTTGAAGACAGAGTATTGTATTTCTCCCACACATTGTTTCCAGCAGAGATGTGGTTTACACTGGCAAATGGGCTACTTAAACCAATTCCCAAGATAGGCATAGCTCTCTGCATTATTTTCCATCAGAACAATATTCCCAAGAAGTAAAGTTTTAAGCACAGGCCATATTCCATTTTTCACCAATTTCATCACTATCTTTGGTGATACTGGAAGTGAATCCAAATTACATGATGTCAGCTGGCTACAAATTCTGAATCCACCAGTTTTTCCAATTCTTTTTCAACCTGCTTCAATGCTCCCATCACAGCGTTGTTCTTACTCAGGCCCCCTTGCATGCCACCACTAGCAGTCACTGGTTGATTCTGAGCAGCCCAAGAGCAGGTGCTAAATGCACTCCTGGGAGCCTGAAGTTTCTGACCACGGTTTGGGGTGAGCAGAGCATGAAGTAGCTCATTGTTTTCCTGCCTTTCACAAAGCAGTAGTTGACCCATCTTAATTTACCATGGAGTGTCTTAGAGTAAATCCAATCATTAATTTTGTCTTGCCTCAAAATCCTTCCCTGTAATTTGCAAATGAGAACTTGCAACTCAGCTGCCTATACATTAAGGTGGAGCTTACACTTTGAGGCTGTAATTTCACCAGTCTCTGCAAGACATCTCCACAGATGAATGAGAGCACCAATAAAGCATTTTAGAAATCCAGCGCACGGTTTGTTTGAAGTATTAGATAAGCAAAGCTCACAGCAGTCCCTGACATTTGCCCCTAACCTATTTGGTCCATTGTCACCCACAACCTAAGGTTTATGTTCCCCAACATTCAAATTACCGTGATTTCTTTAAATGGTGCTTTTGTCTAAAGTGTTAGTTTTCCTTTCTTTTAGGGTTTTTCTAAGATAAACTTATCATATTATTTCTTGCTTTCCCCTATTTTTTTTTTCTTTTGGGAATATCAGGCTTCTTTGAACATCATAATATTCACCATTTAGAGAGACCTTCTGAAGGGGATTCCAATACATTCAATTCAATGCATGTCTACACTATTATCAGACCCATCTAGATATGCCCTTGGAAGTTTTCAAAACTGAATTGGACAAAGCTTTGAATTACCTGTTCTGATCTCACAACTGACCTTATCATGAGCTTAATGTTGTCCTGAGGATCTCCTGAGATCTCCTGGAAGCTCAATTATTCTATGATTTTATGTCTTCTTTTTTTGTCATGATTGTTTCCATGGCATTTGATTGTCTTTACTCGTGTATTAAGCAACTTGACTAACATTTGTCACATATTGTTTGTTATTTTCTCTCCCCCCAGGGAAGAAGTAGGGGAGGGTCTGGTACTGGCAAAGTGGTTTTCAATTGTTTATTTGTTTGTTTAGCATGTGTGTTGCTATGTGTTTACAACAGAAAACACAAGGTCAGAGTAATGCTTCATGGAATCAGAGTGGGAGGTGGAATGACTATAGTGGTCCTCTGGAATAGCAAGAATTCCTCAGGCTACTAGGTAAGACCTTGCCTCTTCTTTTGTGCTACGGGAGCACAGACAGATATGATTTTCCTCCTAAACTTCGTTTCCAACCTAGGAAGTTTTTGAATGAGAACACCGAAATCTTAAACCTGATTCAGAATTCAGCAGGGAACTGGTAGGTAGAGTAATGTGATGTCTGACATGGTCACGGTAATGCCTTGGTGAGTAGAGTACCATTGTATTCTGAAGGTGTTTGAGCACAGATGGTTTCACACACAGTCCAAGGTTATCCAGGATAAGAGAAAGAAAAGGTTCAAAAATTGAACAAGGGATGGTATACGGCAATTTGAGATACTCTTTCACTCCGATGAAGAAAGGAAAAAGGACTGTGAGTGCATTGTCTGCAAGTATTTCATGGTGGTTTCATATCTCTAACATCCTCATCACTTACTGGCTCCAGGAGAGCTACAGGAAGCTGTTTTTATTAATTTCTTATGGGATTATAAATGCTTGAGACTTCCTTTTCTAATAAAATATTGATTTTTATCTCCTTACACACTTGTTAAACTTCATCCCTGGGGGCTGAAATTTCCCGTATCTATGAAAAAAATTTTGGCAAAATTTCACCCATGAAACACTGAATGAGACAAGAAAGGATATGTTTTGCCCTTCTTAAAAAGATGGACAGCTTCTTTGTAAAAAATTCTTGGAACCTTAGAGATTGCTAAGGAAATTGTCAGATATTATTGAACAAATATTTGTTTGTTCCTGTGAAAACACATGGATATTGGAAAAAATATAAGCTTCTAAAGAATCTCAATTCATGTACAGCCAGTGGCTACTACAAGGTTCCTTATTTATCCTTTGTACTCTTTGTCTATGTATTCACCATTGCCAAAGGTCAGGAGTATAAGGCTCCTCATGACCAAGAAAAAAGGATCAAGATTTTTTTGTGTCTTTTTTTCTTGAAAAATGGATGAAGAAGCTGATTGAAATGACTAAAGAACATTTAAAGGGGCTAAATTGTCAACAAACTAAATAATTCTTGGGTTTTTACATGGAGGCAGGGAGAGAGGGAATGGAAGACACACAGCTTGGATAAAAAGCAGAAAAACATGACATGTAATCCTTGATTCCAGATGACTAATTTGGCTGTATGAGAAAAAGCATTCCTAGTAAGTCTTCAAGCAATTGTTGTTACATACTATTTGCCTAAACTCATAAAATATCTGGAATGATTTTGAATGATGATTTTATGGTTATTTCAAATTTTTTGTGAAAATGTTGAACCTGACTGAATTCACATGATATTGGACAGAGCCCTTTCAGAAATAATTTGATCAAGTGAAGTATCCACACTGATATATATTCCTGGAGATGGTAATTTTGCCAACTGTTAGTCAATTTACTGTGTGCTTGATTGGTACTCAACAGGATTTTTAAAAATTTTAATATCATAACATATTCAATAGATCTTTATCCACACTAAAAGAATAATAGGACTTCCATAGAAAACCTTAATTCTACCTTTTGCTTTGACTTCTTCATCATTTCCCAATAATTCTTCATTATTCTTGTTACAATTTGCCATGCCTTATTAAGCAACAATAGGGAAGTTATTATCTTTGGCTCATTTCCTTTTCGTAGAGAGAGAATCCTTTAAAATCCTGTCTTTGCCATTTTCTTCTATTAGTCTGTCAATAAGCACAGAAGAAAAAAAAAATTAGATCAGATTTTTATCACTCTTTTAAGATTGTGACCCTCACAATTGCATGTTGTTGCCAGTCTTGACCTTGATAGGAATGCTATGAAAAATTCATTAAGTTTAATTTATTGTTGACAAAAACAATGCCTGTTTTTTACTGACCAATTCATTTCTACAAGCCCAAGATGAAATATTTTCTTGTTCTGCCATTTTTGTAACTATCTAATTTGAAAAACCCTGAGAAGTGTTTTGGGAATAGCATGGGCCAAAATACTTCTTAAACAGTCTCAATCAAACTTAAGAAGCCTCTGGATTAAGGAAAACAAGGAAAAACAGAGGTTGCCCTGAGAAATTTTCTTTTGTTTTTCTATAGAACATCTTCAAAGAGCAGACTGCTAACATTTTAAAGACTAAAGAGACAAAGAACAATGAAGTGTCATTTTAAAAGGGAATTTATCTTGGGATTCAGGCAGTGCCAGACAAGTTACAGAAAAACAGAGAGCAGAAGCGAAGGAGCAGCTGAAACCCAAGATGAACCAGCAGAGAGATATAAAATAAGAAGCAGACAGTCAGAAGGTCATAAGGAAATTGAAGAACAGCCCGTAGTATTTCAGAAGCTTAGTTTTAGAGACCTCCAGGAATTCAGCAGAGGGCTGATGGGACCCCAGCTGCCGAACCTTCTCTACCCCTTCAACTTAATACATATGGCAGGTAGGAATGATGGCAAATGACAGAGAATGATAAAAGGTGTGAATTCAAGAGAGGTAAAAAAATAAAAGGACAGAGGATGTTGCTGAACAAGCAGATGTGATTACAAATGTATTTGATTAGGAATGTTCTTGGTAGCACCTGAAATGCTTTAATTGCTCTCTAGGGCATTATAAAAATTGTACTTTAATTTTTAGTAAAGTTCTCACTTCCAACTCTGCAACATGGACATACATCCTGGCAACAGACGTAATCCATGAACCCACGCAATATCACATGGTTTAGGCAGACCAGTCATTGTAGGAATTATCATTTTCCTGTTTAATAAATTCTTCCAGCAGCCAATACCCCGTTACATAAAATGCAAGAAGAAAGTTAAATCCAGGAATTCCAAGGCTTGCTATCAAGGACTAGGCTATGGTATGTATTACTAGTACCCTTTGGTTGAGAATCATCTGGATTTTCATTCTAAGGTATATCACAGGCTATCAAATCAAACTGACATTTTTATTAAAAGATACTTTTCCTGGCATTTCCCTGAGTTCTTCCCACACTTAAAAATAACTAATATCACTGAGGCCGCATTTAAATTACATTGTATTTAAAAGAATACAATAAATTACTGAATGTGTTTTCTGGGGAAGTTTTGGAATATTACTGTTTCTCATATTACTTTGCAAATCTGCATAACACAGAACAAAAGGGTTTTGGTCTTTATTACAAGTATGCCATACAAAATGTGAAGTTGTTTCTATAACAGTTTTTAAAAAAAACAAACAAGAAATTTCATTTTCTCACTTCTGCAGATTCAGAAGAGATGGAATTATTATTCTTTTTTATTATAATCATAATTAAGAAATGCTACATACAGTTTTCTGATTTCTCAATTTTTAAGCAAAAGCTACAGAGTAAAATAATTTTTACTTTGTAACCAACATTGCAAGTTTTCCTAAGCCTTGGAGGCAAAATATACAATGCATTGTCTGAAATACTAGCTCCAAGTCTAGGAGAAGCTACCCAGAAATAATAATTAAAAAAATATCATTTGTATAACTGGAAATAGGTAATATGAAAATAATCTTACCTTAAAAGAAGATAAAAACAATGGGGAACTTTCTACCTTGACACTGTTACTGTGGTTGCTTGCTGGAATGCAGTAAATTCTGCTAGAATGAAAAAATTAATATAGAATATAAATAAAAGATCCATGTGTTGTGCATTTCTACAATAATTTTATACCTTTCAAAAATAATTTAAAATAAGACTTTTCTAAGCTGTAAACAAAAGCCAAATATTGGTGCAATGTGAATAAATTAGAAATCAGTGGAGTTATTAAGGTTACTTGCATCTGAAATACAGGGGTTTGAAAAGCAACCATATTTGAAGAGATTTTGTTAAACTTGATTCTATGAGAAATGCTGCCAAGCAACCCAATCCTATATTCCATATTGCTTTAATTGTAAGTCAGGCTTCTGAAAAGACACAAACAGTCAGCAAACCAAAGTGCTCTTATTGGCAAACTTAACAGTCACGTTTTCTTTCTAGTTCAGTGACTGCTTAAAAGAGACCACAGAGACACAGGGGATCTGGAACAAATATTCTTTTAAAATATTTATGATTTGCTCATTCAAAACTCAGGGTGATATTTGAGTTGCACACAAAGACAAGTGATGATTTTAGAACTATTACAATGACAGCAGTATGTTAACGTAGTCACGTCTGTATTGTTCCTTACTCCAAAACAAGATAGCCTTTATTTCACTATCTGCTTAGAAAGCACAGGCTAAAAATATAATGTACATTTTGTCTCTCCTTTGATCACCTTATAAATTGCTCCTATACAAACAGCCACACCTACACCCCTGCTTCTTAACTGTGCAGTTATCACACCTTCATCAAATGTCATGGTAGTGTAAAAACACCTTTTGTGGTGAACATCAAAAATATTGTTGGTTTCTTTTGCTTATACTCACACAATCTGCTCTTGATCTGCTTTTTTTTTTTTTCTGAATGGGTGTAGGCCCATTGATTCCAAAGTTAAACCGCAGTGTGTAAACTCTTGAAGACCCATGGTAATTGAAAATGGTAAGAAATACTGATAAGAAAGTTGTAAATAAACATGCATATTTTGCATTGTTCCTATCGGCACCATATTAAAGAAATTACATTGCAGTTGGATAAAATAAGTTTTTCTAAATGTATCATCTATTGAATATATCCCAAAATTCCAGGCCAGGCATCCTAAAATCATGAACTATATATTATTTTAGCACAAAAGTTGATCCCTTTTTAACACATTAGGTAGCATTTTCAAAATTTTACTTTGCAAACTTAACTGCTTAAATTTTATGTTTCTGTTTTTTGATGAAGACATCCTCTCAAAGACAATGATTTAGGCATATGATCTTTGGATGCAGTAGTCTAGGACTGACAATAGCAAATACAGCTTGAGGCCCTAAGGTGTCAATTTGAATCCTATTGGAAATGTACAAAGAAAAGTTATACTTTTAACAGAGATTTGTGTACCAAAAGACATTTAAAGATTGTATCTTCTTCTGAGTTACTAACTCTATGGGTACTCAATTCTGAATACTGGTGAAACCCTGATAGCTATGCCAAAGAAATGAACCTGAGTGATGTTCTGGCTCCTTTCATGGGACTATGATAGTGATATTTTGATTCACCAAACATATAAAAATCACAATAAAACTGGGTTGTGATCATCCAGACCTCTGTAGCACCACCAATTAAAATATTACAGGACTGTCACATAGCTTGAAACTCTCTAGAAACACAAAACACTACTGACCCAAGATATTGGTGAGATCAAGCTGTGGTTATGTATAATGAGATGTCTTTTTAATCATTTCCAAACTGAATCCTGGATACCAAACAGGACTAGATATGTGTATGCACCTACCCGAGTAAAGCATCAATATGCCCTAAACCTATGAAGATGCCATTTTGATCATGTTTGTCACTTTAGATTCAGTTGCACTAATGAACTGGCATGTTTGCATTACCTTAAGGTCAGGTCTAGGCTGCTTCTCCCATATAGAATTATCTGTCCTGTTTGAAACAAAAAACTCTTGCTCTAGGTGCTGCTTGATGAACATTTCAGTATGCCTCTTCTAAGAATTAAAATGTCTTTCCTGATCCTTTTGTCATCAGATAACGACAAATAATCCCTTCTCACGCCAGCAAAACACCAGTTTGGCTATTAGACTTACAAAAGTAATGTTACATTATTTGCCTAATGAACTGGAAATACATTCACTTTCCAGTCCATTTGCAGCGCAAACATTGAACAGCCATACAGACCCATAATTACAGGCAGACATTTATCAAAATGAATCTTAACCAGAGATTAAACATTATTTATTTCAGCCTTATTAGATACTGTCTTTTTTTCTTATTTGTATTGTCATTTGGCTCCTAAACAAAATAATACAACCTCTAAGATAATGGGCAAATGAGTGAGTGGTAAGTGGATTTAAAAACAATAGGAAGAACCTGAAGAAAGGGAAAACACTATAACTCAGACCTTACTCAGTGAAACTAAATCCATGTAATCCATTTGAAACAAAGCTTATAACTCAGATGGATTTTAAAAAATGGAAAAAGAAAGAGAAAACCAGAAACTGTTCTGGGGCAGTTATGATACCTCTGTTGAAACAAAAAAGACTCAGCACATCAAGGAATAAACAGGCTGATTCAGTGACTTGTCATGTCACCCAGAATATGCTGATTAAAAGCCCTGAAGTTATTGAAAGGAGTTTTCCAGGTGTGATGCTCACCAGCTATTGCTCAAGATGGAGATTAGTTAACAGTGTGCTGAAATACTTCCTTCCATCTCATCAAATATTCACCTTCCTGAAGTTCATTTGCCCCTGCCATATATGCCTATATAAGCAGACAGTGCTTGCTCAGCTATCCCATTGTGAAGTTTTCCACTGGCTATTTCTATTCTTTAGTTTAGATAAACAGATTTGTCATCTGCACTGTCACACATTCAACAGCACTAATTCCACACAGATTATGCCAACTTTAAGCTTAAGGAGCTATATCAGCGTGGCTTCCCTGACCACGCTCCTCAAAACAGTTCTTTCTTTATTAACATAGTATTAGTAGTTTCATTTCAGAGATATGTGACACAATAGATGACAATAACTTGGGAGTTGAATCTGGAATTCTAGTTACATGCATCCAGCAACATCAGTTGGTTTACTGCTGTAGACATCAGGGACTTACTTCAGAAAAACCAATCACTGCTTTAGACCACTTTGGCTTCTTTGAGAGAGTAAGCTGGCATTGCAGTAAATAAGCAACTATTAGGCCCATGTTCAGAGTTGTCAGTCTTTGTCAAATCATAACCATTACACAGACTTGCATGATTTGGACTCAGGGACTTTGAAGCAGAAGTTTCTACTTTAGAAAGTAGAGTGTGCACACTCAAAAAAACCACTCCTGTCCTATAACTTCCCAAGTCTCAGGCCTTGAACTACTACTACAGTGGTACTAAAGTACCTGTAGCAGGACCTACTCAAGTGTCCCAGACTCATAATTGGACATGTCATAGAGCTAATGAAATGACATCACAACTTACAAATAGGACCCCATGTCTCATCAATAGTAAAGTCCCCAAAAGTGGTTTAGTCCCTCACCAGCAGTCTAACTTCACAGTGGCACCCGTAACGCTGAAGATTGCTTTGTGTAGTCCAGGTAAGGGCTCTGCATATTCACTTGCACTCTGTTCATATTGCAAAGCTTCCCAACACACTCAGTTTTGCAGGGCATTTCATGTCTCAAGCTGGTTGTTTTATGTCATGCCAGATCAGATGAAAAACTGAAACTGCCCAGGCAGATAGTTGCTTGTGTAAGACTGAGCTGGAACAGAGACCTTAAGGCTGGGATTCATCTCACTGATTTGAGATGTCTGCAACACAGATTATAACTTCTGAGACAGCTGTTCTCATCTCCCAGGTGGAGTGATTCAGCTGACCTATTTCTAGACATCTGCTTTAGGGTAAGATGACTTAAGCTCCAGAAGTGGTATCTGTCCCTCAACCGAGTATAAAGGAAGCGCATGGTGACTAACCCAGGGGGGGATGTTGGCATTGTCAGATGTTTTCTCTGCTTCCTGAACTCAGCTCTTCCAGTCCCATTTCAGAAAACACATGACAGTAGCTACAACAGTATTTCTTTTCCCCTTCTTTCTAGAACAAAACACATTTACATTCAGTTATTCCTGCACTGAGCATAGTCAGTTGTCCCAGACTAAACCAGATGTCCAGAAAAGCAGCTAAGTTCTTCTATTTGTCAACAGTATTCAGAATTGTATTGAGCTGTATCTTCCAGCACTACCATAGGGGGATTGCTTTTGCTAATTTTCGTCTCCTTTTACAATTAAGAGGTTTACATATGGACAGGCAATGAATATGTAAGTGCCAACTTCCTGCTGTCTCCAGTAAGGTAAACCACTTAGCCACACTGATTTTGAGGAAGACTACCTTTGTCCTAAAAAAGACTACCTTTGTCATATTTATATGTTTTAAATAGTAGGTCCTCCATCAACAGAATAACAGCTCAGAGTACTTTATTTTCAATATTCCTTTGTTTGAGTATGTATCAAACTAAAAGATAAAACAGGAATCTAGTAAATATGCTGTTGCTGATTTAATTAACATTTCCCTATAATGTTAAAAGTGATGCAATATTTTGGTTGAAAAATTATGTACTAGTTTTACACCAGGCCAAGTTATATAGGGCCGGTGAAAGGTATCCTTGTCCATGGCAGGAACAAGATGATCTGTAAGGTCCCTTCCAACTCATTAACATTCTATGATTGTTTTCCAAGAGTTTGTAAGCAAAATCCATTGAAAATATTTTGGTTTATTTTTTTAAACTAGAATACATAATGTAAAATGGTAGATAAGGAAAACAGATATATTAATTATACTGTTGAACACGACAGACATTTTAAGAGATTTCATACCATATGAGAGTTATTTATACTGTTAAAGACGAAAACATAAAGCATCTCAGCTATAAGTGAGAGAAACATTGAAGACATGACCCCCATAACTGCTACTCATACAAAAATTACTCCAGATCTTAATTAAGATATCATATTTTTCATACAAGTGAATGGTGGAAAAAGATAAGACAGACATCACTTTTGAGGTCGAAAATATAATCCAGATGTCACCACAATGAAACCTAGAATTTGTAGATTTGATAAGCTATTGAAAATATACAAGTATAGCACTAGGAAGTGTATTTCAGAGTTGTATTGTCTGAGTAAACGTCTGGGAATAACTGTATTTCTTACAATGCTACATAGCTCTTTGGTCTGTTTTTATGGGATGTCTGTCCTTTTATACATTCATTAATAATATGAAAGTGCAATTCTTTGTGTTTGTGATGCTAATACTGTCCTGAAATGTACCTGACAAATATGCCAGGAAAAGGATGCCTAAATATTATGTTGTGAGCACTTCATGCCTGAGACATCCAATACTAAGAGTCTTGAAACTATCTTTAGCCTGTTACAAGAAAGATTTGTGCTATACTTCCATTCTTGGAAAAAGGAGAAATGTCACCACAACACAAGAATTATACTGTAAGAAGGAAGTTTTATAACTGGTTCTAACTTGTGGTTTAGATTTTAGATAATATGTTATTTTCAGTTTATAATTCAACAGCTAATTTTGTAGCGAATGAGATGACAAAACATGCCAGAATACTAATCCATCTGACCGAAAACATTATTCTGTGCCTCTCCTGATACAAAATCAATCCCGGTTACACCAGTTACGAGTCATCAATTAGACTGGTTTTGGTCCAGATGGTTATCTGACTAATAGACCCCACAAACCTGAGATTTTTTAGAATGCATATATGAGGAGGGACAAATTTTATTTAACCTAATTATTTAATTTGAAGATTTAATTCCAGTCCAATGCTGAGGAAAAAATTGCATTATAGATTTTATATTATATAAATTCAATCTCAGTTTCATTTAATATCAAACCTTTTTCTTTTCATTTCATTTTTAGCTTAATTCACAATTCTGATCCAGAACATCAGAGGACCTAATAGGGTACTGTGTCTTAACACCTATATCCCCAGCCGGCTCTAAATAATTTACCCTTTGTTCATTTCTGGGAATGGAAAAGAACATCCAATAGAGAACTGAAGTTGAAAAGAGAAGATGAGAAACAACATGAAAGAAGGAAGAAAACACAACAGAAAAAAAAAATAAAATCAAGAGAAAGGATCTGATAATTATGCAACAAAAATCATGAGTCTGAGAAAGAAAAGAGGGATTGGTTAATCATTAGCAACACACTCTGAAGTAAAACAAACTGTGTAGACACCAATATTTCAGGCACAACCCAGCTTCTCACCTGTGCCACTCCTCATTCCTTGTGCAATCTCATCAAATATCATTCCAGATAAAGAGCAGCTTCAGACTCAAGCCTGAGAACATGATGAAAACTCAAACAATGGTAAACACACTCTCATCTACTTTGCCAGTATGACACACTTTGGTAATATCTCACTGAACTCACAAGCATCACATATTTTATTTCCACCTGGTAAACTAAGACAGATAAAAAGACTTCTTGATGGTGTTTTTGACTTGATAAATTTTCCTAAACAGTTTTCAACTTACAATCATTTTCTCGTAGCCTCGTATGCCGATGATTCTTCATAATGAGGATAGTAGAGTCCTGTTCCCAAAGTCACACCTACTGTAGCAGGTTACTAGAAGTCACATTTCATATTTATGTAGAACCATCAGATCTAAAGAACCAATGGTTCAGTTTAACTACACTTCAGATTAACCAAATCTGTTTATTCAGAAATTTTCAGCTTCTTATTTTTAGATCACACAAAAACATTCTGTCCTTCTAAGAATCTCCCCTGATTTATTTATGTCTATGACCAACTTAATATAAGTAAAAGCACTTAATGGAAGATAGGCAATATTATCATGCCTTAAACGTGTTGTCAAGTAAAGATAATACTGTCTTTGGTTTCCTGTGCATTCTTATTGCCATAGTATTAAGCAGTCAATTCAATTATTCTATTGTTTTTAAATTGCAGTAGATACCATGTGCTCACATTTACTCTCCTAACAGTAGTCTTGTTGAATGCAACAAAACTAGTATTACATAAAAATATCACCAGATTCTGGCAAGGCAGTCACTTAAAACCAGTAAGAAAACAACTTATTTTCTCAGTGGCAGAGACAGTGACATTGCCACACTTAATTCTTTTCTCCCTGCTATTAGTTTATTTTGAAACTCATGTATTTCTTTTCCAAACTTCTACAACTTCCTCTAGTAACTCTGTTCTGGTTAGCACAGGTGACCATAGGGTCTGATTTTGACCTGTCCCGTGTCTCATCATCTATGAGTCTGATTTGCCAGTATGTCTTCTGATATTGCACTGACTTTCAGTGGTGCCTAACACAATAGGATACCTGTTTAAGAATGGAAATCCACACCCACTGATTAACAACTAGCCAAATCTCTACTTAGGACTAGTTTCAGCTTCAGGTAAAAAATGTTTATCACTGAGGAGCATATTCTTAAAGAATACCTTTGAGGAGTTCAGAAAACAGGGCAAGACATAACCATAATTGGGCAATGAAGAAAAAATAACAGCAGAGTATTCTCCATCTACCCATGTTCCAAAAGGATTCCAAAAGGGTTAGTGTTGAATCAGAGAAGTGAAGGGAATTCTATGCTCACTCGCTTCATCTGCTTTAATAATTCATTTACTGGGGAAGCTAGAACTCATGCTGACTAAAATATTTACCCCAAATTTCCCAGAATACCTGTTGCTGTCAAAACCTGACTTTGATCTCTTCAGTCTGAAGCAAGCGTTATCTGCACTAGGCCACACTACCAGTTTAGTCCATTGAGCAAGTTTTGGATCTGATTCAAAATAAATGGGAGAAAACAGGAATGTTTTTCTTGTCATAAGTGGCCACAAGATGATCAGCACTATGGTCACAGAACTACACAGATCTCAATGACAGAAGAAAGGTATTCAACAATGAAATAAAGGCAAATGTTACCTTAATTGAAGGCAAGATTGAACAGTTCCATTAACCAATCAGTATGAAAGTTCTCTTTCATATCTTTAAAGTACAGAGGTGTCCTCATTTATATAAGGAAAGTGATAAGAAGATGCTAAACTGATCCAGTCTCTGAGAACAGGTTACTGGACAAATCAAGTTTGTTTCATACTGTTTGAAAGATAAAAGCTCTTTTGCAGTCACCGAGCCTAGGTCAGATCAAAACAGCCTTTGACAACATATGAGTTGTAGAAACCTCTGAAGGTTGCAAGCACTCTATCCTTCAAAACAAAACGTTGCTGCTGTTACCTGACTATATTTAGCAATCCCTGTTTTCTTCTTTAGTCAACTATAAACCACTGAGCTCTCAAACCATGTTTGACACATTGCCTCTGGCTGTGCCTCTGGCAATTTGTTGTTAATGGACGTGTTATGTAGAAAATTAGTGAATACGCTTAAGATGAAAGAAAAAAATGTACCTCACTCCTGGAATATTTTTGTAGACAACTGTGTCTGAGGCTTGGAGAAGAGCTAATTTTCTTTTATTAAACAGAGGAGAGATATTTTATAAATACCTGGTAAAATGTAAAGGATTTGGAACCAGAAAGTGCTGGAGGGTTTTGGGAGGAAGAGGGCTGCATCAATGGTGTATGCACACAGCCAGGTCCTCTTACAATACTTATATGCTCCCATTCCATGCAGGGATAGAGAACACGTGTTAATGCAGGTTTGGACTCTGATGTCACTGGAGAATTAACAGCTGTATGATTTCTTTGCTGTCCTTTGCAACACTATAAATCTAAGTATGAATATCATAGCAAAAGCAAAATGATCCAGTTCAGATAAAAGCTGAAATCATGTAAAACTGGAGTAAACCTGTGTCAGATGATCTCCATCTAGTGTAAGCAGACTGTGTTGTATTTAATTCATTAGTCATGATGAATTTACTTTGTAACTGAAGAAAATCAAGTAATGATCTACACTTAATGTAATTTTTACAGGGAAAAATATAGTCTTTCCTTCTCTAAAATATTCTATAATTTTTGTTTAATATTTTTGTGTTCATCAGCAGGAATGGGAAAAGCTAGTGAAAATCATAAGAATATAATTAAAGATTCATAAATGTTTACTGACGTTCATTTAGAACGTACTAAACATAGTAACTTTTTCTTTACTTCAGAATTACTGAGCACACTCATCTCTGAAATTGCTACTCACGCAGTCAAAATAGCGGCACAGAAAAACACTTTTATAGCAACAACCCTTTTCCTTGTAACATTGTAATTTTTATGCGATGTAGAAAACCGGCGCTGATACACTATTTTAACACGTATAACCACGAATTGAGAAGAATACTAGCAAAAAAAAAAAAAAGGCAAAAAAAGCTGTACATGGCACTTGGTGACATAGTCTAGTCTAGTTGAGGTTCTAGGGTAAGGGTTGGACTAGATGATCTTGGAGGTCTCTTCCAACCTAGTGATTCTGTGACTCTGTGATTCTGTGATTGCAGTTTAAACAGTAAATGAGGTAAATGACGTAATCCAAGCCTTTACAGGCAATGCTATTCCCTTTGTTCCCATCCCATCTCAGGACTGAATGTGTTCCATGCAACCCAAAGTCAAGAAGCTTCCTACCTTGAGATTTGTGTTAGTGTCACTGTAGGAGAGCTGGATTATTGTCGTTCAGTTCTATAGCAAGCAGCAATTTTAATAATGCTAATTATTAAAAGCTGAAGGAAGACGTGATACAAACAGCATGACTGCTGACACTTCTTGTTTTCTAAGTAATAATGTCATTAGTATGGGATATACACACTGTAAATATAGTAGAAGTGGTTACATTTTCTTGTGTTTAGGAATAATAAAATAATAATTAAAAAAAACCTTAATAAGAGTCTTGGAGCAATAGGAAAATTTCTTCCTCTATGAATGGTTTTCCTGGGAGGTGCACTGTATTCCCAATCACAAAGCTATGGCAGAACTGGTGTACTGGGTTTTTATTGATTGTGTGGAACTAATTGTGGCATTGCTAGCTGGCTGAGCAGTTTGGATTACTCGTAGCAGATGGTTTCTCCCTTGACTGAAAGGCTTTTATCAGGAGATTAAGCTCTTTATTTCCAGGCTGGAAACTATTTTGGTGTGCACACGGAAGACATTATTTAGGTTTTGACCATATGAAAAAGCGAGTTAATTCAGTGTGCTTCACATTGTAATTCACAGATAATTCACAGGTGCTCACTGGGAAATAGTGGACAATATTCTTCACTGACTCATGACTGCACTAGAGCACCTCCACACACTTGGGATTCAGTATGCTGAGTTCCCATAAAGAAGAGATCAACTGCTCAGCAGAGTAGAGAGCAAAGACTTTTTTTTCAGGTTAGAGAGAGGCAGATGCAGGCGTAGATCTTCACTACTCAAACAGATTTGGATCCAGTGCTCCCATATCAACACCATTTTTGTAAATCCAGCCTATAGATTCAAAATACATATGCTTAAACGCCAACAAAAATCTATCAAGAGAATATAGAGGAAAATAGCCCATTTAAAAATAAATTAGTGAGTTTAGGACATCTTCTATTTTAAACATAAAATCGCTCTATGAAATATAGAACAATCCCTTTATTAGTTCAATTAACATTCTTGGTTTTAAGCTAAGGAATGTGTTGAAACCTGTAGATACTCTGACTCTGAGATGAACTTTCAAAACCACTGACCCAGAATAATAATAAAATACAAAGATACTTTAACTAGGTGTTCTGTTCGAAATAGTACATTGCTTGGGGATACTTCATCAACGTAATAATGTCTGGTAATAACCAAAAAAGTCAGACTACATGGAGGTGAAAACACTACTCTTACAACTTGAAAAAGAGTGTGTTCACTCAGAAAATACAGAAGATCTGATATTTATGTTTGTATACAATATAATGAGGTCTGGAGCCAGATGGTCCGATTTTGTTCATGGTGCTGGACTTCTGGGAGGTATGCATTAAATCTATATATCTATAAATATATATAATCTATATATAATATAAAAATCTATATAATATAATATAAAAATCTATATAATCTATAAAAGCCAGAAAAAAAATCTACAGCCCAAAGTCTTCAGCAACTTATTTTCTAATAAGTAGAAACTGAATTCGGAGGCAAAGAAGCCTTAAAAAAAAAAGAAAATTGTGTGAAGAACTTCTGCCTCTTGAAAATAGATTAAATGAAATCTTCATTACAAGTAGATTCTCATGAATTATAAGCATATGAAGACACAAAAGTAATCAGTTAAAGCTATGGCTGTAAAGACGAGGAGATGAGGAAGGAGAAATTTAATTTCTAAAACATGCCAAATTTTTGCCCTACAGTCAGCCTAGCCAAGTCTTTTTCATCTGTTGATACATTACAACTCCATATAGGTCTTCCAAGTGATAGTATATTTTCTCATGTAACAGCAACTATCAAAACTAAATGGACTAGGAAAAAAAATTTGCTCCAGAATAGCCACTAAACTGCCAGGGAGAAAAAGAAAGAAAAATGATTTTTGAAAAATCATAATGCTAGATATTTAATGCTTTTCCAGGTTAAGTATATACAATTACTATGCAAAATATATTTCCAAATTATGAGATTAATCCTAATGATATTCTAGTTACATCTGTAAAAATTTATTTGTAATACAAATTATAAATTGTTTAAAATATCAAACTTTGACTTGTTCTTTGGACAGTTATACATTCTCGATAAGTCAGAAAATGGATTTTGTTCTCAGATTAAGAAACTAAGAACAACTCTTAACCTTCTAAGACAACAATGTATTGTATTTTCCATATGTGTGAGTATTTCTGTCCTGAACTGCAACTCTGGAGCGTTTTTTTCCCACAGGGATAAGGCAACTTTGATCATAAATAACATGTAAAGCTATGAAATTTCACATGATTTGGTATTTGGTTATTCCAGTTACTTGGTATGTTCAACTCTCCAAAGTTACTATTCCACTCTTTTGTCTTATTCCAGGTTTTTACTCCAGCAGTGCAGGTCTCATTGACTTCTAGATGAAGCAGAAAGAATATTTCTACTCCTTCTATTGGACCTGCAGAAAGGAAAGACTCCTGGTGAAGCTCTTCACTAATGACACCATTTTCAAATAGACTCTCAGAGAAGTATGATCTTTTTTTGAGTAGAAGGGAAGCAACTTTCCACAGATATTTTCTTGTGCTGTATTAGGACTTCCAAAGATAATGGTAAGTGATAATATGACATTAGTCTAAACTGAATGATATTTCAAAGTTATCATTAAATTGTTCGTATTTTGGCTATCAGGATAAAATTTCACTATAGTTTCTACTAAGGTTGAATTTCTATTATTCCCATTTTCCAAACTGTTAAAAAAAAAAAAAATTGTACCTGAGTTAAACAACTCCAGTATAAAGATCACATTGTCCAGAAAATCCTACTTATTTTACAGTGCAGAAAAGTTCAATTTCCTTTGGTAACTAAACAATTAACTTTGAAGACAGAATAATTATCTCCTTCACTCCTGACTAGATGAGAAGAGCAGTAAAGTTTGTTAATTCAAAAGGTGCTAAGACGTCATGAAATTGAACTTACTGTGAAAATTAAATTACTGACTCTGATACGGGGTAATTGTTGTAAGTCTACAATTTTTCGATGATTTTCCTCAGGATAAGACATATACAATATTTCAAGCTTAGCCTAACAAGGTGATCCATGGTCTCAAAATTCATCTTGTGCTGCCTTGTGGATGATAAGAAAGGGGATTGACCTCAGAGCCCTCTTCGTGCTTTATTGCCTTGTTTTGTCATAAACAGCATTCGCCAACTCATCCCTCACTTTCAGTTCTACTGTTCCTCTGTTTATTTGAAGAGTTATTAAGTAAATATATTTCAAAAAGGATGAGTTGGAAATCATACTGAAGAGTTGAACACTTGCCTTCAGAGTAGAATTTGCATAACCCAGAATGAAAGTAGATGGAACTTGGGGCTTCATAGAGGCAAGAAGAAAATACATTAATATCTGTTGTTAAATTAATAAATGTGGATGCTATTTTCTTCCACTAAAACTGAAAAGGTGTAGAAAAGAGAAATTAAACCCATATAGATGGCTGGCAATTCAAATTCTCTAGGTCAGTCAGGGATGAACAAACATGTCAATGTACAGTTGATACAGAAACTGTTTATCTTACCTCTAAAAAAATTTCTCAGTTGTTTTGTTTTGGTTTTTTTTTGGTAAAGCCTAGGAGACTCATTCTGACTCCCAATCACAAGTAAAGAGAACGCAGATATTGGCAAAATTCTAAAAGATTTTTGAGCACATGGTTGGCTAATTTCAAATACTCTTTCTAAAGACACATTTCAAGTTTACAGGAGTTTAGGAATCTTGGATGCTTGATTCACTAATAGCAAAACTGAACAAAAAACCAACCAACCAAATAAAACCATAAACAAACAAAACCAAAAAACCCAAACAGATAAACAAAAACCAGCTCAAAAACCACTCACCTAACCAAACTTAGCTACACAAATAACTATTTTTTAAGCATTATAGAGAATTTCTGAGGTTGGTCTTGGGTACTGGAGAGCTTAAACAGTAAAATGCTAGGTGTGAGCCATTACTAGGCCCTGACTACTGACTAGAAGAAGAAATGAAAGCAGGAAGGTCTGACACAGAAGCAGCCCTTAAAGGTGCAGTTGCTGTACCTTTGGCAACTAGAATACTCAGTTGGAATTTGGTCTTAAATGTAGATTTGAATTAGAGTTCACTGTCCTATTTGGAAACACCTACATAAAAACATAAGAAGGCAGCTCCATTCTCCATTCAGGATGATCTCATCTGGCCAGAATTGTGAACTCGGGAAACAGGCAGGGATTTGTTAGCTATAAACTAGGTCGTAAACACTACCAAAAGAAAGGAAGACAGCCTGTAGACTGATAATTTGTTCTATTGTTTACATGCTGTGAAGCTGCTGTAAGGGAAAGTGCAGGAGGTAGGCTCTTCTTGCGTGTTTTTGTTTCGGCTGAAGCTGAGTAAAAACCCTCTATGAAAGAATCTGATATCCTGGGATGATAGTGTTTTGCACTGAACATGTGGCTCCTGCTGAGTTTATGTCTAGTTGAGTGGCCTTGACAGAAGGACTGAGTGACTCAGACAGAAGGACTTTTAAGACCTCCCATCTACATGAAATATCTCGGTACCTGCTAAGGCAAGAAAATCCAAACATCTACCATTGGCAGCTTACTAAGAGCCTTCCAGCAAAACTAATTCAGCTCTCCTTTTCCATTCACACTGGGAAAAGCACTGTGAGTCACCAAGAAGAAACATGCAGCAT
This sequence comes from Serilophus lunatus, assembly GCA_013399895.1. Taxonomy (NCBI): domain Eukaryota; kingdom Metazoa; phylum Chordata; class Aves; order Passeriformes; family Eurylaimidae; genus Serilophus; species Serilophus lunatus. Next base: position 35,967 of record VXBA01004275.1, read on the forward strand.
TGTACAGATCTACAGGAGGCCCCTGCTAGAAACCAACTGTATACTGACCAACTTCTCAGCTGACAAGTCTTGCACTAAAGTAGGAAACAGAACATCAGGAGAGTTAAACTGCTAATCTGCTAGAAAAACTGGTCAGTGAAACAATCTATATCAGAAAGATTATTTACTTCAGATTTCATTTTTAAAGGAATACTCCTAAATCTGATCAACCAGGCCAAGCAAATCACTGTGTTGTTCTTCACTGATAAATTCTTCCAGGAAAATCACTGTTTTTATTTAACAGCAAAGTTTTCCAAGGTTAACATAATGTGATGAGGCAATGATCAGTTCTCTTAACTTAATCCAGGACATAAATGTCCCTGTTTATCCTCATTTTCCTTCATTCTTACACTTCAGTTGGAATTTAATCAATAAAATTCTATTGTTTAAGTCTACGTTTTATCCTGATTATGGGGGCCTTAAACTGGAAATCACAAACAAAGGGAAAATTTGCAAATACATTATCTGGACATGCACTACCATACACCAGAAAGCTCAGACGTCTGGAGAAGGGACAACATAGTTTTTTCTGTTAAAAAGATAAAGAAATTTAAATAGTAAGGCAGAAAGATTAAAACACAATTTATTTTAAGGAAATAAACATCCTGAAACATGCCTGAAAATATCCAAATAATAATTTCCGTGGCCTTTTGGACCATTTTCCTCTGAGGGCCAATGAAGAGATAGGACAGTAAACAATCTGGTTATGCCATTGACCAGAGGTACTACATCACTGACATCAGGAGAGACACACAATCAGTCACTGAGTAGTCATGGTTCTTCAGAAGTATTTATGTCTAGAATGTGTCTATTCTATAATGGCAAATAGACTAGTACAATAGATATAATGATGAACTTCACACCCAAATCTTGATCCCAGCTCTCCTCTGTCTTTGAAGACAAAACAAGAAATCTGCATTGAAACTGATTATTTGGATTTCAGCCTGTATGTGATAGATTATTGAGGTAAATGAAAATTCAGAAATAAGAAATTAAATGCCTAGTGCTGAGGAGAAAAAAAATAAAACTGAGTGAAAAGTGAAGGCCCACATGTTCCAAAATTAAATTAAATATGAATATTTTAGAAGATGACTTTGTTATATGGCTAGACTACATTCAGGACATGAAAACAAATTAGGGTATTGAAAGCAGAAATTAAAACTGAAACAAACAATCCATAGCAAAACCTGGCAATTCAGGACAAGTGAAAATGCAGGAGAAATGTTCAGAAGTGTAAACCCCTTATTCAGAGTAATTGTACCAGTGCTATCAGTACACTGAGTATGAATTATGTGGAAAAGGCAGAACATCCTATATAAGCTGCATAGGTTTTGTGTACCTTGTGTGTTTAAAAAACAGCAGGGTACAGGAAAGAATATTAAGTTCTATTCAGTTCAGGGGTAATTAAGGAGGATGCTGTGCTCAGCATCATCTTTGGAGAAAATTTTTTTAGAATTAGCAGGACTTCTTCTTAAGAATCCCAAAAGAGCTAGCCAAGAATATCACACTAATGCTAGTTTTATATATACCTTACAAAACCAGGGACAAGTTGACAGATACTGATCAATTATTCACAGTGGCGGGGAAATGACCTAAATACTTATCACATGATTAATCCAGGCAAAGTAGGAGATAAGTTAATAAGGAACGCAAGAGATAAAAGATGAAAGGATGGGAATATAATTAATGCTTGTTAACATTGTGTTATAGAAATTAGATCTCATCAAACGAAACTGCTTTCACCAATCAGACTACAGGTTTAGTTGAGGTATAACAGAGAGGCAACATGCTTAGAGTAACAATAAGGTGTTTGACTTGGTGCTGCATAACATTCTGGTTAAAAATAACACTATGCAATATCCTTAACATGCCAAATAAGCAGTTTAAGAAAGCTGACTGATAGACATCAAAGTAGATGTCACTGACAAATAAACATGGAATGGGGATGTTTTTAGTTGATTGCAGGGATTGTGGTTCTTCAATGATAATCAGACCTTTTATTAATAGTCAGGGTGTAAATAAAAGTGTTTCTGCCAAAAAAAAGCATGTTTTCCTAAAGGTAGATGCACTGCTAATAATGTTGACTACTGAGCTACAGCACACTAATGTTTTACTCTACTTGCCGAAATGCAAGTCACTGTGTCACCCAAGACCACAAGCACAAGTCTCAGAATGAGATTAGCAAGGGATCAATCAGAAGGATTCATTCTGCAACTCTGCCAGTTTGTTCTGTTATCAGGATGTCACCCTGTCAACTATTACCCATAGCAACTGGGACATGTATAAAAACATATTCCTCTGTTCCTTCTACTTGACTTTTTACCACGGGAAGTGCTATTGTAAGTAAAGTTGCTTTTCAGACTGTCACATGAGGAAAAACACCTAGAGGTCCACTACACTTCCTCAGGTCTGTCTAAGGAATTTCATATATCACTTCAAGCTCCAGACTGTTTTGAAAATCCAAAGGTTCAACACACAAACAAATTATCTCAAATAGTAACAAGTTACTGCACATTAGCTGTCTATAGCCTTTGAACTACAGTCTGAACTTTCAGATTTCCATCTGCAGTTACCCTATAATCAGGATGATCTTTAGATCTGCAACTAGAGAGTGTCAGACTTTAAGGCTATAGTATTGTTAATCCAAGAACACTAGCATCTTTCATAGGTACCCTCCTGGGATGGGGGATTGTGCCTTTTAGTTCTAGAAGGAAAAAGATGTCATGAGAGTTAAAAACAAGCTAAATGTTTTGCTCCTTAGAGGTGAATAAAAGTAAAGGCAAGCATATTTTTCTAGACTTTGCTCTCAGGTGTATTTTCTGATTGAATTCCACCTGCTGACAAGTGAGACTATATCATATCAAAGAGGCCATATCTCCTCCCTGCAGAGAGGAGGTCTGGCATTTGCTCTATGAACACAAGACTTTTGCATGTCTAACTATTTGTAAACCAAACATTTCTAATTGCCAACTCTTTTAGAAATGCAATTGTCCAGGGGAGTTAATGAGAACAACAGTTTTGTTTTATCAAGTACATTCTAGAAAACACTCTAATTGCTGTCTGTGTGCTATAGTTTGTAGAAAACAGGCATATATGTGGATGTCTTATCAACTCACTTGATATTCACAAACTGAAATGCAATTTGAATATGAGAAATTTGTATTTCTTTATTTCCTTCAGGTTAATCTCCATGTCTCAGTCTGAACCTAGATTAATTGTGTTTTATAAGACAAAGTATGTATCCATTCGTTCTACCTTTTGTTCCGCATCATTCAGACTAATGGGTATTAAGGCAGGACTGTACAGCTGCGTCTGAAAATATTGCCCCAGGAGTCTGCCTGTTTCATTTAAATGAAATAAAGGCATCAAGGAATTAAACTTAAAATGGAGGCAAAATAAATCACAGCCCTCATGATAGAAAATGCCTGCCAGAACTCTTAGTCAGTGCCTAATTGGTTTTCTTTATACACAACGCTCTAAAACTTCAGCAATATTTAAAAATTAATTTCTGCTAATCCTCATAGCATTAAATAATAGATCTTTTAAATCCATTTTTAAAAAGCAAATAGTATAGTAGATTTCAATCTGCAAGTAGTCATGTCAATTATAACAAAGACAGTTCAAGCATTATAGATTTTATATAATCTGTTCCTTCCTGGGAAAAAACTTGGATGGAAAAATTGACTTAACTTCTTTCAACAAGAAAAGAGACAGCAGTTTCTGTTCTTCATCCACTCTGCCTATCACACTTTAGTCTTAAAAGATAACTGGACATATTAATAAATTTTAAAATAAAAATTTAGCATTAAAGCCATGGCGGGGCAAAATGAAAAAACAGTTTTTCCTGCTCCCAATTATCTATTACTTTTATTGACTTCAAATTTTACAAGTTAATTTCTTTATCAGATATTATTCTTTTGGGGAATATATTTTATCATGCTGCAGACAAGTTCTAGTCCTCCCATTGAACTCTCTTAGTAGCCAACTCGTTGTTGCTACTTTTTATGGAGAATATTAGCATGATCAGTCTGCCTTATTCTGAATGGAAGCAACTCCTGTTGATAGGGTGATTCATCTATGATGAAACTCCCAACATTACATCCATTGTACAGTAGTCATACTACCTGATGGTAACATATGTGCTCATTTAAATAAATAGCAAAGTTTTGATCACAATAGTTTACCTATATAATCAAATTATAACCTCCTGGCTGTCAGCTCTTTGCACCATGTGCAGAATTTTTCTAAGTGTCACAAAGATAGGCAAAGATGTTAGAGAAGTGTGAGTAATAAATATTGGAATGTAAGATTCGTATTACAACAGGATCTATGTGGGTTTGTGGTCACTGACTGTGTGTGGGCTAGTTGGCAGGGAAAATAGTTTTGAATTTTGGACAAGATCTTCTAGATACAGCGAGCACCTTGCAGACAACACAGTCCAGGACAGAATCCATGCAGAATGGATGAGAGTCTTCTCTTTCAAGAATAAAGAGTGCTCTGTTATGACTTGCATGGTTTTATACCACTGGAGCACTAAACCACATCGTTACTGGTAAGTAAAGAGACTCCAGGCTGATGAAAGTTTTCTCACTCTTCTACTGTCATTCTCAATCTCTTTCTTTACAATTACTTGGCTTTAATAGTGTGAAACTAGTGCCTGCAACAATTACTAAGTTACAGAATAGAAGTAGAAAGGCACAGATGAACAGAAACATATTAGATCCATGCATGCTTAGGGTAAAAAGGACTGATTTTAAAGAATTTTAAATAAAATTTCTAATATGTTTAAATTTCAATGATCACTGTAGTCTAAATGAGACTGAACATCCTGCGGAGAAGAAAACAGAACTGATGTTTAATATTAAAGTTCATTTTCTGAAATAACACAGTCTTCCACTCACTTATAACAGACAGTAATGAACAATTCATTAAGCCGTTGAAATGGTTAAACGAGGAAACTTGTTCATGAAGATAAAACTCAGAGGCTGAAACTGAGGTTAGGTAAGTTGGGCTTTGAAATGAAATGTGTCATGCTAATTGTCAGAGTCAGTAAAGATTCTAACAGCTTTCTGAGGAGATTAGAAACTTCACTTCATTGGAAGTTTCAAAACAAAATTAAAGAACATAATTTTCAGAGTCATAAGTAATTCTTTATCATTAAATTAAAAAGGAAAAGAAAAAGTTATCTGTGTATCAGTCTCTCATATGGGAAAAATTATTTAATAGATTGGCATGGAAAAGCAAAGTCAGAAAAAAATTTAGAAGAAAAAATATAGATGTACCCCAAGAATCTTCTAAAAAATGTATCAAAGCTTTTATGATCAGAAAAATTAAAAGAACGTTCATGAAAAGACAGACCAACAGTTGTAAAAGCTTGTTTTTAAATTGATCTATTATGTCTACAAGACCTGCTAAAAAGTAATTCCTTACTTAAGGAGGTATCTAACAGATAGAATTAGGGAACCATGTAAAACAAAATTCTGTGTTTAACACTTTGTTTTTCTAAAAACCTCTACAGTAAGAAAAAATTTACCTAGGAATGCAAATTACTGGATACCTATAGCATGGCTATTTAGATTATTTTTCACAGAACAGCTTTTGACTGATTTGGTGGACAAAATGACCAGAGAACTTCATTAACATATTTTGCCACCTTAAATGAAAATACTTTTGAAGTTTCACATCAACCATTAAATTTGGCCAGTAAATAAAAGACTTTTAATCTCTTCCCCAGTAGACAGTAACTAAAAAATGTTCTATCACCCCTGATTTTGTCTTGAAGAATTATGTGGATGCTACAAGTAGCAAGCTAAATCATGGAGGGATCTTTGATTTTATAAATTTACTCTCCTGACAAAGAAAAAACACACCATTAAGGAGTAACAACATTAAGACATATATATTAATTAAGGGTCTGGATGCTTGACATTCCATCTCCTCCATACTCCTTGATTACTAAATTCACTTCCTTTTGACATCTTCTATCTTTGCAGGGAAAACCCAGCAGATTCCCAATGCCTGGAAATCCAAGATAGAGAGAAATACACCAATTTTTATCATTATTTTCTGGCTCAATTTTCTGGTAAATCGAAATAGATATATTTGAAATCATATTCTTCCAGATGCAACACTGTAAGGAATCTGTGACCTATCAGCACTACTTGTTGTTTTCTTACAAAAGCATAGAAAGCAGGGTGAACTCAGCACAAGGTTAATATATCTTTTGTTGACATAGTACTTGGCCCATCTGGACGTGCTACGCAACCCTTCTTTAATCAGTGTTGAATTAGATTGTGTCAACAGGGTGTCTAGTGTTCTAGAAAACTTTTATTAAAGAGCTGAAGACAGTGTGAAAATATATTGCAACATCTAAATTACTGTACTATTTCCTCTTCCTTTATTGTGGTCTTACAGCAATGTTTTCTATAATAGATTGCATTCTGGAGTGAAACATGCTAAAATATTGTGGCATCTCATCCTTAAGGGGAAGGGAGGAGCCAAAGTTAGAAGATGCTCATGGTTGAAAGGAATAACAGAAGTCAGAGAATCCACAAAAACTTAAAAAATTTTGTTAGTAAATTACACACTTGACATAGAAATTGATATAACTCAGTCCCTGACCTATTAGAATAAACACATGGTGGTGGGTTTTGGATGAATGGGTAGAGTGAAAGGAGAGAAATGGATTAAAGAACAGAAGCAAGAAGGAAAGGAAGAAAAGGAAAAAGATCACAGGTCCTGGCTCCAGTATTGATCCAGCTGAGGCGGTGTCCAGGGCCCTATGGCACAACTATGGCACCCAGTATTGATTTATCAGTAAGTTTTTCTGTACCTTGGAGATAAGTTTCTCACTTTCTTTGTAAATCAGTTATCATGAGCAGTCCATTCTTTTAAACCTTCCTGGAAATGGGTGGAAGGCTTTGGGGGTCTTGTGTGGTCTTGATCCCCTTAACCATACATGCCCGCTTCTCGACCTCATTCCTGCACTCCCACTGTGCTGTGTTGTGCCACCCTCCAAAACCCAGAACAAGGACATTTGCCCCAAAAACTTCTTCCTGACCTCTGTATGGCCCCTTCTCCAGCCACATCCTGTTCTTTCTCATAGTGTGTTATTCCCAACAATCCTTGGCTGGATCCACTCTTGTACAGCTATCGGTGACACACATATTAGACCCTTATCTTCTAAGCTTCTATAAATGTTCCTGAAACATTTTTTATTGATGAAACTGTTTAGAGAAAGAATAATTTAGTTCTCTTAGTTTATAAATTTTTGCTAAGTTTCTGTCTTTCCTAAGTTATCTGAGAAAGTATCTACTCTGTCACTTTAAAAGGTGAAATACGGAAAAATATGGGTCACAAGTGAAGAAGTAGAGAAGAAGATAATTTTCGAACTTTTTCAAACAATTTTTTCAAGATCATCTACAGCTTCACTCTTGCTGTTTAGCCATAATTTAATGAAGCAGATACTCTTCAATATAAAACACCTTCAAGGCTTTCTTAAGTAGCCACAGATTCACAAGGATTTTAATTTCTTTTAGCTGTTTTACACTACTTGAGCTAATTTAATGTGCCCTCTATGTCCCTTACCTGCACTATGTCTTTCACAACAGCTGCCCTGCCCAGCTGTACAGTCCCAACCACCCTGTTTGCTGTTGAAAGTTCACAGGAAAGTGTGCCAGAAACACTGTGCTCTACTTGGAGCCACAAAACTGGCCTGGATGAGGTTGTAGCATTGCAGACATCTGGCACTGGTGAAATAAGTCAGTTTTACTTGTATAATTTTATGCTTATTTATAAACCCCTTTAGAACTTAACATCTCCCATCAGATATTGCACACTTGGCAGCTCTCTACATTCTAGACCACTCTTCAGAACTTTTTTTTTAACTTGGGAAGAACCACAATATGTCCTTGATGAGTCGGATTTCTGTGAACATCTGTCAAATTTCAACCAATTATTATTTCTAGTAACTTAATCACAGTGATTATGAATTTATCTCCGCATATAAACATATGGCCTATCTCTTGTACTTTAACCATATTAAAACATGCTATAAAAATTGAAGTTGGAGAATATTTTTTCTAATAATACTTTCATTAAGATGTGTATAAATTCATGTCCAGACAAATTCATCTGTCCATAGCAGTTCTGAGTTTTCATGGTTTTTCTTCAGTCCTCTGCAAACCTACACATGAGGGTTATAAATAACGTAAGGCACAAACACACATACACACAGAGGACATAGTTAGGTGTGATACAGGAAGAATGGCAGTTCATATACAATAGGAAGGGCAGTTGCTTGTTTTAAGAACAGCCAAAGGCCAATATTTCTATCGCTACCTTCATATGTGCATAGACATAATAGCAAATGCTGAGAAAGAGGAAGTTTAAAAGCTTAAGATTGAGGCACTAACAGGCTGAAACTGCACTTTCTGGAACTCTACACATTGACTTTTTGTCCATGACATCACTGACTTCACAAAAGCAGAAGTGGGCCACTGAACAGTGAATGTTCATACAAATTCCCAATTAGTTTATGCCTGTCTCGTGGCAAAATAAAAAACAGAAGTCAGGTTGATAACCACTACTGTTTTAGAAATTTAGCAAATAAATCCAGAACCTGAAGATTTCTTGATGCACTCAAAAGCAGACAGTTATCCATTAACCCAGGTTAGTTTGCTTTTGCTTTTTCAGCTTGTCCTATTTTATTTTTAATATTATTTTTCACCTCGTTCAACTTATAATTTCTTTCCATTTTACCTGGATTTCTAAACCCAAATAGACAGCATATTCCTTTTTAAAAAGGCAATTCTCAATACTAAATAATGCACCATACAGATTAGGGTTCTTTCTGCACCTGCCCGGTGTTTGGCCCAAACTGACTTTCTTTTGCCCCCCTGCAGCTCCACTCTTTGGTCATCAGTTTGGTCGGCATCAGTTTTCTGAGGTATTATAGACAGACAAAAGTGTACAAAGGCAAAAGAGTAATTTCCTCAAGGATAACTACAATAGTTAGAATTTTATAAAGCCGTGAGTTAATTACGTATATCAGAGTAATATTTCTAGATGGGCTAAGTATTAAAAATTCCTCAATGCTTGATACTTGTGGACTGGTAAAAATCTAAAAAAGTTAATTTGAAGCAATATAAAGAGGCCAAAGAATCATTATTAGTTCCCTCAGCACTTCAACTAAATATTATGGGCCATGCACATCTTGAAGAGCATTTGTTTATTTCCTTATTTTTTATCTTTGGTGGGGGGGAATGTCATCAGTTTAAATACACTACTTACTACATTAAATAAAGAGCTCTAAATGCATATGGCTATTGGATTGTGTGTTCCAGAATTCACTGCAGCAGAAACTCATCACACTTACCCTTAATTTTTCACACTGCAGCACAAAGGAAATTAATCCTGCCTTTGATAACTTTAAAATTCTAATTATGCATTCCAAGTTTCCAATATTTACATATTTTGAACATGTTTTAAGTTACTTAATATATTATAAAGATATTAAGATATTTTAATTATTTAAAATATTTTTCTTATTATTGCTAGGCAGTAGCTTTCACTGGACATGTTGCTTTCTAAGGACATGATACCACCCTCGTGGTATCTTGGTTTCTGAAATTCACTCCTTGTATTAGTCCACCAGAAGTGGAATTCATAAATCTTGTGTGTATGCTACAAATTCTCACTTTTAAAAGAAGCAAAGGACATCAAGCAGTCAAGTCAGATGCTTTGAATGCTAAATGTGTATAGCGTTCATTATTGTTAATTTAGAGCTATTATCTTTAAGCAGATGGTTCTGATGAAACACCTCTTTGGTGGTTTTGAACTTTCCTGCATCTGCATCCTGAGGCAAGCGATAATACTTAATAAAAAAAGATAATGAAGGAGAACTGGCCAGGCCAAGATACTAAGTATATACTAAATGGAGAAAATTGTAGCACACCAAATTTTCATCATCTGTGCTCTTTCATAGCCTCTCTTAAGTCGCTTGGCTCTCTCTCTGTGTACTTCTGAACATCCCAGAACCACAGCTGGCACTAAATCATAATGTTTTTGCTGGAGAAAAACAGGTCTGAACACTGAGTAATCAGAACTGCATCATGTGGAGCAATCCTGTGAAGGTTGTGTTAAGCATGTCTCTGCAAGGCTCTTCCATTCACCTCCATGTTGTCCTGCTTTTTTTTTTTTTAATTACCCATATCATATCTCTCTGACTTATGTTCCTTAAAGCAAGAGCCTGTTCTAATTATAAAGCACAAAGCATTCTATAAACTCAAAGATGTACTAGGAAGAGTAACTAAATCGGTCATTAGTTGTGTTTTCTGGTTTAGTTCAAAGCAGGGAAATAAAAAGATAGGAGACTCCCAATATAACAGCTGAAATAAATGTATTCTGTCCTTATTCCTCAACTGCTCCCCGTATCTTAGGAAAAATAACCACAATTCTTTTGAGAACAGGCTAGAAGGAAAGAAGGAGGGCATGTTGCATCACAGGGTCTAGAAGTAATGTGTATACAGCAGAAAGTGTAGATTAGGGACAGGTGAGCTCCTACAACACAGTTGCTAAGAAATGTCTCTGAGCCAGCCAGGCTGCTGCTTTGAGATTCCCTCCTAGTCATGGAATTACTCTGCTACCATTCTACATACTCTAGGAAAATATCCTCTAAACCCCATGAAATTGCATTTCATCAGACTTGTGGGTTAAGTGTGAAAGGAAATCATCCAAGAGTGCAGTAGCAGACATGCCAAGTCAAGAGCATCATGTGGGAAACTGCATCAATTAAAAAGAAAGTAAGCTCATCTTGTCATGCTTTTTTGTAATGAACATGTTTTAAGTGTTGTGCAACATCTAGAGTGTAAGATCGATGGCACAAAATTACACAAATTAACAAATAACTGAAAGATGAGCTAGAGATAGAAAAATTATTTAGAAACATAATCAAATACAATTGAAATGTCCAAGTTCCTATATTAATTGTTGTGTCCAAATAGAAGAATGTACTTCATGTTAAAAAAAATCCCTGTTGTTATTTCTGTCTGATTGAAAGATAATATAGACAGAGAGATGCATGGAATTTACCTTAGTGGGAAATAAGACAATTATGAGAAATAAACTGCAATACTAGAAAATTACTTTGTTAGAAAAACAGCCTTTTTACTACAAGGTCTATTATATATAACTATAGTAGACAATAGTTATACCCCAACACCTTTATTTATACCACTGAGGTATGTATACTCTAAAACGAAACCAACCACAGATGTTCCCTAATAATGTATCTCAAGACTGTCTGTGCTACAATATTGCTTCTCCTTCTCACTTGCCACAGATTTTTTGTTCTTCTCATTTTCTTCAGTCTGTTGGCATCATAGTTATTCCTTCATAATCCTGTTGCTTTTATTACAACTTACTTATCACAAGAGCTGCCTACTGAATTCTGTGTATTTGCAGCTGCATCTAGGAGGCAATCACAGTCATTCAGGGGCTCAGCCTGCTGTCTTCTTTGCAGAGCAAAAATTTTTTCCTGGTGCTTGAACAGTCTTAAGTGTAATCAGAAAGACACTGTGTCCCAAATGATGGCAGGGGCAGGGAAAATTTGAGTAAAAGGGGGCCTTATCTGCCAATGCCAGAGGCAACTCTGGCCCTTAATATGCGTAGTCCACGGGTAGGTTGTTCTGAAAAGGCTATAGGTGCGAAAAGCTTAGCTTGGGAGCAGGTCTCAGGAGCATCTAAGAGTAACCAAGGTGAGGGGACCAGCAAGAGAGCAGTGTGGTGATAAAGATGTACATGTCACTACACAATACATGTTTATCAACAATAAAAATGAGAATCAGGTGAGAAAACTGTGTTTCCCATTAGGAACTCAGGAAATCTATAAAACACATTGCAGTTTTAAATTCCAAAAGACTGTCTTATTTAATAAAGGATGGTTCTTTTCAAAACAAAATCCTATGGGGAAAAACCTCTGGATTTCTCCAGGTTTTCAATAGTTTTTCCACCAAAACAAATAGCCTAACATAGGAATTCCTTTATCATACTGCAAAGACTCGGGTCTTGCCCTATTCTTTGGGGGCAGGAAGGAATTCATGCCAGCCTCCAACAATCAAGCACAGAGTACTAGTGAGAAGGCAGAAGGAAGCCAAAAGTTAAGTTTCACTAATGTCATAGCTACTAAGGATTTTAAAGGGCCTAGGAGGATGTCTGTAGTCTTAATCTGAGTCTTGGGTGTTTTAAGAACAAAGCGTTCACTGTCCATCTCCCCTCTGATACCTGGTACTGTTGCTCTACCATGAGCCATGGGTGGCATGCCAAAGGCTTGGATTGCACTCTGGAAGCAGAGTCCTGCAAGAGCTGGTGTCCTTCCTAGAACCTGAATGTTAAACATCAACTGGTCCATCCAATACATCCCAATACTAAAAGTAATTGTGAGTATGGTAAACTATTCCAGTCTTTCTTTAACCTACAGCTACATTTCCCCCTTTCTAAATGAGAATAAAAGCTAGTAGTTGAGAAAGATCTCTGGTTCACTGAAAGGGGACAGGATGAAGGTTGGATGTGGCTACTTATTAAACATGAGATAATAGCATTTTGCTGCAGATCTAATTAGTCCTAAGGACACTAGTAATCTGAGTGGCTTAATGTGATTTTCCAGTATGAAAACGTAAGGTAGTCCTAGGACTAGGGCCAGCATTTCTGGTGTCTTGATTTACTCTTTTTTTTTTTTTCTTTTTCTTTCTGCCTTTTAGGCAGATAGAGAAGAATAACATCATGAACACTAATATTCAGTTAAATTTCATGTCTTTTGCATCATGGAACCTAAACTAAGAAGTAAAAGGTAAGTATGAAAAACTTTCTTAAGGGTAAAAGTTAATCCTGTCCATGGAGAAACTGTATTGAGTCATCTTCATTATGACACAACAAAACATTACTTCAGACCTAAAACTGTTAGTGTTATGAATCAGTTCATGAATTGTTTTAGAACTTAAACTCATGTTCCAGCATTGTCATGTAATGCAGTAGGCTTAACTAGCTGGGGAACCAGACAGAATGGTTGGACTAGGAAACAAATGTAACTGTCATGGATATTTCTTCTGAAATAGAACAAATGCCAGAATCATATGATTCCCAGCTCTGTGTCATATCCAAGTATGAAAGCTCAGTTAAACACCTCTTTCTCTTTTGTGAAACAGTGTTTCCTACCCGGAAAAAAGAATCAAAAAGAAGGATCAAAAAGAAAAGTTCAGTTCCTAGCTATATATATATATAAAAAGTATACTTTCATTAGCTGTCTCAAATAAACCCTGGGGAAAGCTTCTAAAATATGTCTTGAAAACTAGCAGCTTCTAAGCAGAAAGCTAGTACACAGCACATTGTCACTGACATGTAGCTAAGTCCAGCAAACTTCAGCAGGTATGGTAATTGAGGGTTACAACCCCATAATTAACAGCTGCTAATTTTGAAGTACAGATTAGATTCTTTTGAAGTATTAAGTCCTGAACAAAGCCTTATTTCCAAGAGTGCTTCAAGGCAGGAAAAGAGTTCTTGTTCTCAGTGCCCTTGAAAGTGTGGCCTTTTCATTTTAAAGAACACACATGGGATTCTGACCATATTTCTGCTGTGCTTGAGAAAAAATGCTATCAAATTACACATAAAATTTAATGCAGCTATTTCAAACATTTTAGAATATTTTGGCAGCATCGTAAATTTGCCAAGAACCCTGCTTGAAGAAAGGAACGAAGAAATGGGCCTTTCCTAAAGAGCTTGCTACCTCAGATCTGAGCTAGGAACAACTGCAAATAAAAAAGTATGTGGGAAAGAAAACTGTGGGAAAGAATATATTTTAGTTCACAGATACCATACACGCAATTCTTGATGGATCCAAGTTAAGTAATCTTCTGATTATTTCAATTTCCACTTCTAAAAAATGCATCTCTTCTAGGTGGGCTACACAGATCTCTGAATTGTACCCACTTGCATTTTCCGTTGCAGATGACTGAATTAAGGCAATTGCATACATAACAGTATCCACTCATCAAACCTCTCAAGGTAATATTCAGCAAAAGCAGGAGCAACTTAGTGCTCATTCATAACTGTACTTCCTCTCTTCCTAAAGCAGTCATATTACCTTTGCACCTTAATTTCAGTCACCTGGTTTTCAGCTTTGATAGTAAGGCAGAAGCCATTCTCCTTGGCCCCTCTTGCATTCACTTTAAAACAAGATGTTTCAAGTTGTTTCCTCATGAGCAAATTCCACTCCTTCCCTGTAAATCTCCACATACTGGGGTGTGTCTCCAAGTGAGGCTGAAGATTAAGACAGGAATTTGCCAGAGCCCCAAGGCAGCAGGGTTGATCGAATAAGAGCATGGTTTCCTTAAATGAGATCAGAGCACCACTCTCTGGACAAATATTTACAGCATTTTTTTACTACCATATGGTAGTTATTCTTCTGCAATTGTTCTTCAATATACTGCACCATTTCCAGAGTTACAGATGAGGGGATGTCATATCTTCAGCACTCGTTACTTTCTTGCAAACCTGCTTCCTTAGTGTAACAGATCTCAGCAGGACTATTAGAAACCACTGGCTTCAATTAGGCAGGCCTCTTCTGGATATTCAGTGCTATTGTATCATCTGAAAGGTTTGGCAGTTAAAGTACAAATTTAAAAGGGAAAAGAATGTGTTTTTTTTTCTCACCCTTGGAAAATGACAAGTAGTCCTTTGTAGAACCAAAATGGTTTTTTTTTCCTCAGCCTCATCCGAGGATGTCTGCAGCCATAGCTGTTGAATGGTGTACTTCCAGTGTTTTCCTACACATATATTTTGTTGTAGCAGCAAATGTAAAGTTGACTTCTTCCATGAGAAAAATTAGAAGATCAACAGTGAGGAAATAGCACAAAGTAGAGTGTAAATCAGTTCAAAATGTGGGCTATAGGTGGCATGAGATTTCTGCAGCACTGGGTACAGCTACTGAACTAATGGTGCTTGAAGGACAGTGGTGCACCAAGCATTCCATCAGTACCAGAGCACTGTCTTAGAACTTTCAGGTGAGATGACATGTTACGGGCAGCAATGCATTACAGCACCATGAAGAACAGACAATATGAAACACATAAAGGAAGACACAAAAGCAGAAAAGTCATTGAGCAGGTTGAGTTAGCAGGTGATGAGTTAGCAGGTTTGGGAACAAAAGAAGGTAATAGGCCAGTTCTAAACTCACTGCAAAAATATACAATCAAATTACAGTCAAGGGAAGTATAACAATTTCCATCCTCCTCTAATGATCTCACTCAGGATGTAAACCAGATTGTATGAGACAAAGCCTTGAACACAAAACAAAGAGCTTAAATTGAGCTCAATGGATGGAGAGCCAACAAACCTGCTGGAATCAGGGAGCAGAGAAAACTGTCTCTCTCTCAAGGGAAAGCAGACTTACCACTCCATTCTAATGCATTCCTTTCTACACAAGCTCTAGAAAAGCAGAGCTGTAAGTGCTGTGCATCCATAGCAGAAGACTAAGGAGGGATGTTTTCCAGAGAGCATGGCAGGCAATACTGAACAGATGTAATTTCATTTTCTCTCCTCTTAGGAACAAGAAGGATGAAAAAACATTTTATAAACCAAGAAATGTTAATGTATGTTCAATAAGACAATTAGCTGTTTATTCCAGCTGTTTTCAACTACTATCTCCAACCCTGCTCTCCCCTCATCAACTACTTGAAAATTTATACACTAGTTTCATAGGGAGAATTTTGAAGTCTGACTCAGAAAAAAAGCAAACATCTACTGCTGAACCATGACTGAGCACATAAATAAACAATGAAGAAAAAACAATCTACTTCTGAAGATTATAAATGAGGATATGAACAAGAGACTTAAAATAATAAAACGGTATTGAATTGGAGAGGAGGAGTGTTGGGATGTTGGTTAGATATTTTATTTGGCAGTATTTATTCAAATCAGAAATAAAGAAAAAATATTGATTTAAATGTGTACCAACTGGTATGTTTGTTTTCTTATAAAAATAATAAAAAATTTGTTTCAATCCTTTTGCCTCCATAATGAGTTTAGAAGAGCTTACTCTGTAAATTTTTAATTTTTTATTTTTATGTGTACATGTCTGTGTTCATAAATCTGTGTGCTTCACTGTTCTCTTAGATTTCTTCTAGTGATCTGGAGCTGTATGTAAGAGATGAGCAAACCTCTTGTGATTAAGTACCCTTAGCTCCTTTCCCTCCGGGAGAAGGTAAATTCATTCATTATCATTCATATAGGTAAATAGTAATTCACCTATACGAATGAGGATCTGGCATCACACCTTTCTCTTTCTCTGAGCTGAAATTCAGGTATTCTCAATGCTCAGCCCGGAACTGAGGAATACTTCACCTCTACTTCCTTGAACAACTAGCCCACTTTCAGATGCCTGAACTCCTTTATAAGCACTGTCCCAGCAACTAAAAAGCTTTCTTGGAAAAAAGCTAGCTTCATTAATAAATTAAATCTGAAATCTGAAAAGAAAGGAGCAAAAGGATTGTAAAGAAGATGCTCAGAGACAGACTGCATCTGAAGAACTATCTAACTTCATAGAGCAATATCAGCTAGGCTGGATGACATTTCTTATGGCAAAAGGAACAAAACAGTACTAGTTTACCAAGAAAAGAAAGCCTCTTTCAGAAACATATGTATGGAAGCTCATGCTGCTCTGTTGTTAAGTTAGCAGCCCAGCAGTCTCAAAAAAGGTCATCATGTTGCTGCTGCAGAACAGGCAGACACAGCTGTTCCCCTCTCTGCAAGTACTAAATATCTAGGAAGACTTAGGGGATCCATTCCTGTGTAACAGGTCCCAGGTGTGAAGTCTCATTGACACTGCAGTTTAGATGCCAGTTCCTCCACCATTTTCAGAAAGCTGAAGGTCTCCATGCTATTTGATGTCTTCTGCTTTTGCACCTGCTATACATGTTTGAAGAGCATGATTCACACCTGTGCTGGGTTGCTTTATCCCATACAATTTCCATGTAGTCTTCAGGAGAGAGCAGGGAGCCAGAAATAATGGTCCAATATGCAATTTGGCTACAGCTAAATGAATCATAATCAACTATATTTAAACATCATACCAAAAATACAAAACACTATTATTCCACTTTATACCTTGTGAGCCTCCCAGTCTAAACCAGCCAGCTCACTTGCTTTACTCTTTTGAGACAGATATTTTGTAGTGCTGTTTTACCATGTGGCCTCACAGGGGAAGAAGGAGGGCCAGGGAGGTGTGAAGTTACCAAATGAAGCTGACAGAACCATAAAGTTCAGGCTGGAGGAAATAGTAGATTGCCCAAGTACATTTGCAGAAAGCTGTATCAGAGGAAATGAAATAAAACAAGAGGAGATGGAAATATTTTGAAGTGCAAGTCACTAGGGTTCTAATAAGCAGCAGGTAGAGAGAACCATCTACAATCTCTTAGGAGGTTGTAGAACATACAGATATGTTTCCTTTTTCTTCTGGAGAAAGACAGGTCATGGCAAGGTAACCATTCATCATTTTTACTGAGTGCTAAGCTGATATTAAACATCAGTTTTAAGCAGGTTGTCTTCACAGCAAAAAAATGGGAAGGGTGTAATAAAAGTACTTCCTCTTAGAAGGAGGAAGTACTGCTAAGTAAAAAGTACTATCTCACCCTTCTCTACCTGGGAACATGTACTAAATCTAGACTACCTTGTGCAAGTCTCACAGAACAAAGCATTAACTCTGACACTGAAACTTTCCTTACAGTATCCTTGGAGATATTAAAAACCTGGCAGGACACAGACCTGAGTAACGTGCTCTAGTTGATGCTGCTTTTAGCATGGGGTGTTGGACAAGACAGTCTTTCAATGACTCATATTTCAATGATTTTGTCATTCCGTGAAAACACTCTTTTAACTGACAGTTTTCTTAAAACTTAACTACCTAGTGACATGTGGTGATACAAAATTCAGTTTCTCGTCCAATCTGGTTCTCACACAGAACAGTTAGAGAAAGGGATTAAAAACCATTTTAATGAGTCAAGAACCCAAAAAAATAAAGTTAATCCAAAGGTAAAATTTTATGATCCAAGATGACAAGGCTTTAGACTCAAGATCTCTAAAACTGTTACGGTTTACTACATTAGTGCCAAGCCAAATTTCTCCGTAACTCATAAAGACATAAATCAGAAATTTTACTTGTGATTGAATAGGGGAAATAATTACATTAAAAAGTGTGTAAAACAGATGTAGCATGCTCCAGATTCTAAATGGGAGCAGATGTTTTGAACAATGCCTGATTATATGATATTTGTTTTCTCTTATTTTGGACTGTCCTCTGTTCTTGGACAATCTGTAAACACTAGCCATCTTTTAATACTAACTTTTAAGGAAAAGAATAAATATACCAATTATTATGGCCCAAACAATGGGAACACTTCCTTATTATTTGAGGATGGGCATTCCACATCTGTCTGACAGCTGTCCTGCTCTTCTGTTTACTTGAAAAGCATGTAGATTGTACAGTCATTCATAGACTGTTGCCTAAAGTAGAGTATTCTAGGGAACTTCAAACTATGACTTTATTCTGACACAGGGCTTTGCAGCTCTTTAAAAGCAAGATACTTCAGCTTAGATGCAACCTGTAAAACGTTGTAGAGCATTATCATTCTCTTACCCTGGGACCACAGGAGATAAATTCAGGTATTAAGAAAGACCTTGTGAGAAAGATTAACAACTCGTTATTTAAAGCAGTTACTTCAAACCCTTAAGTGCCAAAGAAGCTCTTTATCTTTCAATTAAGTAACACATAAGCTACAAACTGCATGACAGGTAGCTAATAGAGGAGTTTCTATCTTCTCTATGTTTGGAAGAGCAGCATTTTATCCTTAGCAGTCAAATGGAAAGCAGAAAGTGCTTGATACCATCTGCTGATCTCAGGTGTACAAACACCATATGACCCCAGAAGAAGTGCCTGTCTTCTAGAATTAAGCTTCTAGGAATTACACTTTCTAGTTTCTTTCACGAGTCTTGCGATAGAGGTTTTTTTCTGCTTTTTTGATTGCAATGACCTTATTACTCATCCTTTCTCTTTTTTCTTCACTCTCAGTCACTTAATCTGGTCTGTCCAAGGAACAAAACCCTTATAAAATTCATCAAGATTGAAGGCAAGATTGTAGTGGGACAGATTCCAGTTAGTTTCACCTTCTCAAGTCCTCAGCCACTTTTTCAGCCAGAAACAACAAAATATGTAGTAGTCATGCAGACCAAGGCAGGCTAATGTCTTTTCTGATAAAGGCCACATATTGTGCTGAGTTCAGTCAACTCTGCATTGCTGCTTCCCACAGTTTCTTTCCCAGAAGTAATTCTGCTGCATAGATCTCTCCACTTTCCATTTCCTTTCTAGATAGCTCATTAAGCTGAGAGGTGCACTAGAGTCTTTTTAGCTAGTAGCATCATATGTATGGCTTGCAGTATGGACTAAATGATGCTGAAGGACAGTATCAGAACTATCATATCAGGAATCTAAAAAGAATTGTACTATTCAGGTGTCATGTGGACCATGGCTACCAAAGCCAGAGGGTATCAGAGTTTCTTATTTCGGTATATGAAACCTTTCTTCTTAGAAGTCCCCGCGTCTGGATGCAACAGACAACTTCTGCTCATACAAGAAGTTGTGTCGACATCACCCCTTGTGATATCTCTTCTCGCTTTGAGAAACAGGGCCTTTCAAATCAGTGTAGACCCATAAGTAAGTGGGAATGAGTTACTGTCCAGAGACTTACCTTATTCCTTATGCTTCTAATTTTGAGGAGAATGAACCAAAACTGAGAATGAGGAGAATGAACTTAAATTTTTCACATTTTACTGCACTTAAGTCATATCTTTGGAGAGAGAAATACAAGATGAGCCACCTAGGTCATGAGTTTGAGAGCACACCATGTGTGCAGAAGATAGAAGATGTCTAGTAATCCATCAGACATCCCAGTGAATATTTTGATGAATCAGATTAGTTTTAGGAAGGCTGTTGTATTCATATAAATAGTTTACATTTGTGTGAATTTTGATTAAAGATCTTGAGATAAAATTCAGGCGTACAATACATATCACACAAGTTTTTATAATGACTTGTTCATAATTAAACAAAGTATCATTTAGGCTCCCAATAGCTACTGCTGTAACCTAATCTCATTACTTAAAACACTTAAAACAGTTGCAAAATATCAATAAATTAATAATTATAAACCTTTCTGAATTAGAATACTATAAGGTTAAAGAAACTGTTAAAGTTGGCTTCGTTCATTCCTAAAGACACAATGAATAAAAGGCTTTCAAGAGTTAAAAAAGAAATTAGAGAGGGAAGCTGTAGCTTTGCAAGCTATTTCACCATTTCCCCTCCCTTCCCTTCGTCTGGATTGGATCGTGTTAGTGTATGAGTCAGCTAATTATGAAAGATTTCTCTGAAATGAATTAGATGAACACAGCATCTTTAACAGAAACAGATCTTGTGACCTGGCAGAGTTCCCATGATGGTCCAAATAAAGCCCACCCAGATGTGACCACTTCCTTTACTGTAACTGAAAGAACAGAGTGAAACATCAATATGAACTTCCTCAACTAAGCATCTTCAGTGTTCCTGATGGATAAAAAAGTAACTATTTGCTACTCTGATGGATCAAATCATATGAAGCATTAGACCCAGAGATCAACTAGTTTAATATTATTGAGAATGAAGTTCTGGTTTCATAATAAAATATGCCAGTTTGTCTGAAACAAAGATAAATGACCACGACTTCCAGACAAATAAGTATCTTAAAGTGACGGTTCTGATGAAGTTAAGGGTTGTAAGGTTGCATGAAGCTGACATTATCCCAAATATGTTTTCCAGCTTCAAAGTTTTTGAAACTAAATGCAGCTGGTGCACTTCATTATCTGGAGAAAAGATGATGTGCTTCGGTTAGTGGTCTGATGTCTCATTCTTTCATGATAATTTCTAGATTCAGTTCACTGGTGACTTCAATAACCATTGAACTGAAATTCTGCTATAATTCACTGCTTTGAAATGACTAAAAATTATGAAGCTCTAGTTGGTTTTGCCTCTGTGATTGACATCAATAAGGCAAGAGATTAGCTTCACAATTAATACAAGTTATGCTATAGCTCAATCACAGATTTGCAAGCCTGGACCCCTGAAGCCAAGAAGAAAGTGAGGCAATTTAAAATTTAACCTGCACCCCAAATGGACATTTAATTCATTTAGCAAGTCAGACGTGTCAGTAGATATGTCCAGTTATCTGCTTAGACAAGCGGTATTATTCACATCCCATTAACATCAACTAAAAGTTGGAGGAAGATGCAAAATCAGAAGTAAAAGCAGAAACAAATTCCAAGCATCAACACCTAAATCAAATCCTCTTTACACTAGTCATTCCAAAGGTATTAGAGCAAAATCAGACACACTTTGCTATAGTATACAGCTATTTACACTGAATTAACTATATAGGTTAAGGTAAGGAATACAAGGGATCACGTGGATATCCAAAAATCTTGCTGGGAAGTTAAATTTTTGATTTCCTCTTCAGTTTAGAGGAAAAAAATATTTTTAAAGCACTGGTTTTTTCAATGGGATGCAACAGTATGAGAACACCAAATCAATCAAATATCTTTTAGTAATTTAGATCAGAAACTGACTTTCAAAGCCTCAGTGATTAGCTTTACTTATAGTATAAAACATATGAACAAAATCTCTTCTTTCTCATGCTATTTAAAATCAAGAAATACTATAAAGGAAGGTAAAATTCAACTTCTTATAGGACTCAAAAATACTAACTATTTAAAAAAATATTCCCTATCTTTACTAGTCTGTAAACTTGTTAATCCATATTAGTATTGCAGATCAGGATTTTTCTGTATTTTTTTAAGCATAGCCATTTAAATGTTTCCTTTATCTTTTTATCTTTTTCCCTCCATCCAGTGACTTATCTGATCTATTTAAGTTTTCCAGCAGTTTTCACACATACTTATTGAGCTCTTCATTCACATTTGACCTAATGTATATGTATATATCCTTTCTGTTCTTTTAAGTAATACCCCATGAAATTTACTGATGTGATAAAAATCTATTTCTTTGGCCTTAAAGTTACTCAAGGGAAAGACACATGTTCATTGTTAGGTCATGATTTCTAGTGAAGACATGGAATAATATCCATCACCATTCATTTCATTAACTTTCTGCAGCTAAGTCTCAACTAGTGCCCATTAGTGCTCTCCAAAGGTTAGTTAGACTCAGGCAATGCTTTTGGATTAAATATTTGATTTTCAATATTTGCAGTCAGTTTATTACTGCACTTTTTTTTTTTAAGATGAAAAATCCTGTTTATCGTCTCTGCTTGTATAAGTTCATGTGAGGCAACTTTCCCTGGCAAACCAAACCAGACTCAATTGGAACCGAAACTGGTTCAAATCTGATTATGTCTGTCACTTTCACCTTTAAGTGTTCTGAGCCTTGTAAACAATTTATTGCTTTTCATTTCTTTTGTTGCTAAAATGTCCTTATTCAATCTAAAACTATTTTCTGCCAGAAATGTTGAGGCAAAAAAGAGGGGGTTTGGGTATAATCTTATTTGAAAAGAGTAGGATTTGTCAAGATTTTTCTGTGCGAAATTTCAGTTTCCCAGTGGGCCTGTGGAGGATGTATTTGCTGTACTGAGATCATGCTAAATAGCCTAGGGGTTACAACATTTTCTGAGCAATGGGATATATCATTTGCAAGTCCTCTCTGATTCAGAGGCTTTGAATGAGGTCTCTTGGAGACCAAATGCAGGACACTGCTAACCACAAGCATGCTAGAGAACAAGGCTGGGTACCAGATCCATCCACTCTTTGCCAGTTTTGTCAGCAGTAATGAACCTGCTTTAGTATCAAGTATCTAAACAGAACAAAAATATTTCTGGAATGCTGAAACTGAAGGGTGGTTTTTTGGGGGCAAAATTACTACCCAATAACACATAAATACTTTTAGTAAAGTAAACCTCTATTTTGCTATAAATAAACAATTCGCAGAAAAATGCTGCTCATCTTGACAAACATGTCTGCTCTGCACCATGTCATCCATCTAGAAAAACACCATTCTGCATTTCAGTATCTTTTTTTAACTGAACTATCAGGTTTTGGTACAGAACAGAAATGACACAAAAATAATGGCATGAAGCTATTTCAAAAAAGAAAGGCCTCCATCTTCAAATGAAGCTAATGTTATAGAAATTAAATTACTCTGTACTAAAAATAAAAAAGCAAATTCTTTTTAGCATTTTTACAATGGTTTATTTTTTGTTTAATCCAGTCCCTATTAGTTTTGCACAATATTTCTTCCTCTTATATGATTTGTTATTAATCTCAAATACCTCTTTTTTTTTAAGAAGAACCTTCACAAGTCCTCTGTAATTCTGCTACTTAAATTATATCAAGAAGTGGTGTGGGATTTTTTTCCTAAACAAACAAAATCAGAAAAACAACCCCTTACACAGCCCTAAAAGACTTTAAATTTAAAATTAATCAAAAGCCAACTGTTTTGGCTAAATCATACTGTCAAACAATCACCGCCAAGATAATAATGATTTTACTCTGATCATATTTATACTTGTTTCCAAATTTGTTCCAGTATCCCACTAAAATTTCATCATTAGGGCACACAAAGCTAGAGGCTGCCTTGCACAGCAGGTTGCAATGTACAACACAACAACAACTCTATATGCACACATCCAGGTCTCCAGGCTGACCAGCTGCTAACCTGCACAGCCATTACACACACAGAATGACACACAGGGAATTAACAAGGTTGGAAAAGACCGTAGAGATCATCAAGTCCAACCTTTTACCTAACTTAACTACCTATACAACATGAATCCATCACCTAAACCATCTAAACCATGTCACTAAGTTCATCATCTAACCTATCCTTAAACACATCCAGGGACGGTGACTCCACCACCTCCCTGGGAAGCCCATTCCAGTGGGAGATCACTCTCTCTGTGAAAAAGTTCCTCCTGATATCCAACCTAAACCTGCCCTGATGCAGCCTAAGACTGTGTCCTCTTGTCCTGTCACTGGGAGCCTGAGAGAAAAGACCGGCCCCCGCCTGACTACAACCTCCT
>VXBA01004275.1:60261-106387 GCA_013399895.1 Serilophus lunatus
CCCCCAAGTCCCTCTCCACCTTGCCACTCTCCAGCCACACTATCCCCAGCCTGTAGCTCTGCATGGGGTTATCGTGGCCAAAGTGTAAAACTTGGCATTTAGTTTTATTAAATCTCATGCTATTGGACTCATCTCAGCCAGCCAGCCTGTCAAGGTCTCTCTGCAGAGCCCTCCTACCCTCTAACAGATAGACAAGCTTGGTGTCATCCGCAAACTTACTAACAATGGATTCCTTCCCCTCATCCAGGTCATCAATAAAGATATTGAACAAAACTGGCCCCGACACTGAGCCCTTGGGAACCCCACTGGTGACCGACCTTCACCTGGACGTGATATCATTCACCACCGCTCTCTGAGCTCGGCCATCCAGCCAATCCTTAACCCAGGACAGAGTAAACCTGTCTAAACCACAATCCACCAGTTTCACCAGGAGTTTACTGTGGGAGACAGTATCAAAGGCTTTGTTAAAATCTAGGTACACTACATCCACAGGTTTCCCCTCATCCATCAGACAAGTTACCTGATCATAAAAGGAGACTAGATTGGTTAAGCAGGATCTTCCCCTCCTGAATCCATGCTGACTAGATCTGATCACCTTATTATCTTGTAGATGCAGCATGATTTCCCTTAAGGCCCTTGTTCTTGGCCTTCTTACCAGAAAGAACTCGATGCATTTGTCAGCTCCCAGCAGAGAGAGATGCTGTCTTCTGCAAGGCAAGGGTAGGATATGCAAGTTTGGTACTCTGGAACTCTACTCCAGTTGTGTCTCAGAGCAGTCTTCTCTCCTATCTCCCAAAAACAGTAGGACGACCTGCTAGAGGAAGAAGAGGTAAATGTAGGCACTTATGAGGCACTTGTGAATGCCAAATACAAAGTGAATGAGAAGGTGGGCAGTGAAGCAGCAGAAGAAACAGGTTCATAGGAAAGAAAGAGAATACACAACCCTATCCTTTCTCTCAGGAATCTCTGAAATCACTCAGTATATTCCAAATCTATAATGACTGACTTTTAGTCTTTTTGTCCAGGCTCTTTTGTCCCTTCAACAAAACCCACCATGTCAGAAATACAGGATTCACAGAATCATGGAATCATTAAGGTTGGAAAAGACCTCTAAGATCATCAAGCTACACCATCAGCCCAGTACCACGATTGCCATTAAATCGTGTCCTCAAGCACCATATCCATACATTTTTTGACACGACCAGGGATGCTGAGTGCATCACTTCCTTGGGCAGCCTGTTCCAATGTTTGGCAAACTTTTTCGTGAAGAAATTTTTCCTCGTGTCCAACCTAAACCTCCACTGGCACAACCTGAGACCATTTCCTCTCATCCTGATACTTGTTACCTGGGAGTAAAGGCTGATCCCCACCTGGCTACACTTTCAGGTAGTTGTAGAGAGCAATAAGGACCTCCCTAATCCTCCTCTTCTTCAAGTTGAACAAGCCTAGCTCCTTCAGCTGCTCCTCAATGGCTTGTGCTCCAGACCCTTCAACAGCTCCATTGCCCTTTTCAGGACATGCTCCAGCACCTCAATATAAGTGGCCCAGAACTGAACACAATGCTCAAGTTGTGGCCTCACCAGTGCCCAGTACAGGAAGACAGTGGCTCTGCTGGCCACACAATTTTTTATATGGTTCAGGATGTCATTGGCCTGCTTGTCCACCTGGGCACATCACAGTGTTGGCTCTTGTTCAGCTGCTGTTGACCAGCATCCTGAGGTCCTTTTCCATGGAGCCACTTTCCAGCCACTCTTTCCTTAACCTGCCCAGGGCTGTTGTGACCCAAGGGCAAGATCTTGTTGGCCTTGTTGAAACTCATGCAATTGGCCTCGGCCCATCAGTTCAGCTTCTCCAGATCCTTCTTTAGGGCCTTTCTACACAGTTTTGATTGATTTTGCCTGCCGAGAAATTCTGAGGGAGTTTCAAGCTTGAAAAAGAACACCATGTCACTTGATCCTGTCTTGATACAAGTAATACTGGCCACAGCCATTCCAGGATCTAGAGCCCTCATTTGTAAAGGAGAATCATCCAGTCTTCAAAAGAAGCATGGGTCCCAAAGATTACCACTAAGAATCTGTTCTAGAGATATGGTGCAAGAAAAAGCTCCAGTATTTCTATTCACAGTCTACTGCATTCCCACCAAGCATGTCTTATCTGTAAGTGAACACTTGTTAAACATTTCATACTGTGAATATGAATGTGGATATTAACCCTCCCAGATGAAACAACACTAAGCTTCTTCAGAGCTGTCTACATATTCAGGCAGGTAGCATTTGCTTATGCCGGGCTTGTTTATTCTAACAATAAAACCATATCAATTTTAAATCTGCATTTTCGTAAGTACAAAATAGGGTTCTGATGCAATTTAGATCCAGAATTACAAACATGTAGCTAATATTTACACATGAATCCAAAGTAATTTTTGTACTTGTTTATGGAAATGAGTTTCTCCTCAAGATTACTTGATACAAAAAATGTTACAGCTCCAACTGGTTTTTGGTACAAGAACATTTAACTATATAACTAACACCTGTTCTGTGCTAGTCATTTCTTGTCCAGTTTTTCATGGATGAGACATCAAAAAAATACACCACTACCTATTAGTGATTAAAATTTGGTGTCATGGCCACCTTCAAAATAAATAGTTGTGCAGCCAAATGCACATATATCATTATTAAAAAATTGTGGTTTGCCATAATGGAACATACTCCAGCAATCTTTTCATCTGTGGAATCCAGGCTCCTTTCTTGTAAACAGTGCTTGTGTTGTGAAATCAAGATCATATTCGGGCATGTGCATAAAGGCATGTTCAACCTCAGTTTTAGAACCTAGACTTACCATGTAATTGACATTCAGTCTGGAAAGAACCTAAGTTAGCTGAACATTTATTCACTTGCCACAAAACCACCCTTATGTAAATGTAAGAGTTCAGGTACTGATATCAAATCCTGAAGTTGACAAGGTACTCAGGGTGCAATAATACACAGACTATTGTTTCTTCAAATATTGACTTGGTAGTGGAAGAAATAATGGATATAATTTACCTTTCACTTAACAGCAGCATAATTCCTGCGATCATCTCTGTAGAAGACATACATTCAAACTATCCTTTCATAAGTAGAACAGGCATTTGACCTTAATTTTCCCCACAAACAGGAAAAGAGAGTTAGCTTTTATGATATCTAATGTTCAGATGTGGTCAGTCTCTCTCAGTGGTACCTACAGAAGAAATAATGACTCCACAGAATTTTGATTAGGGCTTACATCTGTCAACTGGAAGATCTGTAAGTCAACATGAAGCAAAGAGGTTTTCTCTTGAACTATCATTTACAACACATAGACATAAAGAAGTGAGCCCAGAAGAGGACAGAGATGGTCAAGGGCCAAGCCACAGAAAATACAAGAAGCAGAGAGAACTGTACTTATTCAGCCTTCTGAGGGGAAAGCAATGGGGAGACAACATCACTATCTATGAATGCCTGATCACAAGACACGAAAAACAGAGCTCAGACTAGGACAGTGATAAAAGACCACTAGTTCTGGTTGGAGCATGGGCAATTCCAGTTAGGTGTAATGATTTATTTTCAGGTTAAGCCATACGGTTGGCCAACCACTGCATCATGGCCCAGAGTGGCTGTAGAATCTCCATTCTTAGAGATGTTAAGGGCAGAATTGGACACAGCCAAGGACATTGCTGATGCTGAGGGCTGGGACAGTACTTCAGATCTCCCTGAATGAGTGGGACAGGTCCCAGCTGCCAAGCCCTGTTTTGCAACCCTGGGGGACCCTGCAGCCCTCAGGGACACTCCAATCCCTGCAGTGTAGTAAGAAACTGCAAAGAACTATTTGCAGAAGCAAATTACTAGACAAAATAGAAGACAAATATTAAAAATCCTATATAATGTATCAACCATGAACATAAATACACAAAACCCTAAAGCATATTAGCTCCGTGCTTTGACTGCCACCACAGACATATTACTCAACTGAGTAGCTCTGATTGCTTCTTTCTCTTGTTGACTATGATGTGATCCTGGGCTTTTCTTCTACAGTCACCAGCAAGTGTCACAGGATGTGAACTACAGAATTTGCTTCATTAAAATTACTATCTAAACATGATTTGCTCCCTTTTGAGACACACTGAGGACGAACTGGCTTGAAATTAATTTCTTTATGAGATTTCAGAGAAAGATAAAATTAACCAGGTTACTTAAAACAGTTTAAAAAGGCTAAAATATAAATCTATTGAGCAGAGTGCACTGGGTAGTAGGGAATTCCCAGTGGATTATTAATGGTCACTATAGCCTTTTTCACAGTTTATAATACCCTGGACATTTTGCCTACTACACTTGGTTGTACTTCAATAAGATATTTTTCACTGCGCATCTTCACCTTCTTTTTACCATCTTACATGCAAATTACAACAAACCCAAGGCTTAGATTGACATTTAGAAAGTCAGACACAGAGAGCAGAGTTTTTCCCATCAAATAAAGAATTACTGTAAAGCCCAGCTTGAAGTCAGAGCAAAGGGCAAACATCTTCAACCAGCATTCCCTAAGACAAAGCAATACACACAACACAATGTTCCAAAACAAAAGTGCCACAATAAGCCTTGTCTCTGGAGGATGGCGGAAAGAACAGATCATGTATAACAGACTTCTCCTAGTTCAATTAAAGCACACAACAGGTTGGTGACTTACAATACAAAAAGAACTCCTGAAATGTCACAGGACAGATGACCCTGTGGTGCATGCTCACAGCCTGAGGCTTCAGTGTGACTCTCCAGCTGGTGTCTTCCGCTTTCCTCACTGTTGAACTTCACTTCTCATTGCACAGGGAATGGAATCCAAAGGCCCAGTTTCAAAATAATACAGCAACTTTATTAACTACCATTTCACATACTAAACAAGAGATAATACTTGTATTCCACCATTAAAAAGGTGAAATAAAGAAGCCCAGCAGCCTGAGCTTCCCACCAACAGTATTTCTCAACTTTCATTTCAGTTTGCATACCTTTTGTACGTGTTCATGTCTATGCATTTTACTGTTAAGTAAATTATGGATTTTTACATGTGCAACAGTAATATTTATTCACATGCACCTTAAGCGAAGTTGAATGAATGGTTCAAGCCAAACCACTGTCACTTAAGAGAATCTACTACCTCATTGAGTGTTATCAAAGATGTTGAACAACGTATAGAATTCTAGAAAGAAATAACAGACTACTGTACAAATAATAAACTAGTATGACCATATACCAGGTATATAAAATCTTCTTTACATTACTTCCAGATAATCCACGCAATCCAATATTAGATGATGAGAGTCTTTTTTCAAAAACTTCAAGCAGAAACTGACTGACGTGAGATTGAGAAAGACAAAAAGTAAATTGTCCTTATTCCACTCAGGCAAAATAAGGGTTCAGGGCAGGAAAAAATGGAGAGCTTTCCATCAGCTGTCAAAATAAAGCCGAGCTAGAACAGAGTTCAGGCATGGAAAAAGTTTCTGTCAACATAGTTACATTTTGACAATACAAAGGTAGCTAAAATAAAGGCTTCTTATTTTGTATTACATACAAACATCCACTACAAGCAACCTGACAGCAGTATCTTATGATTAGGCACACATAACTAATAATGTTCCTTTTGCCATGACCGTAAAACAATCAGTTTTGGATGGGATGTGATGAGACTAAAGAGACTTGACCTTGAAGAGGAAAATGGACTAAATTTAAATATTTTTCCTTATTCACAGTGGAAAAAGCATGAAATGATAGAAAAAGTATTTCATTCTCGGAGTCCATTTGAAGGTCACAGCAACTCATTAGAATGTCTCTCAAGCCATATCTTCTGGGAAAACTCAAGGGAAAAATAATATTCTTGAGGAAAGGCATCCATAAATGTCAAGGACATTCAGAGATGTAAAACTGATTAGTTGTAAAGTATCTCAGTGAATTATACCATCATTCAACTCAATCAAGGGACTGAGCACAGAACAGTTAGTGTCATATTGGACAAATTAGTTAATGTTAAAACAATTCAAACCTCTCAGCCATAATACTTCATCTCTGATTAAATTTGAGTGATTTCAGCTTTCACTGTTGAGTACCTTCTCTCTAACTACATGAGGATGTAGTTAGCTTCTCTGAAGCCATATAAAGAGCTAAATCACTGTGATAACATTCCCCTGATTAGCCATTAGATGCAATGATATTCTGGTGTTTCTGATTTGGTAAGGCTCCAGCAGTCAATGTATAACTGCTTTAGATAAAAAAAGAAGTTGCATCTCAGGTCTTCATAAACATTTTTAATTTCTTTATCCATGCCCAAGTGTTAATGTAAAATCTTCTCGAAAGGAAAGAGAAGGGAAGGTTTAGGAAGGGAAGGTTTGGGAAGGTTTGGGAAGGGAAGGAGAGGGAAGGGGAAGGGAGAGGAGGGAAAGGGAGAGGAGAAGAGAGGAGAGGGGAGGGGAGGAGGGAAAGAGAGAAAGAGAGAAAAAGAGAGAGAGAGAGAGTCATTTGTATGTAGTAAGAGACTTTATCTCTGGTTTTATGGCCAGACCACAAGTAGATGAATAAATTATGTTTATCTATATTTCCTCTGCAATTTTGAGATGATAGTTTTATTCTTTATCTCCTTACTTACACAGCTGAAAAACAATATTTATTCGAATTGGTACTCTAAAACCACAAGAATCTTCAAGTGCTAAAGATCACTCAAATGGACAAACATGAATACTTCTTCAGATAAATCAATTTTCCAAGCTGATCTTCTTGGTTTTAAGACAAATGTACAATTTAAATTTGAAAACAAGAGACCGTGAAACATTGAAAAAGGAACAACAGCTCTTTTATTAAAAAAATATATGTGTGTGTGTATGTGATAAAACACAGAACACAAAGCAATAGTTCAAGAACAACTGAAAACTTTCAGTGAAACAAAAAGAAATGTCCTTTCCTGCCAGGGTCAATTTTAACTATCTGTCCAGCACAAGAAAAGGCCAGCACTCCTCTGAGAGACAAAGGGGCTGAGAACCCAGTGAGGGAGTTCTGCAGTCATGAAACAAGGGCGGACACAGAACCAGTGGGATGCAGTCCAGGCAGTGTCATAGGCAGATACATTCTCACCAACTCCCCAGGTGGAAAACAGGGAAGAAGACCTTTGTGAACAGCATCACCCTCTAAAGGATCTGAGCTGGGCTCAGCTGGTCCCCCCCACTAGGCATCCCCTGCCACCCCACACCTCAGGGGAAGAGGAAGAAAAAAAAAATAAACTGAAAGCTGGGATTAAAACTATAACAGATGGATATTCCATCTTATTTAAAATCATTTACTGGAAAGCACAGACATATGCTAGGACAGAGACCTATTCAGGGGAGTAAGTGAGGTCACTGCAAAGGGCACATGTCCCTTGCAGAAAACATCACCAGTGATGGGTTGAATCTGAATGTTTGTGTCCAAATACAGGTGACAAAGCTAATGGAGAGTCTAGAAAATAAGAATTAAGAGGAGCAGTTGAGGGAACTGGGGTTGATCAGCCTGGACAAGAGGAGGCTGAGGGGATACCTCATTGTTCTCTACAACTACCTGAAAGGAGGTTGCAATTAGGTGGGTGTTGGCCTCTTCTGTCATTTCTCAAGTAAAAGGAAGCGAGGAAATGGCCTTAAATTGCACCAGGAGACGTTCAGGTTAAATGTTATAAAAAAAATATCACTGAAAGGGTGATCTGACCTTGGAACAAGTTGCCCAGGGTAGAGGTGGAGTCAATGTCTCTGAAAGTGTTCAAGAGGCATCTGGATGTTGCACCTGGGGACAGGTTTAGAAGTGATTATGGTAATGCTGGGTTAATGGTTGGACTTGATCTTGAAGTCTCTTCCAACTTTGATGATTATGTGATTCTGTGTTTTTACTCTCACTGGCTCTATTTCCCTCCTGTTTAGTAACATTTGTTGCAGGGAAGCACTTACTGGAGGTGCTGCTGCTAAGTAGACAACCATATTTCCTCTGTCAGTGCATCACCACTTCAGAATATTTATCTCTCTCTGCTTGTCTGTGCCCTGCAGAAGAACATGCAGATCTGAAGAAATAAGATTATCATTTGCAGTGTTTTAAAAAACTCATAAAGATTATAAATTATATTCAGAAATAGTAAGACATAATAAAACATTCTTGACAATAAATTAATTTGAGTAAGACTAATCTTCATTTTACTATCATCTCTGCTGTGGTAGAGTAAGAATCCTTTGATCTTCTGACTTAAAAATGTAAGTCAGCTGAAAGCTTTGTAGCAGTGCACATAGATTGCAATATGAGACTTCAATTTTTTCTTTCCACAAGAGAAACAGTGAGGCATGGAGAAAAAAGGGTAGATAGAACGTGTAAAGTCAATACAGAGGACACTCAGAAGAAGGCTGAACTTTGTGAAGGCAACCATGGAACGACTGAATGCCAAATGTAGCTTTGTGCTGAGATTTACCAGAACAAGCATCCTCCCCAACAAACCTTTCACATCCTGCTCGACTGAATGGCCAAATTGGCCACGGTGAGGAAGAGGTCCCATGTCTTGACAGGGCATGAGGCAAGGAACATTTAAGTCAAAAGATGTGAGAAAAAGCTTAACAAGAATCTCAATACATAGTTCTGCAGTCTGGTACACTTCTTGTACTTGTGTTATGTCAATGCAGCGGCCTGAGAAGAAATATTTTACGGAACATTTTTAGTGTTTTTACCTTCCAAAAAGTGGGGGTTTTTTATTTTATTTGACCTTATGCATAAATAGAGGATTCCAGTGACACACTGAAGGGTACAGTAGTCACAGACCTACAACTGTGTTGATACATGTGCATAATCACAGGTAGTCAAGATAGGGGGCACAGCCTACCTTTGAAGGAAATGTTGGCATTCATTACTATTAATTACTATTAATTACTATTAATTATTGATGTTCTACTTCATCTCTGTGCAAGAATGATACTTTTTCAAAAGTCATCCAAATCTAGATTCTAATTCATTTCACATATATCTATTCTAATGCCATTTTTATGCAAATTAAATAGCGAGCACATGTCTATTTTTTTTTTAACAAGGAAATGGCTTTTATGTGTTTTCTGAATAAAGCAGCCATTGCAAATTACCAGTTAAATCAAACATGTTACCTTCAGGAACTCATAGTGCATTTACACTGAAAAAAAAAAAAAAGAAAAAAGAAAAAAGAGAAAGCTTTTTTATACTGTTTTTTTTGTTGGTTGGTTTTTTGGTTTTTGGGGGGTTTTTTGGTTCTGTTATTGTGGGTAATATCTCCTGTGCAGAGAAGATATGAAAATGTGAGGTTTAACATCAGCTAGTGTCCCAAGTTCAAACTGATAGTGGGCGTTTAGGTGAAGCTTCATTGTTGTCTTTTGTGGACAAGTTTTAGCCAGCCTGAAATGAGAACTCCTCCCTTCACTTTGCAGCAATGACATTTCCAACTATATCAATACCCCCAAACAGTTACATGCACATCTGATAGACTTCCTAGGATTTAGATCTACACTTTCCTCAGTCCTTTCCCAATAACTCTTACTGTGTATGAAAGGAAAATACTATAATTATGAGATGAGTAAGCTATTATCAAATTACAGGACAAAAATGTAGATCACAGTGTCTGCAATGATTGTGGTACCATCTAGTGGAATAACAACAGGTTGCAGTTACTGCTTGTACAACTATACGTCAACAGGTAGGAAGAGAGTTTGAATCTGTGACTCTGCCACTGTATCTATCCAACAGAGGAAAGTACACAGCTCCATGAGATCTCTGACTGTAGTCATGTTACAGCAGTAAATTGGTGGTACCTGAGAAAAGGATTGTTTCCACACTAAAAGTGTTAAGTACTAATGCAATTTCGAGGAGGGGAGAGGGAGGACAAATATTCATCCTCACACCTCCTAAAAAACATTTGTTTAAAAATGCTTCTTAAAACAAGCAGCTGATGAATGCCAGGCAATGTGTTGCAAAAGGATAAATTGCTCTGCTGGCTCAGTGTCAGAAGTTTTAAGGGCTGTATATCACTGTTTGAAAGGAAAGCTTGTATATAACTGAAAACTGGAACAGAATTCAATGTGGGGTGCTTGGAAAAGGACTGTGCCAAATTGATCTGGTAACTGGATCCCAGGGGGAAAAAAACCCCAAAACTGCGTAAAAGTGAATAATCAACTAGGATTGGTCAAGAAAGAAAATGAAGAAAACACTCCGAAATATGTTAAATCAAACGACAACTAAACCACGCTTCTGCACATGGTCCAAGCAAGAAATTTTTTTTGGAGGGGGGGTTTGGTATTTTTCACAGAGAATAGAGTATGGCATACAATTCTAACCATTGTCTAAGAAAACACCGATTTAGTTTTGAGCATTTTCTACTAGGACAATGTAGAAGTAAAGAGCAGTACAAAAAATAACAGTATAGTGTGTATATATAGTGTATATACATTCATTATACATAGCTTACATATATATATAGTGTGTGTGTGTGTGTATATATATATGTACATGCTTTTAAAATATATATATAGCAATATACAATAGGATATAGCAGCTCTTTAGGAACATGTCAGAGGCATAAAATCCTGGAAGGAAGAAAAGCTGTTAAGAATGTACAAGTATACAAGGAATAAACCACTCATTAGTGCATTATGAACTGTAAATATGCCTAATCCTCAGAGAACTGGTGTTGAGAACAGCCTTCCCGTAGAGTAGAGTGAGAAACAACCTAACTAGCTCTACGATGGAGCTGGAAATGCTCATATATAATGCTCATCACAGCAGATGGAG
This sequence comes from Serilophus lunatus, assembly GCA_013399895.1. NCBI lineage: Eukaryota > Metazoa > Chordata > Aves > Passeriformes > Eurylaimidae > Serilophus > Serilophus lunatus. Next base: position 71,070 of record VXBA01004275.1, read on the forward strand.
ATTACAACTGCTGATCCAGAAAGCCTTTGTGTCACATTTCCAGATCCTTCATTTTCACACCTTGGAAGGAATAGTTTGAACTGCAGATGGTGTGTCTAAACTGGTCCTACAGTGAGCATATAAATCTCTGCTTTTACTTTACTAACTCTCAAGCAACCAATGATTTTTATGATGCATTTGATTTTCTTTCTGATGAAACTGCCTTTCCATAAGGCAATGAAGTATCTCTTCACATGTTCAATTTCCAAATATTAAGGAAACTTCTCAATTTGAAGACTCAGGAGGCCCTCTGACAGTCACACTTGAATCACCAGAGACTTTTACCTGCTGGGACCAAAGTCCCTTCACCACAGGCAGCTCTAGTGACCTAAAATGCTCCTACTTGACTCAAACACATCCCATTCAGAGAGTCAGACCTTTCCTTACATTCTGGACCCTAGGTTTCCCATAGCGGATTCTCAGATGTCTGGGTGCTTAAAACAATTTAATAATGGTGCAACACCAGAATAACAGGTCAAAAGGACTACCCAGAGTTTTATACCCTTATAGTCTATGTGTGTTCAGGTTTGTCCTGCTGAATTCTTGACTCCTGCTGTGTCTCCGAGTGTTTGGTTCTCTCACTGGGCCCACGTCTCCGTGCCCTTTGTTATGGAAAAGGGTCATAGTTCACGCCCTCTTGCATGAGGCTCCACCACCCAGAGCTCAATCTGCAGCTCCCACTGCAGGTGTGCTCCAAGCTACCTGTGTTGAATGTACTCCTCAATGCAGAGGGACTAATTTCATCAGCTACATACTAAAACGGGCCTTTAATCAACCACTTTGACCTTCCTTATCTGGACCTTTATGCATTATGGTCATTTTACACGGAATTTAGTTGTACTAAATTTACAGGTCACCATAGATCTATGCGATTTTCTTGTCCATGTTAGCAGTGAAATTGTTGTCATGTACTGTGATCAAAACAGAGAGATGGTGAACTCAGACTACATGTTTCATCATTAAAGACTGCTGTAATGGACAGCAACGTAATAACCTCTGGAGCCCTGATAAGATAGGTTTGCACAAAATTACTTCATTTCTAACCTCCTATGAAGGTCAGTTATGCAGCTTGAAATTAAATGTTTGCATTTGTCACTACATCAGATTGACTTATAAAATACTTGAACCAAAGCATATAGGTTTGAACATTAATGAATTCTTTTATATATATTAATTTACTAAAATAAGGGAGATTGGAATTAAGTTTTCTATCTGTATTGTTACAAGTATACATTAACAAATAGGTGGCTATTTTTTGGAAGAACTTTTAATTATTAGGAGATTGAAAGAGTATGTACCAAATTTATTTTTTTTTAAATTTTAAGATTGCTTTATCAGATGATAACTAACTAGGTTTCACTATCTGTAATACTTCTACTGAATGGAAGTGAATACTCATTTCTGCAGAATAGACTTAATCTTCTCTATATACAGAGAAAAAACCTAAATACTATTGAGTCTTTTGACTTATGAATCAAGAAGAGAACCAAATAATCACATGCCTTTTCCTCCCCTTTTTCTTGTGCAAAGAGTCTTTCAGTAATATCTTTTCCAGATATTTTGGGGCACACACTGCCACATTTATTTATATTCTTGGAGACAAACTGAAGAAATATGTTGCAGAAAGATCTTTAATAATTGTTGCTCCTATAAAATAACCCCACTTTCACTAATAGAGAAAGAGTTCTGGTGAAATGTTGAAATGTTTTTGTATTTCTAATGGAACTAAAACCAGTAATAATATAACAAATCACAGGACAGGGTGATTTATTTCCCATAGGTTTTCCCACAGGATTGGGAGTTTGGCTTGCCTAGCTCAAGAGACTCTGTAACATCAACATTCAAACAGACCAACACTTCAGTTTTTTTCAGCTGCTGCTAAAAAATATCAGGCTCACCATTTACAGATTTTTAGCAGACCAATGAGAGCTCTCTACAGTAGCACACGGAGAGAACTGGGACATGACAGCCTCTCTTCAAGGTGTAAAAGGTCAACACACCTCTCCCAGACCTTTGCTAGGGTGCATCGTTTGAGTCTATGGGATATGGCATATACAATCAGTTCTGCCACAGCTGCAGGGATGTACTCGTATGTAACGCGTTTCCCCAGGTGCTGCTCGCTGTGGCTCGTTTTGCAGTTACATAGAGGTACCCACAGAGGGTAGTCACGGATAACCCAGAAGTTAATGATGCCAGGATTGGAGTAATGCTTTCTTGCCTACCTGTAGAAGCCATAGTAACTCTATTGGAGTTTGCAGTCTCTAAATTTCCTTTGAGGCAGATGAAACAGGCTTATCGGCACTCTTCGTGAGTTTCAGTTCTAGATTTAGAATAGTCTCTCCTAACACAAAAACACTAAGGTTGGAAATGTTGTTGATACAACTTACTTACATAGAATTGAATGGATGGAGACTTCCTCATGCTCTATGTATCCCCTCTAGCTCGTTGTATCCCCTTCTCCAAATGAGCCAAGTGCTGGTTATTTCCAGTTCAGATTCTGAGCTGCTTATATCTCAGAGTATTAAACAGACACCCCTTAGAAAAGAAACTTCATGGGCTACTGTACCAAGGCCAGGACCAGTGTTTAACCTCACACTCTCCCCAGAATCTCAACAGTAAAAACTTTATTTTCAAGTCTCCAAGTTTCTTAGTAAGCATTACAGCATAAGCAAGTGGGGATGTGTATTTTAGAGGCTCTGTCAAGTCCTTTTTGAACATATCCATGTATTTATTTATTTTAATGTGATTCTTTGAAAATTGTGATTCCTTGCTCTCAGCTCTTTGGCATTTGGTTGATTCACTCAGGATACTAGAATCTATTCTCTACTTTTTGCACAATCTGTAGGTTCTCTCTCTGTTTCTGCAAGGAAAACATTCTATACCCTGCTACAAACAACTTCCAAAGCAATTTCTGCTACTCTGGAGTAATTTCATGGAGATGATATTAAATAGTAAGATCTTTTAGTTCAAACACTCTGTCCAAAATAGGTAGCCTTTTGGCCAGAGCTGTTCCTAGCACAGCATGATCAGATTATTTCTCAGACATCAACACTACAGGCTAGAAACTTTTCCATCCTCAAGGCCAGGGTCTTATTCTGCATGTAAACAATGCTCTTGAATTTAATCACCTGGGAAAACAGCAAGCTTAGTGGAGCCTTTTTATAATAGGAACTAAATCTGCAGCAGACAGAATCTGTAATCAATTACTACCCAGGTGCCACAGTGGGCTAGATCTGTAAGAATATTTAGGAACTGGGAGAGAAGTACCCTTCAAAATCACAGGAGCCATTGCAATTGCCTAAAGGTATAAACAGTGAGATGTACCAGAACTCTTAGAAACCTTCAGATAACTGAGCACCCCCTTACACCATTCTCAGGGGCAGTTTAAGAGCTGCAAATGTGAAGGAGTAAGTAGAGAAGTACTCTATCTTAGCCTTTCCCAGCAAGCAGATAGAAAAGACATTGCAGAGTATCTCTGGCCTTCAAACACTCATGTTTGGGCTGGGAAGGACTGATAGGGGCAGCACACATGACCTCTCCCACATGCTGCTTCAGACAAGGCTAGAGGAATGAGAAGCACCGGGACAGTGTGGTGTTTACTGCTTTGAAGGCAACATAAAATGGAGTAGAGAAGTTAATGTGGACATGGAGGCTACAGAAATAACATGCAGGCCCACTTGTATTCTACAGAACTATGCAGCTATCAGTTGTTATAGAGTCTTTAGTCTACTCTCCACAGGCTCTTTTTTGGTCAGTATTTTTTCACTGCAAAGGGAAAAACAGGGAGTGATGCTGAACTCAGCCTTAGCACAAACATCTAGACAGTTTAGGATTTCCCCATCACAAGCACAATGGAGAAGTGTCCCATTCGATGACAAATGCCTGCTGTTGAGAAACTGGGCATCCCTTAATTCAGCAGTTTGCAGTGTTTACTAAATACGTTAGAGGAGGAAGCTGGAGCTTGTCGACAATAGGGTAATGTGAGTGTACAGACACGCTTGCCTTTAAAGGTCAGCTGCAAGTAGATAAGCTCAGCAAGCCACACTCTTGGCTGAAAGTAAAATAACAGAATGAAGAAAGCTATTCTTGTATGGTCAGCACTGATTTTTACAGCAATTGTCAAATACTTAGATTTTATAACTAGGCTACTTGACTTTTGAAGCTCTCAGGAGATCCCACATCTTGCAGTTGGCTATGTCTAGGTAAATGCATTATGCAGATCTTGGTAGAGGCCCAAAGTAACTCCTGTATCCGCACAGGACATAGTGGCCTGACTTCAACTTCCACATATTTTGCAGCTTCTCTGCTGTTCAAGCACCTGAGTTAACAGGATGAGGGTCAGCCAATAAAGAAACACTACTTATTTTGAAGCTTAGATTCCTTTAAAATTAAAGCAAATCCACTGTTACTCCAAGAAGATGAAGGTGCTTCCAAGTCAGACACAAGGATAACACTTAGGATGTTTTTGCAATCCTAAGTAAAGACGGGATTCAGAGCTTAGACAGAGCAAGTCCTTAGTGATGTCTCTTTTCAGGACAGAACCACCATCTGCTAGGATCAAATCAAGGCCTTCAAATCTGGGCCATCTCACAGGCTAAAAATTCTACTCACACTAGATAATTTGAATTTAGCCCTAACCATTTATTAGGAACATAGTCTTGCTCTCTGCCACAGTCGTGCAAAAAGCAAATGGTCAGCTTGCAAAAATTCTCATGAGACCCACACATCTAAAATGTGTACAGAACAAGAGTGGTAGAGACTTCTGAAATGTGCTATTGCTGCACATTTTTTGTGCAACATCACACAAACTGCTGAGATACAGTTTGCATAGGTGGATAGTGAGGGGACTTAGGAACTAACAGCATTACTGGGGCAAAAGGGTCAGGAGAGTGATCAGTGGTACAAACTGGTGGCCAATTAGGCGCTGAGTTCCAGAGGGGTTGACACTAGCACTTTCTTTAATGTACTGGATGGCAGTATAGAGAGCAGTCTCAGCAAGTTCACAGCATATTTGAGGGAGCATTTTAGATACTGGAGAAAATGATTGCTATTCAGAGACACCTTGACAGGTAGGAGAGAGTAGCTGGTGGAAACCTCATGAAGTTCAACAAAGTGAAATGCAAAGTCCTGGAGGAAGGACACAATAGCCCATGCACGTTAGGAACTGACTGGACTACAAAGAAATTCTCAGAGTGTTGGTGGACAAAGGGCAGAATATGAGTCAGTGCCCTTGCAACAAGGGCAGTCAACTGCAGATTGGGCAGTCTGAGCAAGCACACAGTCAGAAAACTGAGAGATTATTCTCCTTATTCAGGCCATATATGCAGTACTGACGAGCCCAAAACTAGAGGCAGCAGCTGACACATATTGACATCTAGAGCAAGTCTAGGAAACAGCTTCAAGATGGTTAGAGCCTAGAATATAGGACACACAAAGAGAAGATAAAGATGGGATTTTCCAACCTTGAGAAAGCTCATTCTGACCCTTTGTACTCGCTACAGGTCTTTAATGGGAAGGCATAGAGAAGGTGGGGCTCAATTGTCCTCATGGACAGAATAAGAAGCAAAGGACACAAGTAAAAGCAAATTCTATACTGATATTACATATAAGGTACAAACACTTCTGGTCTCATTGGGAACAATTTTCCTAATCATATTTCTTCAAATACGTAAAATGTATTTTATACAATACAAAAATGTTTATAATGATACCACTGAGCAAGAGTAAGGCAACCAGAACCTGATCCTTGATTTAAGAATGCTATTTATTTTAACTACAGTTAGCTTAATTTCTTATAAAGCATGAAATTAAAAGAAGTTTCATGCACAGTCATGATAATATTCACATAGGAAGAACAACTAAGTCCAGTTGGATTTATGAAGTTATCACAGTTTAATTAAGCTCTGATCAAATGAAACTATTACTCAAGTAAATTAAAGGGTAAATCTAAAATCAATGATTTTTCCTAAAATTTATACATTCCATCTGTAAGAAAGAGGCCTTGTTAAACAATGATGGGCTCATATATAGCGATTACATCTGTGTCACAAGAATGTTATTACTTTGTGAAACAAAGCAGAAAAGCCTGCTTTTAAAGCCACATCACTTCTGCATGCACATAGAACAAAGAAATTATGATCTTTAATACATCTCTGTTCAAAAATAACCTCTAAGACCAAGAAAACACTGTTGAACTGTCTTACTAGGGGGTCCCATTAACTCATCCTCCATTGACACAAGGAAACAGAAAGGACATCTATGAATGTTTTGGATTTCTCAATAACTAGATAGATGTCTGTGGTACCCCAGCATATAATGAATTGATGTTTTGATCCTCAGCACTAGCTTCAGTCATGGGTTTACCCTAACATCCTTTGTATGTGATCTGTTAGAGCTCCATTTCTCTCCCTCACATCTAATACATGCTTGAAAGAGCTTTCCCCTTAAAATATCTTTCCATTCAGCAACATGTACACAGAGAAATGTCTTGTACTTCTGTATTGTATAAATATCTTCCTTAAATGCTGTTATATGCACAAGGTGTTTCACATCCAGTTCCTTCCCCTTTCCATTTATGCAGCAGCAGTGAACAGGATACTGTGCATGTGGTTTGTGCTGCTGACCAGAAAGACATTTTTGTTTTGCCACTACTGGCTGCTTCAGCTACAGGGTGTTCCAAAAAAGACAAAGCATGTGTCATCACCATGCACACCACACACTCACACACACACACACACACACACATATTCTGCCTCCCTGGGCTTGCAGACAGTGTGCGCAATACTACTACCTCTTCCCTCTGTTCACCACCAACTTCAGAATCTCTGCTGCAGGGTAGTACAAGTTTCATCTTTGCAAGTGACTTAATTTTTAACATATATGTGATTTTTGGGCTACAAATCAAAGATGATCTCCTTCATGAGGAGGTTTGAGTGAAGAATTGAAGTATGCAGCATGTTGCAGCATTGCTTGTATCTACATTCATAACATTCTATAAAGAGTTCTGAATTCAACAGCAGCCCCTAAGAAATGAGTCTTTGCAGGAAGCCTAGGAGCCTAAGAGCTTTGACTGACCATGCCTGCAGGTAGGAAGAGAAGGAGGCCTCTTCCCCAAGAGTTAAATCTCCCCAGTACATAGCATATCCCATATGCAATGTTTTGCTTAGTAAGGGAGTGAAATGAGTCTGTAAAAACACAGTCTTTTTATTCCTCAGCAAAGAGTGTAGAGCACAGCTGAATTTTCTGATGAAGCAAAAGTACAAAAGTTAGTACTTTTAAGAAATTTGCTCACTGGTCTATCAAAGAAAATGTAGTAATTGGTGCCCTGCACCAGCTCCCTATGACAAAGTCAGCTTCTCACACTCTGGTTTATTAAAAAATAGGAAGTTCCGAGTTCTCATTTGGAAGAAAATTTGAAAATGTACATTTAACAGCCAGGAGACCTGAAGCATGGCTGAGCAGGGCAGATGGACATATTCGAACTTAATTTCTCTGAAATTCGTGTGGGAAAAGACTATTATTAATCTCAAGTCATCTGTCTGGCTATTTTAAGAGACGTTTGACTCCTTGTTATACTGTAACAAAATTTTGGTTTCGCAAGGGGACTCTACTTCATGTACTCCAGGAATAAATTGGAAGTTTTATTTACCATATATCCAGGAGGGAATCTTTGTCTTTGTACCAGATGAATACTACCTACCATAAACGAAAAGATACATATTCAGAGGTTAGGTATAGACATATGTAGCTTCCCTACCTGTGTTTAATCCTCTGTTGGAGTTACTCATGTAACAGGATCCTCTCTACTGTAACACAAATGAGGAGAACTATCTTTATTTCAGGGAAACTGCTCCAGAAAAGCATAGATACTATGGATGCTTTTTCTAGTAAGATAGAATGGGTGGCTTTTGGACTATTTCCACCTCTGTGAAAAAGAAACACCTGGTCTAACAAAAAAACTTGCAAGCACATTTGAACAAAAAAGAAAAAAGGACTGAAACATCAAGAACCAGAATGAGAAAAACAATCTGTTCTTATAACCACTATAATCAGGGGAATTGAAAACACAAATTTAGGAAAAGAAATTTCGGCTAGCTGGTATTACTCAACTGCAGTGGTATGACTCACATGACTAGATATTAAACTCATTGGTTACAGACTATTTAAGAAAGACAGTGGGGATATTACATGGTTTAGAGTTGCTAACAATTCAGAAAGACAGGACCTTGATTGTATACCAATTCACATATTAAAATATAAATCACAAGATGTGATAATGCTAAGGACATGTAATAGGCTATTGAATTAGCTGAGGAAATAGACATAGCAAACTCTCTCTTTGCTAAAACATTCAGAAAAAATGTGTCCATCTACAGACTGTGAATTTAGGAGATTTAGGTGCTGTGTAAATAGAGGTACATCAAAGAGATGGATTAAACTGATGCTTTCCCCATCTGGAAATAGAGTTATGATTAATATACATATTTGGTGCTCTAAAAGATCCAGTCTCTCAAAGCTGAAAACAAAACTTGATTAGACAGATATATTTAAGTAAAAAGAACTGTAAGGAATTACCTCTGCTGTTTCATGGTCCTTCTAGCATCACAGCAACCAAGTACTTGAATTAGTTGAGCATGCTTCACCAAAATGTCTACTCCAACTACTTCATATGGTACAGGCCTCAAAAAAATACGGGGGTTTCTGCCAATCTGATGTGTATAAAAATTCTTCCTTGTCACATGGAGGACAAATTGCTTTTGAGTACTTGAGAATATATTAAGCATCTATAAGGCCTATAATACTAATTGCATCCTGCCAAATATACCTTCTGTTTTTGTGGTCGGATAGTATTTATAGGAAGGCATGCCTCACCTTTTTCTGCAGCTCATAAACAATGAAGAAAGAGAAAAATATCTCCTGCATCTCAGAGTGATCAGTAGAAATCCTGGGATTGGTAAAATTTTGTTTAACAATCAGAAAAAATACTGGTCAGGGGTCCTTCAAATCCTCTTTGGGATTCCACAAAAAATGTAAAAGTCAACTGGAAATTGGTAACACAAGTCTTTCGTAAATGCTCCAAACTGATAATCATTACTAAAGGCATCTGTAACTATTAGAAACAACATCATGAGGAATGAAGATATTTGTAACAGCTGAGTATGTATGTGGGTATGGAAAACACTTGGCCACCAGAAATTATACTATTGGATAAAAACACAGACAAAGGAAAGAGGAAGTTAAAGAAATCACTGAAACTCCATACCTATTGGAATTAAAGAAAGGCATATAGAATTATTTGAATTTACCACAGAAAAAATATTTAGCCAATGGTTGTCAGCATGGTAAAACTACTGGCCAACTGGTGATAGCCAAAACCAGAATAATTTATACTTCAATGTTTTGTATTGAAACACCTAGCTGGCTGATAAATAAAAAAAAAAGTATTAGAGAAGGGAAAATGGGTGTTTCAAAATGAGGTTAGTTCTTGAAAAAAAAATTATAAATTCTTAGCCACATCTGCATTTATCAGTATAATTCATTGAAGAGGCAAATGAGATGTGAACTGATCAGTTATATAGGCTGGCCTGGGTGACTTCTTGAACTGTATTTGTTTCAGCAGCATCACTTCAGCACAGCTAAATGCTATGTCAGGTACCGAGAAACATAGCTGCAAGGCACACTGTTAGGGTAGCAGATTGTATCCTGGAAAGCAGCAACAGTAAAATACTTACTTGAGCATAGCTGTGTGTGCAAGAAACCACAGATGCATTAGCAGAAAACCTGAAAGTGGGAGTAAGGAAATAATTTCATACAGAAAATACAGAGCCTCTCACTACAATAAACTTACCAGATCTGGTATCAACATTTTCTTTTAATAAGGAAGCTAACAACTTTGAATATTTACAGAGACATCTGCAATAGTGATTCAAGGAATTACAATGAGAGATTGAGGAAGCTAAATTTATTTTGCTTGTTCAAAAGATGTTGTATAGGCAGGGGAGAAAACTTTCCAGTAACATCAATGTGTATGAGAGCATGGTATGTATGTCATGAAAGACGCAATCTGTCCAGGCTTAGAGCACATGGAAAAATTACTTGAACTCCAGACTTGTGAAAACAGGATTCTTGAACCATCTACTGCTTTCTAAATTTCTGTTGGAAAATCAAAAGTCTTATGTATTTTTGACTAGAACTAGTCAAGAGGTAAATGCTTCATATTCCATGCATTCTATCAAAGGAAGATCCTTCTGAGAGACAGTGACTCACTAGTTCAGAAAAAATATAAAAGCTATACTTTCATAAAAAAAGAAAATTCCTCTTGGTCTAGATATACAAACAGGAAATTTCACCAATCCTCTACCTTTTGAAAAATTCCTTGTCACACATCTTGAGAAACGGAAGATAATGTTAGTGAACAGCTGGTGGTAACTGACCAATTTATATACTGATAGTATATCATCTTTATATCATATTCACTTCTAAAAATAAATTTCTATATTACCTAAGTTAAAGGAGAAGTTTCTGATGTTCCTCTTCTAATCATTCAGGACAGGTCATTAGCAGGTGAAAAATACACATTTGCTTACCAAGTGAGTCCTGCTACCTTTCTTGTAATGACAAAACTGTCCCACCCCATCTGTATCATTACATCGCTACGTTTTGGTGAGTTAAATTCACTCCCATTCTTAAAAATGTCTTCATTTTCCCTAAAGAGGAAGTCGAATGCCTATAGCAAAAGAATTGCAGAAGCATGCAGGAAAAATATGAAGTCGTTCAATTTAGGACTTGTAAAAGAGCCCCAGGATCTTGGATTTGCAGTCAGATGCCTGGAAACATAAGTAATCATAATCCACAGGGTGAAAACAGGAGAAAGCAGTCTTTTGTGGATATCACAAAGGAAAATCTTGTAAGAAACACTTTCTTTCATGATTTTTCCACTCTCAGGATCTGAAAGCTAAGTCAGGAATTAATGTTTTGAATTTGCTTATGTATGTCAGCAGCTACTCATTTAATAATCACTTTCACTAGCAGTGAAAGAGCACTGAATTTATATTCTCAGAACAAGAAATTAGTTTAAACTAGAATTTTTATTTATTGGAGGCTTTTGTTATTCACTATAGAAATACTTGTCTCATACAGTTGTTTTGGTTTTTTTCAGCACAGGGAAGATGCACATCTTTATAAAAAACATGCAATGTCTTTTAAAAGTACACATTATGTAGGATGAACAGACCATGTCTCTGCATACAAAATATCCATGTTTTTTTCAGACAGAATAGGAATTGGCACTGCCACTGATTTTCATTCAACAGTAAGGCACATTGTTTCATATGGCACAACAACTGTGATGCTGATGAGTCAGATTCTTTTATCAAGTACAGCAGCATAAATTCTGCATTACTTCGGTAACAAACCCAAGTAACTGAATGCAGTGTTCAGTTTATCACACTGTTTATGGGAACATGCTGAATCTCACAAGCCCTTGAAAACCTCCTTGAATTGTTTTCTTAAAAATGTCACTTAGAAATACAAGATATGAGTCTATGAAGGCATGTTAGCTGTGACCTTGTGAAGGACTACATAAACAAAAGAACATAAATTCTTCCTAAAAATTGTATATTGTTGAAATTGACAGACTAAAACTACAGAACATAGTCTGCGATGACTTTAAACTGTGACTTATTTCTGTTTTGATGGGAAGTGATGAATTTGCTGTTTAACTATTTTTCATGATATATTATAGTGAATTTTCTTCTTATCATATTTATTGTTGCTTTTTTCTATCCTGTGGGAAGAAAATACATCTGTGATCCTTCCTTACTTCTTCTAAAGCATATGCTTTTAGATAAGCAGTGAAAGGGAAGAAGACATATATTTAAAGAAAAAAGAAAAAAGCCACATGAAAATGTTCATTAGTAATCATTTAAAGTGAGATAACAGGATGGTTTTCCTCTGTAGGAAATAGCATAAAAAAATCTGTGAAAAATTATCTGCTGAGAGTGCAATCACATGATTCTCACGGGGAAGGAAAAAGCCTGGCTGTTTTAGGTCACAGTTCAAGGGACAGAGCAGTTGATGTCTGTATCCCATCAAAGCTGAAAGTTTGAATTGCAATTATAAAACATGCTAAACTTATACCACAGTAATAAGGTGTAACTGCATGGTTCAGCCACAAGGCTAAAAAAAAATCCAGATACTTTGTGCATCAGATTGCTTCTGGGGAAAGCAAATTATTAATCATTTAGCAGTGATTTCTTTTCAAATTTTAGATGAAATACATTATTGTAAGGAGTAACATTTGAGCAACTGGCTGTGATAGCCCTCTCAGAGGCATATGCCTCCACTTTTCCAAGTAGGGCATATTAAGAAAATAGTTTCAAGTGGCAGTATTTTAAAAACTTGAAGAACTCCTCTTTTTAAATAAGAGCAGTCTGTAAAAGAAATTAATTGGGAAAAAAAATGTGGAGGCTTTTTCACATAATTTCCTCCATATGGATTTCAGATGACACAGAAGCTTCTTTTAACCACAGAATTAATATTGAGGACAGTGGGGTGTATCATTGGTTGTTCGATAGTATAAAACTTCCACTTGAATAACAAAGTAGAATTCTGATAGTATGCTCCTCATGAACTTTGGTAAGCAAGAATTAATGTTTCCATTGACAATACACCAACTGATCATGTTGAGCAGATCCATGGCTGATGAGCCGGAGCACACACCACTGTGGAGGTCTCTGGCACATATTTTCCTGGACCATAAAACTATGCCCATTATTTTTGGAACTGTGCAAAGACCAAAAACTTGGGGAGCTCTCTGTTCCCTGTGTCACCTCTTCTTCTAGTCTCACAGCACTGATTAAGTTCACTGATGAAGTTCAATTCATGCTTATTCTTTTAACCTGATATAAATTCTTTCTTATCCAGAAGGAAAACTTATTTATTTGATTACAGCATGTAAAATGCTGTAATGCTTGGCACTGTAAAATTTTTATTAAGGACTCTCAGAGCAGAAGGAAACTCAGAGTAACCAGTGAAGTGAGATGGTCCATACAGTAATAGTTTGAGACCAGCCAAAATCTTTAAGCCACTAAGTACCTGTCTCCACAGATTCAACTCTGCTGAGAGCAGTGTCCTCTGCCATGGACTCTCACCCTGCTTCCATCTCCTTTGAGTGAGCATAAAAGGTTAATGAAGAGCGGGAAAGGGGAAAAAGCCCAACTACAACACTAATGCCTGGAATGAAGAATGTTGAAGGGTCAGTTTGTGATACAATGAAAAAGGTACCTTACCTACCTAGCTAGTGGGTCTGCTCTGATAACAGCTATATTGGTTTGCTGGTTTCTGTTTTGATTTTTGCATAACCTCCTGCTAGATTTCCCTCTTCTGCACTGTGCAAGTCCAGTAGTTAAAGTATCACCCAGGGTGTAAAACAACAGACTCACAACTCTTCCATCTAGCTTGAAGGAAGGTTTTAATATCTTACTTGTCAGATAAGGATCCTAAATTTTAAATATGAAGTGAAAGGCCTATGCCAGTCTTCCCCATTGAAGGGACTGTAAAATAAGAGACTGAAGCAGCACATGTAAAATTCAGAAGGGGTATGAAAGAAGAAAATGGAAAAGCCAGTCTGAAAAGCTCTAATTCCCTCATTCTGGTGGAAGACTCCATTGTCACCAGTGCTTGGGGACAACTGACACCACGGTGGCATTGACAACCCTGCACTTAAACACATAACTGATGAGTGGTGTATCAATGGTGAATAAAGACTATCTTAATTCCTTCTTTTCAACATCTATATTTGGTCTTTAAGCTCAGTGGTATCTCTGTCTTTTCCTCTGACCTTTGAGACTCAAATCACAACTGCTTAACTGTAGGAAAGAGAAAATCATTAAGGGAAAATATTTTTAACAGTGATTCAAGCAACACAACATCAGCAATGAGGAAGGACTTAAAATAAAATATTCAAGAATCTCAGGGTAGCTTCCAGACTGGTTCATTTTATAAATCAGGACTACTGGCACAATGTCTGTATCTCAAGGCATGTTGTCTAATACACACAACTAAATAAACATTGAAAACCTCTAGCCTGACAGAATACAAACAAGAAAGCCTAATTTGATGTATTATTCTACTTTTTTTTTTTTTAACCCTGCAAATACTATTGGAAGCTTTGATTATTCTGAAAGGAAAATTTCCAAAAGTCACTCTTGCCCTGCCAGCACAATGTTTATATTCATGATACAGCTAGTCAGCATATAATACTAAGCACTGGGAATGATTATGGACTATTAAATTTTTTCTTAATGAATGGGGCACATTCACAGAGGATTAATACTAAGCCTTAATTCATTTTCCAAAGTTGTTTTTAATTTTATTTGTGCAAAATATAGGAAATTTAACTTTTACAGGAGGATTCTGCTTACTTAAAATTAGCCATTTCAAATTAAAAATTCAGCAAAAACCATTTATATAGCTTCCCTTTATTATTACTGATCTATCCATCTAAAAAGGCACGTGAGATTGAATTTTCTACTAGTAGTTCCTATGCCCCTACAGTGTTGTTAAAGGAGACAACTAGTTTTGAGTACCCATTTTAAAACGCTAAAGCTAGGTGAGACAGATCCCAGCTAGCTAATGGGATCTCTCTCACCTGACTTTAGCAGTTAGAATTGGTTCTCAATGGTAATGGGGTAACTATATATAACAGCATATGTGTGTGTATATATATATATATAAAACTATATATATGATATATATATATATCATATATTATGAGGTAATATACAAGAGAAAACTGCAACAATGTACAAATTATATTTGTTAAAACTGATTTGTCTGGTCAATTCCTAAGGAGTACTAGAGATTAAACGAGAAAAAAACTTGTCTGAGTTCATGCAACAGATCCTCCCAAATTCAGCTGCTTTTTCAGCAGACTGAAGAAGAAATGGCCAGCAGAATAATTTTTTTCTGAAATACAACCACCAAAGTATTAGCACTGTATAGAATGAGATAGCCTCTGCACTGTTTTGGCACTTAGCAACAAAGAGAGTATTTTCATCATTCAGTTTGCAGAATACCAGTATATTATCTTAGTAAACACATTGCTAGTTTGGATTATTTAGGTTCATAAATTACATAACAGTAATGGGAAATGCCAACTGATTCTTTAGTGGCAGTTCCCCACAAGAAATGATACTACATGGAAAACTAGAGTATTTGGGGAATAATTCATGTCTATATGAATACAGGCAAAGAAAGTAGCCAGTGGTGTCTACCCTGTGCTCTCCTCATTTAACCATCTGAGTTGAAAAAGGCATTTGGATATGAAAAAACAGATATATAGAACCAATTGGCACACATAGTTGCACTAAGCCATGTGCATTTTCCTGATAGCCAGAGCCCGTTCTGCTGTCCTACACTGTTCCTTTACAACCCAACAGAAGTTGATGACATAAACACATCCTTTTCCCAAACACTTTGGTTGTGTGTGATTTAACCTTTAACTCCAACTTGTTGTTATAGGTTAGATGTCAAATATTTCTTGTGAGCCCTTGGCAAGGGTTTGAAAATGTTTTCGTCACTCTTCCCCTAAGTAATGTAGGCTACAGTTGGAGAAGCATCATAGGGAGGTTTCCCTTCCCCCATCCCTCTGTCCACTTCCTCCAAGCTCAAACAGGAAAGCAGGGACAATGCAGAGGGACCAGCCATGGGCTCACAGTAAATCTGCAATTACTTGAAATGTCACTTCCTGTTTTTGCAGCCTACAGAAGAATAAATACCTTGCGGGCCCTGGCGTGTGCACTCCCAGCGCTGCCTGGACTGGGGGTAGCAGGAACAGAGGGATGTGCTGCTCAGCCAAACACTCCAACACTTCCAGGGGTGATAATCAATCTTCCTCAAGAGGCATATAAATGCTATTTGGGATAAATAAATGGGATTTTATTCCCTCTAATACTGCTATTTTTGCCTTAGAAAAGAGGGCTTTGACACGGAAGTAGATTTAAATATATTAGAGGCCAATTTTCACTGCAAATTTGCCTGGAGTATAATTTAGAGTCTTGGGCCGTGGCAGTCCCTTCCACTTTGTCCTGTAAGAGCATCCATATAACAGTTTTCAGTAGCTCCTGTTGGAAAATACCTCACCACACAGTGTTCCCTCTAATGTTTTTTCCAGCTATATGCAATTAAGTTTATCACAATGACAGCCCAGAGTAGATCCGAACATGGGCTGCAGAAGGGGAGGAGTGGGTTAAGTCAACACTAGCTCAATAGAAAGCTACTTATAGAACTGTTGTGTTAGTGTCAAGGATATTTCAACTGTGTAAGCAGTATTCAAGCTGTTGAATAAGAATTTACAGTAAGTTTTGGCTTTCCCAACACTATATATTTGTAGATCAAGTTCTGTTCTTTCAGAGAATGCAGAAAAAAGATCTGAAAATCCTCTTCACACCTCTAAGAAACAAGGCAAGCTGCACTTCCATGTCTAGCTGATCATGTTTTGCCAGATCGAAATATACTTTTTTGACAAAGCAATATATTTCCATGTTTAATTTTAACCCATGCCCTGAGAACTTCAGATCAGGCATAAATGGGAAGCCAGTGCTGTTGATTGTGAAAGGCTGACAATGGAAAACTTGTTGCCAAAGTGAGCAGATGTTGCATAAAGTCAGAAACTGTTCTGTGAAGTAAGCATGTGTCACTTACTGCCTCAACTGTTTTCAGAGAAACACTACTTCAAGAAAATTGCTTGAAGTTCTTCAGAAGTTTTTAAAAATGCTTTCTGGGTGTTGTTCCTGAAGGATGATATTGAACCCAGAAATTCACCAGAGTTTGTAATTTTTTGCTGTTTTTCTGCATTCATATCTACCACTTTTTCCTGCTGGTTTTATCTAAATAGTAATTAAAGAAGAAGAATAAACACAGGGATCATAGAATAATTTTGGTTTTGTTGTTGTTTGTAGAAAGCGATCGTGTTTATGATATCAAAATTGTACAGAGAAAGAGCTGCAAAGCTGCCCAACAGAAAAGGACCTGAGGGAGCTGATTAAAAGCAGCTAAATGTGAGCCAACAGTGTGGCCAGGTGAGCAAGAAGGCCAGTTGCATCCTGGCCTGTATCAACCACAGTGCAGACAGGAGGACCACGGAAGTGATTCTCCCCCTGTACTGGGCACTGGTGAGGCCATAGTTTGAACACCGTGTTCAGTTCTGGACCCTTTAAAAGAAAGACATTTTGATGGTGGAGCATTTCCAGAGAAAAGCAATAGAGCTGGTGAAGGACCTGGAGGACAAGTGTTAAGAGGAATAGCTGGGGAAGCTGGGGATTTTTAGCCTGGAGGAAAGGAGGCTCAGGGGAGACCTTGCGGCTCTCTACAACTGCCTGAAACCAGGATGTGGGTAGGTGGGACACAGCCTCAAGTTGCTCCGGGGAAGGTTTAATTTGGATATTAAGAACAACATCTCCAAGGAAAGGTTTGTAAAGCACTGGAAGAGGCTGTCCAGGGAAGTGGTGGAGGGAATTTAAAAGATATGTGGACGTGATGCTTAGAGTCATGGTTTAGTGGTGAACTTGGCGTTGCTGGGTTAATAGTTGGATGTCATGATTTTTCCCAACAGAAAAGATTTTATAATTCTACGATTCCCTAAAATGTGTTGCAAACCCAGTTTGGTCCCTGTTCCATGGGAACCCAGATAAGAACATAAGCGATTCCTTCCCTTAGGACAAACATTGGAACACCCCCTTATTCCTTCTAGGTCACCTGTCTGCTCAACAAACACCACCAAAGCACTTTCCAAGGTCTCACAGCTGCCACATTCCAAAACAATTTCCCTGGCTCCCTAAGAGTGGGAGAGTGATTTGGGAGCTAAGGCAGGACCATGACCTTGAAACAACAGGCCCATACAACAGCAACCAAAGGAGGTGAGCAGGGAAGGGACTTGTGTATTTAAGAAAATAAGGCTTTCAAACACAAACATCCTCCCATACCGCTGTTTTCCCCAGCTGGCCTGTTTTGCAGATAGGCAAGGTCAGCAAATGAGACTTCCATGTTCTCACAACTGGATCAGTCAGGTAGGACTTACACAGAAGGCCAGGGTGCTTTCTCCTTCACTGATAGCTTCAGCATTTAGGAGTTTCATCCCATGCTTAAAACAAAACAAATTTCAAAATATTAAATCCTCCATACTACAAATATCCTTAGAAAACTCTAAATTATGTAACATTGTAGATATGCACCTAACATTGCTTGGGAATGGAGCCATACCCTATGTTAGGCATTCACATTTTCATTTCAGACTTCCTACCCTAAAATTGAGTTTTATTCCACATTTTTTAGATAGATAGTTAAGTCATTCTTCCAGTAGTCCTCTGATATTGTTAAAACTACGGCTTCTCCCTGTAGGAAAGACTTTCATGTCTTGAATATATCCATGCTGAGAATTCAGGGTGAATAAACCCTTACTTACATGTTCAGCTTGTGACCACAACCATAATAATGAGAGCAGAGGAGTTTCTATCAGAAAATCCTCAATATTATGTGTTTCTGCAACTAAAATCAGCCATTTTAGGAAAACAAATTAAAGTCTTAGAGATATACTAATGACTCTTTTTCTTTTTTGTTCTTTTTTCACAAATGGCAGCATTTTTCATGAGCAAGTACTGCTGCCAAAAATATTGGAAAGGCTTTTTTCAAGCCTATTTTGTTTCCTACCAGTTCACCTGCTGGCTTTGGAAGCTCTGTGTTTTGAGACAAACTAATAACCAAGGTCATATCAATGTTAAGACTGCCAAGGTTTGATATGCCTCTTCACGGAGCTGGACTCACAGTTCCATTGAGGGCTCTCAGGGTCCAAACTCAGTCTCAACATCTATGACACAGGTGAAATTAGAGTTCCAAGGGTTTTGACACTTTCCACATCTTAGCTGGAAACCTAAAAAACCGTAAGATTCCTAAATTAAATTTGAAGCCTTATCATTTTAGAAACTTCCTCTTTCAATTACAGGACCCTTCAACTCCAGTCCTTCAGTTTTAAGGGCCCTTATTTAGCCAGGACTCTAAAACAGTGGAAGATCTAAAGGACACTAGTTTTTCCCGGTTTCTTTTGAAAAAAAAAAAAAAAAAACAAAAAACCGAAAAGTTTTAAATTCTTCCATAATTATAAAACTTAAACATTTCCTTTCTGAAAAGAATATAACAGTTTCAAGAAAATTATACATATACATTCCCATTACAACAATATCCTAAGGATAAGAAATGCTAATTGACCTCTTCATGGCTTATATGCTTTAGATTTCAGGGAAGTTTTCCAGTTTTTCCTGTTTTGTTTGTTTGAGGTTTTGTTGTTTGTGTCTTTTGGGGAGAGGGGATTGTTTGCTTTGGTTTTGGTTTGATTCTGTTTGGGCTTTTTTGTTTTGCTTCTGTTATTGAGTAAAAATTTTAAATTAGCAAAACCTACAAAAGCATATGCATACATAGGTGCTCAATACAGACATGCTGAGACCCAGCAACTTACATAATTTTAGGTTGGAATCATTCATTTTGTTGTTCATAACAAAAGACGGTATTTGGAGCACTTGACAATTAGATACGCTACCAAAATTAATTTCTCATAGGAGATATCTTTCAGCTAAGTGTTATTTGCTTTAGAGAAGGGCATGGCTTTTTAATAAAGATGATTTTAAAAAGTGTGTACATTAGGGAGAAAAGCAAGGTGTTATATTTTCCTTTGGATTCTTACTACTTTTAACACATTAATATCTACCTCTCTGATACAGATTATAATCATTTGCATAAGAGTCTCTGACAGACGTTTTATAATGTATTTCATTGTTCATGTTTGGCTTTTTCAAACTCATTAGGCTAAACCAAAATATTGAAAACTGGGAGCAAGTGCAGATTTATATTTAGCCAGCCATTCATTTTGGGGGATTTGGTCAAACCGGAGTTCATACTTTCAGGTGTTCCCTAACGACTACACTATGACCACCCTTCAAAACTAGAGGATTTCAGAGATTTGGTGATTCAAGAGGCTTACTGCTAGTTTATAGGAATACAATTAGCATCTGCAAGGAATGCTAATTTTATTAGTACTTCCATGCTAAGAATCTAAAAGACCCAATTTACTGTAATAATCATTACACTTTTTGCATTAGTTCTAACTAATGGATTTAAAACTGTTCCTTTCTAAAATCCTACTTTAAGTGCTGTCTAATTCAACAATGAGCTACAGGATAGTGTCTCAGTAATATTCAGTTATCCTTTAATTTAGTCAAATATCTAGTCATTGACATAATTAACTTTATTAACAAGTATTCATCCAGATATGGTCCTCAGCTTCTGCACTGAAGTGATCCATATAAAAAAAAAAAATTCTTCATTTAATCTCAGATTTTACTGATCCAGCCTGGAAAGTCTGTACAAAGACATACTTCAGGTGAGCATAAATTCCTTTGTTTCTCACTACATTAGACATTCCTGTTATTATCATAATACCATGCCACAGTTTGTTAGCCAACATCTCCCAAATAACAGGTATCTCTACCTTGATATCAAGAAGATTTTCTTTTTCTGTTGAGGCACAAGGCTTAGCAATATTTTTGTAGTGTTTTGTATTGTTTCCGACTGGATAGGGTGGCTTCTCAGATTTTAGAATATTCTGGAGAATATGCAAGGCCAGCCATAAACTAGCAGATTATATGAATTTCATAAATTATTAAGGGTCATCAGTGACCAACCTTTCTTCTCATTTCCATTTTCTTTTGAAAGGAACAATGACTTTGTTATGAAAAACTTTCAAAAGTATAGGAATGTGAAAAATACACAGCCCAAGTCTGTTTAATAAACACAGATTAAAGTCCATCTACACTGTAGTTTATGGGACAGAGTGTGTAGCATTGGATAAGCATTTTTATAAACAACAGACAAGTACGAATAACATAATTTCGGGAAATTTCAATTTGTTTGTCTTCAGTTCATATTTGTGTCACATATGAAGTAGCTCAAAAATGCAAAAGTAATATGAAATGATACCTGTAGCAGTACAGCTAAGCTTTTGGGAGCTAAAATTGGGCTTTTAGTAGTGCTGTTGTCACAAAAAGAAAGTAAAAAGAAAACTCCAACCAAAATTCTCCATAAGAAGTACTTGACCTTCCTATTTACTTGCGCTACTGGCTAGGTGATCCAGGAGTACTTAATTCACATGACAACTTACTTCTATAGACAAAACAGACAAAATAGGAAATTAGTAAAATAGGAATTGCCAACAAAATATGAAAAGCTCCTGAAAAGACAGAGAAGGAAGTAACCCTTATGTGATGTAACTCAACATAGCTCAGTTGAAATCACCAGTCAAGAAACTTCACAGCTTGGCAAAGATATAAAACAAATGTCTAAAAGCATATACAGCCTTTATGAAAACTCTAATAACATAAACTTTCAACTTAAACCTTGGCATGAGTCTGTATGAAACTGCTTATTCTTATTCACGGAGTTACATATTTTCTCCAGGCATGACAAACAGCTGCTGTGCTTTTGTGGTCACTTGAAAGTGCCAAAGCTTACTCCAGTCTAATTAGGAGGTTGTTGTTGTTGTTTTATGCTTATATCTTTAAAAGGAGGCATATTGCAGGCTTTGCCATTGTTTCAGTTCCGTCCTGTCTTACCAGATCTCATTTCGTCAATGTAGTATCTGTTACAGTATGTGTGAAAGTCTATGTGAAATGAAGTTTCCTGGGCTTAAAAGGGATGGGCAGACAAGTATGGAGGGGTGTCCTACTGTAAAAGGAAAAATAAAAAAGTTTATAAATACGTATTCTATTTATTGTAGATTTTATTTTCTCAGTTCTGACATTGGTAATATTCTTCAGGAAACTAAGCGATGTCATTTCCTTTTTACAGGCAAGTTACATAAATCCTGGAATACAGCCACTTCAAACAGCCTTCAGACAGATGGCTGTGTGTGTAAGTGCCAGAAAGTGAGAGCAGCCACTTGCAGTAAAAAATGTTACCCCCACATATGGTAGAATGTTTATTTTATAACCCCTCTCATGGACTTACATGGCTCATTCTTCTAGTTTTTCCAGGCACAAATCCCTTAGGAAGTAGCTACAGAATACCAATGTAAAATAAATTAAAATTATATAAATAAAATAACATGAGCAGAACAAAGATAATATCTCAATAGGTATCAGCCATAACAGAGAACAAAATATAGACAGATCTCAATATCAAATGTTTTGTTTGTTTAGTTACTCCAGGACTGAATTTTGAGTAGTAAACCAGTGAGACTTAAGAAAATCCAATTTGGTTCAAGTCTTCATAAAGCTTGGTAAGGGACTTTAACTAGTGGTGTGAAAACCAAATCCCTTAAACATGAACACATCTTTACTGTAACAAGAGAAAACTTGTCCATAAGCCAATGACCTAAAGCCAGATGCTGTTCTCAACACACATGATGAGGAGGAGTACGCAGAGTAACCTGGCTCTTAGAAACCCAGCCGTAAGGGTGAAATCCAGTACTACATAGCTAACCATTCCAGAAAAGCTCATTCACAGGACGATGAGCAGGGGAACAACAGTGATAGACAACGGAAAGGAGAAAGGAGACAGCACAGAGGAAGGGACCATCCTCCAGGACATGCTGCCAGCTCACCCTAGGAGACCTCCAGGCAGTGCAGCCACTGGAGGAAATTCTGCTTTTATCTTTCTTTCCCATGTTCCTTCTCACATTTTCCATGGTGGGCTTGAGAAGCAGGCAATACCAGTGGGTCAGCTCCAGCACCTTACAGTGTCAGGAAGAAAACCAAGGATACTCTGAAGGTATAGGGCTAACACGAAGAAATCAGAATCCACCTCCTGGCATTATATAATTCCACAATGTTTTCCAGCAACAAAATCTTCTGGATTGATAAAATCATGCACTGAAAATAGTGGATAAGATTTTTAAAAAAAAAAAAAAATCTGACTGTTAAAATCTAACATAATGGGAGAAGTCCCTGGCATCAAAACAAGTGGCAGAAGGCCGAAGCCTCCCAGTACCTTTGAGGCTACTTTCTTTTATGCTTGCCTTATGGGCAAAACCACTACTCTGGACCCAGGCTTGTGTCTCCAGTGTCATGCTTCTTCCATATGAAAACTTAGTTTGTGAATATGGAAGTGGGAAAGTCAGTGGCAAAACAATCTGGGAATACAGCTGCAGTTCAACTTGATTTACTCAAGTCTTTGCAGCCTGGTAATGGAGACAACCACAAAACCATTACAGATAATTTCCTTTTTCAAAGGTTTCCAGTCAAACAGGAGCATCCACTTCCCAGGAAGCTTTTCCATATCAGGAGTCTCTTCCTAATACAGGGAATAAAGTGAAAAATAAATTTCTTCTGGATGCCACTACTTATTTCAAGGACCTTCACAAAACAAAAAAATACAGCATATCTTCAGAGCAGATATGGGTACTACCACTCAAATTCCTGGTAGCAATAAAAACAAATAAATTGCCAAGTTTCACATTAAGCTTGTTGAACAATGGTCACTGAAGTTTCCAGGGAACTGTGACTAAAAGCAGAGACTCCATTCCCCCTCATTGCTCCCTGTTCCCCATCAATTATAATGTCTCAGGGCTCAGACCTATTTTCTGTGATGTGTTACTCTACTACAGAGGTTGTTAAAAAAGCAGCATTTACAATATCAGAATCCCTCCCCACAGATCCCACACAACTTTCTACCACAGTAGTTCTACAGCATGAGGTTATTGTCTGTCACTCCTACAGTGGTCACAAACTTGCTAACCTGCTAAGAACATAACTGCGAGATTCTGTATAACAGCACCACAGCTGTCACAGCCTGCTATGTAGCTCAGTTCTCAATCCAAATACTACAAGAAAGACTACTCCATACCACAGCAAGCAGCAAATGCCACCAGCCTTACTCCGTTTTTAATACTTCAGTATGACATTTTGTCTCCTTGCTCTGCAGCCAGACAGAAAGAGAAATATCCTTAAGTACAGAAAAGTCAACAAAATAAAGTCCCAAACTCTAGCTTTCACTCTTTTTATGGGACAGAAAAAGTTGGACAGAGGTCCATAAAATACTACATTGGCCTGTAACACTCAGTTGTATGAAAGAGGCTACCCAGGAACAGGATGTCCTTTCAATTATTGGTAGTAGTGATCAAAGCTAGTTGACGAAGAAAAGACTCTGTTCAGGCCTCAGTTTCATGCTCAGAGGAGCATCAAAGCAGAGGAAAGGATGGGAGAGAGTTTAGGGTCTGTACAGAGTTCTCTATCTTTCTGTAATTCTGTAATTCCTCAAAGAAGGACCCAGTGTAATGTAACAGTTGCTCTAGAGCTACCCATGGGACAGCAAAAGCCATGCTCTCTCTTGCCATGGCTGCCAAAGACAAAATTTAATCTGAGTCATTTGTGCAGTTTGCCTTCTTCTTCAACACTGTAAAGGAAGATTGCTCACTCTGAGGTCATTCTATGCAACAAGGACAAGGAATCACTTGGAAAAAGGTACATGCAGGTGCTGGAAAATTTCAGCTCATTTGTGTTTCTCAGCAGCAGCATTGCCTTTTTTCCATCTCCAAGGAGACTGACTGACCCTCACTGCCAATGCACCAGAGTCACAGAAATGCACTGCTCTAAAACCATGACTCAGAACTCCTCGATACTACTTGAACTTTTAAAAAGCCAAGGATCAATACGCTTTGCTGAGAAAACAGGTTTGCTGCAATCAAACCACTACTTTTTTACTACTGTTACAAGTTCTTTACTTAAGGTCTTGTGACTGTTTGGAATGTAAAACATCCTCCATTCAGGATGTTTCGCCCTTGTATTTTGTATTTATTTGGTTGCAAAAGAACGGTTTAGAGATTCTATTACCTTAAGGTAGAATTGTGTCCTCAAATGTTTTTATGCTTCTCTTGGGCTCTGCTGCCTGAACTCCACCAAATAGTCTAATAAGTTCCATATGCCCATTTTTTTGAAGAACACATTTTCAAAGCAGCAAATGTTTTGACGGATTGGCTCACAGAGAGCCTGAATGCTGTTATACACATCGTTTAGCATTCCACAAGGCCCCCACTGTTAAATTCTGGGAATGTGGCCAGAGTGACCTACCTAATACTGCACTAACTAGCTTTAGAAAAAAAAAAAAAAAAAAAAAAAAAAAAAATTAAAAAAATTCTTAACCATTGTGCTGCACAAAAGCATATTTGGAATTCAAATGTGTATTTGCTGCCCTGCTAATTTGCGTTTGAGGCGTGTGGGAATTAGGTTGACACATAACTGGACTTACAGAAAGAATGTTTTGCATAAAACTAAAAATATATTTTAAAAGTAGCTCACACATGCCTTCTAAAGCAAAAGCTGGGGCCCCCATTCTGCAAGAAGTTAAACACCACCTGAGTGGTTGAGCCTCCCACACACACTGAGTCCAGGCAAACACAAGCGTGGCTAAAAACCAATTCATCAGAGACCTTGACATTCCATTCAGAGCATAGCAAAAATATTTAAGAGAATGCTGGAGGAAATTCAATTAATTGTAATTAAACTATGAGTGCATTCAATATTGGAAAAAAAATGCTAACATATTTTCGTTCAGGAAATGTTCTAATATTTTTTCAAAGACTTCAACCCCAGTTTTGATTTTTCCATCTCCTTTTTCTATTGACATCTTGTTATTTCTCTCTTTGTATACTACCCTCAGGTCAAAACATCCTGGAAAGCAGGTGCAGTTCCGCTACTTTCTGTATATGTTGAGATAAGGGACTGGAGCAAACCAAGAAACAAATTATCCATTCAGTACTGCAGCCTTCTATCCCTCATGGTGAAACCAAACAATGCTTGCTTTTTGTTGTGACAGAAAGGAATAAAGAAAAGAAGTACAATGCATTTGTTTATTTAGAAGGGGAAACTTCCTGACCTGATACACTTATTCTGTGTATATAACCCACACCAAATTAGTATCTAACATTAGGCCAGAGAGAGAAAGCAGTGAGGAGGATATGTCAGTGGTAGGATATTCTGTGTGTCTGCACTCATGATGAAAGACAAGGTGGAGTTCATGACAAAGGAGTGTTCATCAAGATCTGTACCTGGCAGTGGCAGTAATTAAATGTTATATTGTTCATATAGTCCATATAGATCATAGATACATTCAGTAGCTGGTGTTGAAATCATATACGTAGTTATCACAGGCAATACATGTCATAATTTCTTTCAGCCAAGCCACCTGGACTGCAAATATAGTAAGAATGAAGTTTTATGTATATGTTTGCCTGCAGGTGTGTGTGTGGGGGTGTGTGTGTGTGTGTATGTGTGTGTGTATACAGAAAAAATCAGCTGTTGGAATATATGTACCTGCAATAGTAAACTGGATTCCCAAATTTATGCCACTGTTGCACCACAATATTAGCGTCACACATCTAGGCCTAGTTATTGAAGACAGTTTTCATTAGTGTAATGCTTGGTCCCACAGATATGTTTTGGGAAGGAAATACCTTGTAGCCTGAATAGTTAACACAAAATCTAGGAATATTTTATGGGCTGGTCCTAGTACCTGCTCCACTTCAAGGGCAGGCTACAGAATTTTGTTGTCACCAGCAGCTATGCTGACCTGTTACCCCAGAGTGAGGAATGCTGATGCTGTGCCTGTCATCAAGATGCACAAAGAGCAGGAAAAAAATGAGACCTTTGCAAGCTCCTAGCAGTCTATAATGACAAATAGAACTTGTCTGGGACATGCTGTCAAGAATAAGACACCAACTCTGGACAAAGATCAGTGGGGGATGTAAGTATTTCTGCTGAAGTACAAAGGTATAAATGATGTTGAAATGCTATATTTAAATATAACAGCAACAAAATGGAAGAAGCAAAATGAGCAAAACCAACTAAATTATAGTCCAACAGCTCTTGCTTGTAATAGCCTCTCTACATTCTGCATACTACCTTGCAGTGCCTTATATAATTTTTTTTGTATGTGGTTATAAAGGACAAAGTCAAAGTTTCATCTGCTAAAAGATAGTTTTTTATCATTACTAATGTAAGATACTTGTATCTTTCTCATACATTCCTGATTCCCACCCTTTGCCACTTTCCTCAGTTGTTCTGGCATAGCCGTTTGTGCAGCAATGCCATAAGGCACTAAGAGCCAACTTAGAAATGATGTAACTTTTAGAAACACTTCCAAAAACTGTTTTCGGATGATCCCCTCAGTCTGATTCATCAACAGCTGCACAAACAACTGTTTTGGAACATCTGAAGGGTGATGCATTAACTGGTATAATTAAAGGAATATTATTGCCAAAGTCTTCATCTTCTGAAGTCACAACCTGCTTTCTATGTGTATTTTAATTTTTTTTCTCCTAAGAAACTGATTATTATTTCTTCTCTGAGAGCTGTTTGGAAATTGCTAAATCAAAATATAGAAGGTTCTATACATATATAAAAATTCTCTTACTGTCATGTGTTGCTTTCTAAAAAGTCCTGAGAAGACACAACTCCTGTTGCAGCAGAAACTTAGGGTTTAGAAAGAATCAGTGATCTCCAGAGGATGCAATATAGGACAAGTTTTACAATGTAAAGAAAAATAAGTGTAGGGATTATTCCTGAGTTAAATTCAGAGATGGAACAATGGTATTGGTCTGACCTCATTGTGCCAAATGAGTAGCATAACACTGATTTGCAGTTGGTTCTGATGCTCCTTCTGCCATCAGAATTACTCTGCTTACAAAATTTTAAGGAATAACTTTGAAATTATTGTTGTACCTGTTCTGTATTTTGTCAGAATATGTTTACTGAAGAAAATATCAATAGAACATTTGAACAATCCATATTTCAAATGCAAGCATTGCCACAAGAAACTTTTTACTTATCCAAATAGTGACGTGATCCCAAATTGTTTTGATTTATGGTGTTCTAATGTTAGTAACAGTGTAAAGAAACTTAAATCACATGGTTTTTCAGTTCAGTCATCTACTCACCCATGTACAGCAATAAGTATTTTTTTGATCATCCCTTAAAAGGCAGCTTTCTGTGGAGAGGCCAAAACAAATTTATTCTTATGATTCTTACGTAATTACAGAAAATACTTAGAACATAGATTTCATGCATATAGACAGCATACACAAAGCTCTGTATTTCAGATTTCTGGATATCACAGAAACAGAGAATATTGTGAGTTTCAGGGGGCCCACAAGGATCGTCAAGTCCAGTTCTTAAGTGAATGGCCCCTATAGGAGCCTGAACTCACAAGCTTAATGTTATTACCACCAAGTTTTAACCAACTGTGCCAATCTTAGTGTCATGAATTTAGTTGGCCTTTTGCTTTAAAATACCTGTTTATTTCAAGTCCTGCATGCTGTTCCAGATGTTTTTTCATTATATTTTGATCAATAAGAAAGTCTGTAATCAGTCCTTAATCACTGAGATACCATGAAGAGTCACAGGGCTGTGACAGCCCTGGGATTCACAAACTGCCTCAAGATGCACTGTCCCAGGTCTTAGTGTGATTTGTGATTTTCCCTATGGCCTCATCTAAATGTATGGCCAAAGATAAAATCTTTCCCAGTACCATGACACTAAAGGAAGGAGAGTGTTCCCAAATGAATGTCACATAATGCCATTTATGGAGCAGTTTGTCACAATCCATTACAGGGTCCTATATTCTGTGATAAAACCTTCAACATGGAATACACTTTAAGTCCAATTCTGATTTTTTTCACCCTAGTCATCAAGTTAATTTTTTACAACAGTCTCTCCTAAGAGCTGAGAGAGAGGGCATGGGTGCTAAATATATACATATTGCTGTCCATCAGAGTTCTGCCAGTGAACGGTCACCTAAAACACACATGCAGTTCAGCTGTGCTCTAACTTGCTACTGAGTTTGAGACTTCAAGCAGGTCCCTCGTTATGCTGTTAGCACTGGCCTTTCTACGGTCCATGCTCTCAGCTTTGCTCAACAGGGGTGAAAATGTGATGCAAGTGTAGTGAAAATATATGATAGAATGCAAGATAAAATACAATTTTTTAAAATAAATTTGCTTATGATGCAAAAACGTAATTAAGATACTTTTGAGTATTTGCACAGGACACGTATGGAGCCATTATCTGTGTAAAGGAAAGAATTTGACAAGGCATTTGATTGCAAAATCTACAGATTTAAATTTGCCACAGCAAGGCCCATTATTCCATCAGCAGATGCTGTTGGCATTCTAGTAAGCCTACATCATCTTTGCTGTTGTTACTTGCACTTTTTTTGGATAAGCCATAGCAGTTATTAACAGCAAATGGGCTTCTAAAAATTGATGGACAGTTAATAATATTTAAGTAAAACTTAAATTTCCACCATCTCCTCTGTCAGATACTAAGTATTTCCCCTTAAAAGAATTTCAGGCCTTAATTTGAACTTGTCAGGGTGTTAAATAAGTCATTTACATGTAGGAAGAATGGTGTATTTGTAAATATTCTTTACAGCAAAGAAGAGAACTTGTAAGAAAAAACCAAGCAGGATAAGCATCCTCTGTGACCTGGTTATCAGGGCGTTCCCTTGGTCAAAATTTAATGTAAATAATGGTGGCTTCCTCTTGCTGGCTGGCTGAGTCATTTTGCTTGATCAGCACTAATATGAAAAGGATAAGATAAAGATTAAATGATCAGGCTACAAAGGAAAACTATCTGTAAAACTTGCTACGGAACAGTAAGGACCTATCAGGAATAGTAGTTGTTTATTTCTTGAGCCTATTTAGCTCTAATGTGATCTTGGAAACAAAAGCGCTTACACACACCTCATTCAACTCCAGTAAGTTATACTGCCATGTGATGATTCCCAGTGGGAGAGCATTTTAAAGTGCAGAGAACTGGGAAGAGATGAGGACCGCACTAACCAAATCTTGCTGGAGGGCCTCAGGACAAGGAGATTTGTGGCTGATGGGGCTAAAATAGCAGCACAAGTTGATGGACCCAGGAGGGGAGACTGATGGCTTACTGTACATCTCTCTGAAAACCCAAGAGTCCAAAGGGCGACAGCAAGGAGAGCCATGTATTTCTGTGCATCAGGCTGGAATCTCATCTGAGATGAGTCAGGTTTGTGTGGTTCACCCACATGCAGCCATGCAAACTTCATCTTGGAGGCTCTGAGTTTTGCAGGATGCAAACACAGGCATCAGGACGGTTTCAAGCGCAGCATCATACTCCCTTGCCCTACTTAATGGTAATGGTCAATCACAGTAGCTAAATTTGTGTAAGTCTGAAATAATCACAACTTGTCTTTATACCAGTGGTGACAGTGTTTAATTTTGCTGTAGCAGCAAGACACATCCAGGTAGCAAAGAGCTTTGGCATTGAGGAACAAGAGGTATATAGTGGGTTCAGATGATAAAAATAGTCTAGAAGGGATCAATATTATTACAGATGCTGTCAAAACCTGAAACCCTTTCCCCTGCCCATGACATCCTTCTGCCTGCACACTAATGCTTTTGCTTCTAAATTAGAGTATACTGAGATAATAAAGGGAAACTAGGACATGGAGAAAATATTTTCCAGACACAGAAAAAATATGGCACATATCCAGAAAAATCTTCTTAGATCTATCTAAACAAATATAAACATGTTCTATTTCAGGTGTTAAAAATACATGTCTGTCAGAACTTTGCAGACCAAGGCAAGATATGTGACAAGGCTCCAGGGTCATAATTGAATGATCTTGTGATATGGTCTGTGAAAAGTCTATGCACTAGAAACCCATCCCCAGAGCCCAGGTGACCTGAGAGTAATAACCATTCAGAAGAATATCCAGCCAAGAAAAGCTTTTCAGGCAGGAGACTGGGAGAGAGAAAAGAGCAGGCTGATGCCTGCTAATTCAGGCAATGTGAGAGAGGATGGGCCTGTGAGACTGCTTTCAGAGCTTAAGTTCCCTCACAGCTCCTTTTCCCAGTGGAGCCCATGTTCCTTCCAGGCTCCTATGACCCCGGAGGTCCTTCCAGCCTCTGTAAACTCTTCTACTGCCCAACTCTTGCCAGTTGCTGGGTACTTCTTCCAGCCACCACCCCCAGAGGCCTGCCAGACCCTCACCTTGGATGATGGCAGTGAAAACAGATAGGCCAGACAGATTTTCTGATATTGTGATAGTCAGCACCTCCCTCCCTTACAACATGTCTATTTTTGCTGAACCAAACATTGAGCACCTAATGATAGGGTGACCACTTTCTCATTCTTTCCTCCTTTTTCTTTCTTGTACTGCAGACACCACTGATTCCAGCCCACAAAACAAACCCTATCTGTCAGAGAGCCCCATGGTGAGACAAAAATACTGATATATTTTCAATATTTCATTTGCATTTCCAAGCTGGCCATCCAACAACCATACACCCTTGGTACTAATAATTAAACTGCTAAGCTCTTACAACACCAGCAAATGCCATGGGACCTGAATAACAGAGCCAGTCACACAGCTATAGCAAAACTTGGCAGGAATATTCGGCTTGATCCCTTGCCTGTCTTTTCCTCCCCCACTTCCTTGCCCTGACTCCTCTTTTGTTAGTTTTGGAGACACTTACTAACATATGTGAACATGCCACAGAAATCATTACTGAAATTCCACAGTATTCTGGAGGAGGTGGAAAGAACTCGTAGTGGTCCTAAAACAGGCAATGTTGCCCAATCCCATCGCCCCAGTGCTAATTGCAGCAAAAAAAGTCAGCTCCATCCAAAAGATGAGGCTGAGCCACAACCATCATTCTCACTCCTCACCAGTTCCACCGTCCAATCCACCCCCAAAACTGAGTCATCAAACCTGCCTTTAGCTTTCTTCAGCAGGCAGAAACACCAGGACGCTGCAGCACTCCAGGGTCTTCATACTTCAGTCATCCAATCAGTGGAAAAAGACAGGAATGAAGAGGCAGTCATGTTTCCTTGTTGCTAAATAACAGTCATTTAAAGGAACAGATTGTCCTGGTTTGGACGCTACGGAAGCTAACAGTGAGGAGAGACTCAAGAGAGGAAACAACACCAAACAGTTCATTTATCTAGGGGCTCTGTAAACTATGGAACTCCACTAAAGCACAACCAGATTACAAACAACTGACCTGACAATATTTTGCAATTAAAGGAAAAAAAATAAAAACAAATTGCTCCTCCAAGATGGCTGATGGGCTGAGGAGCGAGGGAAAGAGGGAAGGCCACCCCATGGACGGTCCCGGTATAGGAGCCTCTAAAAAAGAATGACAGTGAGAAGAATCCCAGGGGGAACCCAAAGGGGGAAGATACCACAACTCCTGTCTCCATGTGGTTCCTCAGCTGGCACTGCCTGGGCTCCAATGCTGCCACGATGACACTGTGTGGCCTAGAGACCCTGCAAGGAGCAGCTGTGCTTCTCTCATCACCAAAGGAAGCTGAAGGAGGCAGGACTTCCATACTTCTTGGTTTTATGCGCTGCCCGCTCCCACATTTCCTGGGGGCAGCCTCCTGGGCATGCTGTTTCCCCATTGGACAGCGGCATGGGGGCATCAACCCTCTCAACAAGATCTTGCCATGTGGCCAATATGGCATTTCCCACCAAAATGCCCATGTGGCTGCTCTTGCCAAGAGGAGAGCGGCAGCTGCTGCCGGTCTGCCAGTGCTGCAGGTGTCCGGGACCCGGGGGCACAAGTGCTGCCACGGGTCCACTCTGTGCGGCGGCACTGGCCCGGAGGCCAGACCCACCTCCACACACCAGCTGCGGGCGCTGTTGGGGTGGGGCCCCGCCTTCTGCAGCCACCGGCATGGCCATCGGGCCAGCTGCTGCTGCCAGGGACGAATCCTGCCACTGGCACAGCTGCTGGGGCTGGTTCCTGCCTCCAGGGGTCCACTCTGTGCAGCGGCGCTGGCCCAGGGGCTGGCAGTGCCACCCGCAGGGGCACCTGCTGCCCACAGAGAGAAACCACCAGCGCACACCACCTCAGGGCCAGTTGGAGTGGCCAGTGCAGGTGCTGGGCACCCCAGCCGCCATGAGATGGGCTGCCATCACTGAGCACCCACTGCCAGCACACTGCCAGTGTATGGCACCCGCCACCACCACAGGGACCCCCAGGAGGACCCCTGGGGGTCACTGGGCACCACAGGGGCCACTGCCACCGTCACTGGCTTTAGCACAGCTGCCGTCACTGCCTCCAGGCTCAGTGTGGCTGCCACTGCCACCTCTTCCCCAGAGATGGAACAGGATTGGGCACCACCACCTGCTTGGAGAGGTGCCGCCACCATCCTGCCATGCCTGGGTCCATGCTCCCAGGGCTGGGTCTGCACCCTGCAAAGCACTGAGATGCGCCAGGCGGCTCCACCACCCTCAGCCACAGTCCGGTGGTTTGGAGGAGGCTGGGAGCTTCCTCCACCCCTGCACCCACCTGGCTCTGGTCAGCCTGGGCTGAGCTGGCCCACACGGCCTGGGGGGGCCTGCATGGCCCAGGTGGGCACTCCATGCCCTGACACAGCCTGAGCCACCCACACGGCTGAAGAGAATGGGAATGAGTCTAGCTTCGCATAGCCCTCAGAGACAGGGCTTCACCATCCTCACCTGCTTCCCTTCTCAGAAAAAAACAAAACAAGTTTAAAAGGCAACCCCCTCCCCCTAACCTAAAAGACAAAACTGCTTTCCTAAACTGACTACACAGATACAGGAAGAAGGTACTGGTACTACCTAGTGCTGAAAAAGGTTTTGAGGACACTACAGTGGTCTGGAACATTTAACAGAATCACAGAATATGCCAAGTCGTAAAGGACCCACAAGGATCATTGAGTCCAACTCCTAGCCCTGCACAAGATCATCCACAAGAGTCACACATTGTGCCTCAGCCTTGCTGCTGTGACTACTTCCCTGGGCGGCCTGTTCTACTGCCCAACCACTCCCTCAGTGAAGAAACTTTTTCTAATATTCAATCCAAACCTCCCCTGAAACAACTCCAGATCATTCCCTTGGGTCCTGTCACTGGTCGCCACAGAGAAGAGATTAGTGTCTACCCTTCTACTTCCCTCATGAGGAAGTTGTAACTGCAATGAGGTCTCCCTTCAGTGTCCTCTTCTCCAGGCTGAACACAGCCATTTCTCACAAGGCTTCCCATCCAGACCCTTCACCATCTCTGTTGACATCCCTTGAACACTCTATAATAGCTTTATATCTTTTTTATATTGCGCTGCTCAAAACTGACACAATATTCAACGTGGGACTGCCCCAGTGCAGAGCAGGACAATCCCCTCCCTTGACCAGCTGGTGATGCTCTGCCTCCTGCTCCCCCAGGGCAAGAGGATCTCCTGCCTGCCAGGCTCTCCTGCCTGCCAGGGCACTGCTGACTCATATTCAACTTGCCATCGATCAGGATCCCCATATCCTTTTCCATGGCACTGCTTTCCAACATCTCATTGTCCAGCCTGTCTGCATATCCAGGGTTGTCCCAACCCCAGTGCAGAATCCGGCATTTTCCCTTTGAACTTCATATGGTTGGTGATTGCCCAGTTCCCCAATTTGTCAAGACCTCTCTACAGAGCCTACCTGCCTTTGAGAGAGTCAGCGGTACCTCTGAGTTTTGTGCCATCTGAAAACTTCCTTTGTATCCCTTCTAGTCCTGCGTCCAAGTAATTTATGAAGATATTGGAGAGCACAGGGCCTAAAATGGAGCCTTGTGGAGCCTCGCTAGTGACAGGTTGCCAGCCTGATACTACCTCATTCACTATTTGTCAGTAGGAGAAAAACTAACTGGCCAAAATAACAAAACAGAAGTGCAGGAAGAAAGTCACTGGCCCAAGCCTCCTCCTAGACAGAAAAATATCCAAGTGGAATGTTATTACAACAGGTACGAAACATCTAAAATATCCTTAGTTCTCATAAAACAAAGAAGAAGATTCACAATTACTAATAAATAGAATAAATGCTGAATCATGTCATACAGACAGCAGAAAGTGTAAGCATTTCCTTTTTGTGTCCGCAAAGTGAAGTATGAAAGTAGTCCAAGAGCTAGCAGATCGCCCAGCCATGATAGAGACAGTACGAGGGAATGTTGTTCAGCTTGGCAGCACATAATCACCCTTGCAGCACACTGTAGAATCCCAGCACTCTGCAATGCACACAAGTGCTTGGTCCTCTTTCTTCCTGGCAAGAGCAAGACACAGACATTAACTCAAGAGATGTCTCTCACAGCAAGGTGACGTCCCAGTTTAACATGGCACTGAGGCAACAGAAGTAACCAAGAGGTTAAAATTGGAATGCTGGCTGGACACTTGTGGAGGTTTGGGAGGGGGAGGGGGGGGGGGGGGAGGGGA
>VXBA01004275.1:106464-135679 GCA_013399895.1 Serilophus lunatus
GTGGGCGGCTCAACCCCCTTCCCTGGTGGCGGTTGCTGGCGGACACGGTGCTGCGCAGGGTCTGACGGCTTTCCCCAAGTTTTTGCGGCAGAGGAGCAGACAGAAATGGGAGTGATGCCACTGCCGGCGGTTGCATCCGTGGTCGGCAGGCACGTGGACCCGGTTTGGCCATGGGGGCACTGGCAAAGATGCAGGTTCCCTTCGCGACGGCTACGGGCAGGAGGCACCAGCCGGGGGCAGCTGCTGTGGAGCGCCGGGGCTTGGATTGGCACTGCTGCTGCCCAAGGCGCAGTCCCGACGCTGGGGAGAGACGGTCACTGTGCCGTTCCTTGTCCCTGCCCTGGGCGGTGCTTGGCTTCGGTTCCTGGTGCCTGCAGTGGCCGGCAGCAGCAGCGGGGGTGGCTGCTAAGGGTAGCGCACCCTGGCGCAGACTCCTACTGGTTGTTTTTTGCCAGCGGTGCCCCGGTGCCTGTGGCCGTGGGGCAGTAACATCAGGAGTGCCCCGGCAGTCGCACTGGCCCCCCCATGCCGCCATGAGGGAGCCCAGAAAGGGGTCCTGGAGCCCCGACAGCCCTGGGAACAGCCCCCGCACGGCAGTGTGGGCGTGGTGGCTGCTCTGGGCAGCTCCTGTGGTCCGGTTGGCCTTGAGAACCCCTTTTGGGGGTTCCCTTGGACAGCGAGTGCCCTGGGGAGGCTGCAGCCAGCCCGCAGCTGGTAATAAAACACGGCGCCAGCAAGCGGCAGGCCCTCAATTTTGGCGGGAACCACCATTTTGCTGGAGCCGAAGATCTCAGAAGGAGGGGTGGAGCCTGGACCGCTGGCCAATCCAAAGAGGCGAAGCCAGGAAGAAAACGGCGAGATTCACGCGGGACTTGGAGGGCTTAAATAGCCTGAAAAACGGAAGCTGCCTCTCTTTGACTTCCTGCGAGCTGGGGAGCAGCAGCACGGCCCCTCTTCTCCTGACTTCCAGGCCCTGCGGCTTGACTCCGCCCACCTCCATCGGCACCAGAGCCAAGCCGGCACAACCGCAAGTGGAAAGCTTCCCCCAGTAGCGTCCCTGGGTTCGGGGAGAGTGCTTTTCATTTTTGTGTTTTTTGCAGAGGCTTCAAGGGCTGGGAGTGACTACCACCAGAGAGAGAGGAGAGGAGCAGCTGTCCCTTTCTCCTGCTTTTCCCTGGCCAGCCTGCCTGGCCCTTGAAAAGCAGTTCCCTTATTCCCTTTTTCCCTTTTCCCTTTTTGCATGGTTTTTGTTGGGTGTTCT
Organism: Serilophus lunatus; assembly: GCA_013399895.1. Taxonomy (NCBI): domain Eukaryota; kingdom Metazoa; phylum Chordata; class Aves; order Passeriformes; family Eurylaimidae; genus Serilophus; species Serilophus lunatus. The sequence goes on from VXBA01004275.1 coordinate 107,726, forward strand.
CTGTGTTAAGTCTGGGGTTCCCTTAAATTGTTTGCTTTCTTTGGTTGAGCTCCAGACGAATAAACTGCTTTTCCTTGTTGTTTAAATTCTGTTCAGTCTTCTTGTCACTGTTGAGCATGCCCCTAGTTAAAACAGTGGTCCTAAACCAACACAACACTCTATAATCAGAAATAAATATAAATATCTCCACAGAGAATATCACCATTTAATCAAGTATTAGTGTTAGAAGACCAAGGCAGAAAAACTTCCCTGGACTTTCTTTTGTTCACCTGTAGGTGTTTTGCTGCTTTTTCATCTGTTTGCAGATTTTGCAAACTTTTTGTACAAAATCCTTAAGAATTAACAAACTGCTAACACTAGAATAAACTACCAGAAGAAAAAATAGTCACCTGCTATACATATATTTTGAAAGAGTAAAAGGATTTATATACAATCCTTTTGCTGTCCTGAAAAGGATCCTGTGACTCAGCCAGAGGCGTGCAGAACAGGGATATTTATTTCTCTTCATTTGATGTTATTCAGCCACATCATTATGCTGGCTGCTGAAAAATTACAAGGAATGTCTTAAGAGAGCTGGCACAACATGCACTGTAGGCAGCGTTCTTCCTTCTGCCTACTGGAAAGAATTCCTGTTTAAATATTTAGAAGAACAAATCGTGTATTATTAACAGCTGTACTTATGCTAGCCTCAAGAGAGAAGGAGAGAGGGAAAGGGGGAAGAGATAAAGAGATGGATAGGAAAATAAAAAAAAGATAAAATTTTAAAAATAAACTAAAAACAATAAAGAAGAGAGAAGAGTGAAAAGAAAATGAAGATTGCTTCAGATTACCCAAATGCATGGTACTTGTTTCACATTTTACCATGCTTCTCACTGACTTAATGGTGAAACAGACACCTTGGAATACCAATAAGACAAAATTAACTCACATCTCATTAGAAATAATTTGAAAATAAGAAAGAAATGGCTCAAGACCTGACAAAAACAAGGCTGGTGCCTCAAACAGCAGCATGATTACAGTAAAGTTCTGTGACTATGCCAGGCTTTGAGTCTATACCCAGAAGGCGGGAAACGCTATCGCTGATGTGCTCATGTGAGAATTAGGGTGATCTTATTGATTTCCTTCCATTTTACCACCTGCAAAATGGAAAAAAATTATAGTTGTGTCCTTTCAAATACCATTTTTGATTTTAAAGACGAAGACTTTGTGCCTGATTTCAAGAGGACCATAGCTGCTTGTCTGCAGCCTCCTTAAAAATACAATTTTCACACAGGCAAAAATTTCAGAAGGTTTTATGGAAATAAATCGGTGCCCAAATGAAATGGAGCTGATTCACACTTTAAGTGTGGCCCCACGTGTTTCCATTAGTACTGTCAGGAAATAAACCCTTTTCAGCCTTATCTGTGGTTGAACAAATATTTGTCTTATCTATGAGTACCATACTTTTCATTAAAATACATTTCATGTTTATAAATGTTTGTTCCCATCCATACAATACCAAATGGTGATCACTCATAACAACATTGAGTTAGAGGCTTGATCTCTTCTTAAGAGGATGATACGCGTATCCCAAAGGAGATAAAGAGTTAAAGCAGAATGGACTTTAAAGGATAATATATGTTTACGTTTCTGTACAACTCTCAAACCAATTTTCTTCCGTATTTATGTTCCTATAAATGCCCTAATTCCTATTGCATTTACCTGTTGTGTCCTGCTATTAACCTAAATTGTGACTGCCTTCTTAATTCTTCTCTTTCATACTATGTTTTTTTTACTGCACACCGTTAAGGGCAACATGGCTGATGGCTGAATGCAGCTGCTTACACAAATGATGCAAGAACACAAACGTTTTGTAGACTTGGGCCCCTGTTTAGCTGGTAGAGGTAGCAGAAATGGTATCCATGATGGACTGGGGTATCTGCAAGGAGAGAATGTTTGCAAAGATTAAGGATAGCCTGATATGCCGAGCTCCCACAATGCCCTCCATATCAACAAGTAGGAGCAAAGCTGTTGTGGTTACATCCGAGTTCCTCGGTCAGGGTCCAGCTCTCCATTTAAAGGAGCCTCTGCCTCCAAAGACTAGAGAAAGCCTAAGGCAGCTGCAAAACCTGAGGTGAGGCTGGCCCTAGAAAGCATCCCTCAGGCAGGCACCTGTAGCTGTCAAACCTGGCCATCCCTATAACATAGCAAGAGTCCTCTCTATGTATCTTCACACCATACTCCATCACTTGTAGAAAAATAAAGCTGGCAGAGCAATAATCACACTAATAATGAAGCCTACTTATAGCATGTAAATAAGCTCTCCAAGTACTTGTTAAGATCACTGAAAGACACCACACCACAGCATTTCAATAAAAAAGAGATTTAAAATTTAGTCTTGTCAGTAATGGTATCTTGTTATGAGATACTGAACAGGCATTGACTTAACAGGAGCAATTAAACATCAAGGTTTATAGATATAAAAGGTAAATATTTGCACAAGATGAAGCTAGGTTAATATTTGCCTCAAGGGAAAACGAATTTTGGTGGCTGACAAAATTTCAAGCTAGTCAAGGCATCTAACACCTGCCAGGCGAATGGTATTAACCCAGAACCTATTTGTGAAGTAAATGCAGTTGTAGCAGTTCAAAAAGGATCTGCTCTTAGTATTAATGTATTTTCTCTTTTTACTCAAAGCAATAGCCTGGAATCATAGGTATAATTTTTAAAGACTTTTAAAATTATTAGTCCTATAGTAGTTATCATTAAATAGAAAAAGAAAAGGTGGAAGTAGGTCTACTACAGTGTGATATGATTGAATAATCAGAGCAGTGAAGTTTCTTTTTAAACTCTGAGTTGGCCACCAAAATGAAATAAGTTAATTTGAGACCCAACTGAAATAAAAAATTTGAATAGTCTGAATAGGCATTAGTTGCAATGGTCATAGTTTTAGAAATCAATAGGTAGCTTCTGAAGAGTTATAAACAAGAAAATTCGCATTGAATTTTGAATCTCTTGATTCTGCCTTGAGAATAATCCCACCAAACTCATTTAAAACTCTATAGAATTCTAATATTAAAGAACTTTCTATCTGGCCTTTTCCATCTCATCACTAGTGATAATTTTACTTGCATATAAATCTAGATCTCTTACCCAATCCAATCAGCTATTTTGTTACTTCAATGCCATATGGTTGATTTTAACAGAATTAAACCAGCAAAACAGTGGAAAAAAGCCATTGCAAATAAAGCAAGCTCATCTCTTTTCTGAAGCTTGTCTTTTCAACCGGAGATGTTCTGCAGGTCATATGGCTAAACTCTAATTTCACAAAAGAAAAAAACCCAAACAACTCAAACACTTCCAATGTCCTTTCAAGACTTTCTCAGAAGCAAGGATTTCCCATCATCAATAATACATCAGGTTCCTGTGCAAAGGGCAGCCACGAAGGATTCTTGCAACATCAAAAACAAATCCATCCTTGAGGGATCTTTAAAGCATTTCAAAATATGTTCTCATCAAAACAAGCAGCTCACACATGGCAGAAACATTTTATTGTCACTTCTCAGACATTAGAAATTTCTGCGTGTAAATGATTTCTTACACTGTTATTCTACTATCTGAATGTTATGGTGTTCTTCTTCATTCCTGAAAAGATGAAAAAGAGGGTTTATTATGTCCCTTTCTTTACATGTGAGACTGATAACTTGATAAAGGTTTTGCAATCATTTTTCCAAGGACAAACAAGAAAAAACATCCAAATTCATATCAACGTGTATGGAGGACTTTGATACCCAACTGGTTTGTCCGATGTAACCTCAAAAGGCACAGCATAAGAATGAGAAAAACATAGTTCAGAAAGTATATGATGTTGATATTGGCAGTGAGTACTGCTGAACTGCAAAGAAACACAGGATGCTTCTGCTGTTTCCTTTTTTTCAGAATACATTTGCCTTTAGAAGGGTTCTATCAAGGCATTTGCTGCAAATATAAACTCCCTGATGCAAATTGGCTTTTTACTTGTTTCATCACTTGTTATAAGTAATTTATTTTTGCTGAATCAGGAATAATTGTTTCTGACAAGGGAACATTTAAAGTTGCAAGCAATAGTGAAAGAGATTTTTGCTTTTAAATTACAAAAGTTGAAGTAGTTAGTATTGTACACAGAGATTCAGGCAGTTTGGCACCTGTATCTGTAAAACCTTAAATTAATATTTATTTATCCTAACAGGCAATAGGGCTGAAGTACTACAAGCTGAATTCAGAATATTTTTACTTTCAGGAAGAATTTTTTCAGTGCAAACCCACAGAATTGATCCAGAAGTCATTAATTATATTTTGCTAATGACAATGATAATTGGAAAAATAGCTCAGTAGTGCATTTCTCCATGGAATAAGGGGAAATAGCATGGAACTGTGTACTGAAGTGAACTTAAGTCTAGCCAAAGACAAGATTGTTAGCTCATGAAAACTGCAAACATTTGTAGCTTTGTAACACCTTTGTTCCAAAGTGAACTTCAAACACCTTAATTACCTCTTCGGCTGGCAGATTGACTCACAGAATCTGAAGATTTTTTTTTTTATTTGCCTCAGCTCCCTGACATGTAAGACCTGGATACATGCACACAAAAGCTGGTGCACACTAACTAGGCTGCAAGCAAGCAGTATGTTTCACATCTGAGTTACCTCTCACACACGAGCAATAGCCCTGCATATATGCCTGGATTCCAGGAGGTACCAGACCATCTCTGTGCTTTCCACACAACTGGTATGATTCTGGTCTCCCAAGACAAGGACAGCAATAAGAGAAATGTGTCAGGATTCAGTCACCCTTGCCAACTTGCCAATGCTAAAAAATGCCACTTCCCCTTCTCTTTTCTGTGTCTTTACAAGGGTCTTCACAAAATGTTGGACTGATTGCTGTGCCCACTAAAAAAATCCAATTTGAATACTCCCAGAGACAATATGGCTACCCTGTATAAGAAGTTTGAATCAGCTTACAATGTGCCAGCTGTATCTGCCTGAGGAGTCGGAGTGGAGCCACTAGCTTGCATGCAAGAAATCTGCTTTGCACTATCTTCTCTGCAGAGAGAAGCTCCAGTGCCAAAACCAGTTTCCTCAAAATCCATAATTAGTTGCTGCCAAACGAACAACCACATAAAATCTGTAGTTAATCTAATTTCTCACACTGATGTACTCCGGGCAATTAAAGTTCTGCCTTTCAGCATGACTAAAAACACTTATCTCAACCAGTTTGAGTCATTTGGCATTCTACTCTCCCCTTGAGCATAGATTTCTTTCATGCACAAACCCTAACCTAGCCATGATCTGAACACAGCAGAAAATCAGTCTTCATAAAACACGGCCATAAAGAGATGGGACAGAGATTCACTTTCAGCCAAAAATTCCAAGAAGTCCACATTTTCCACAGCAGATGGAAAACCTTTCTGCCAACACAGAGATTCAAGTGACCCAACTTCACCTTGGAATTTCATGTTTCCATAGCAAATAGAAGAACTTCATTAGAAGACACTAAATCTGATCTCTTCCTTTCTCTCCACTGAACAGTCCTTTATCATTTACCCAAAATGTATTCCTGCAGTAAAAGAGATGACTGTCAACCAGAGGATCTGTACTTGGATATCTAGCACCTGAGTGAAAGCCCTGCCTGATTACAAGGGAAATGGCTAATGTTACCTCCCCTTCTGGAGGCATTTTTATAAGAAAGAGAAAATCAAAACAATCAAATAATGAACCAACCGAAAAACAGAAGAGCTGTGTACCTTTTCTGAAGAAAGACTGTGGGCAACTAATTTGTGGGACAGGAATCCCAAGGCACTGCCAAGTGAAGGGTGGCTCTTTGTTACTACCTAGCACAAGTTAACCATGCCCTGAAAAACAAGTGACATTCAGTTCTCCTTGAAGATTTTACCCCAACTCACTTGGTGAAAAATCTCTTCATGGGTTTTAACCTTTTCAGAGACAATAAGGTCACTTCCAGGGGAAAAAGCAAGTTTACTCAGAAGAGCACTGAGGAGACAAATTCATGAGGAATCCCGGAGGAACCCAAAAGCACCAAGGCTTTCAGGCCAACTCACCTTGTCTTTTATAAGTCAGTCTTTTATGTATAAGCAGTTCTTTTAAAAAAAAAAAAAAANATATCTCGAAATACAGACCAGATCAGCAAGTAGCATTGCAATACCAAGTTCCCAGGGCTAGATTATGCCATTAAGACACAGTTTTGTATTGATGTAGTATGGACATGCCTGATCCATCCCAGAGATATCTGAAAGTGATTATGTGTCAGAGTCCACAAACATACCTGGACAGATAGATTTATGCCATACATTCTGGCTGAAAGGAAACTGCGGTGTCATAACTTATCAGGGACAATGATGTCCATAAATAAACAATTCAGTGAGATTTTGATCTTTTGTAATTTCTAATCTCTTCTATGAGCACACTCTTTAATTCCAGTTGGATACTAGAACATAAAGAAGGGAATAGGTATTCAAAGCAATAGGAGCTCGGGTCTAAAGTTACCACAAGCTGGTCATTTACAATGCAAACCGACAACTAACTAATGATAGGATGCATCTCTCCTAATCTTAACAAAAGAGGAGCTTTTTTATATCTCAGCTCTGGTGGATGGTAATTATTTTCCACCATTTGAAAACAAAGAGATATGACATAAGGCAGATGTAGGAAGTCAATGTTATACAAAAGTAATCTTATGTGTTGTATTTATGACCTGCCTCATAATAAAAAACAAAACCAAAAACAAACATGCAATGAAATCCTGAAACATACCCCTTCTCGTCTTATAATCTTCATGTATTTTCGCTTATCATTACATGAATTTTTGTAAGAGAATACAAAGGCTTTCATTGTTCATCACCATTTAATAATGGACCCACACTAGCTGAAGCATTAAATCCCTACTAATTTAATTAATCCCATCTAAAGATTGTTGTTTCTTCATGTGACCATATTTGGTGGGTTTTATTCATGTGATATATTCAATTTTTTTGTGTTGCATGACTAGCCATAATGTAAAGATCTCAGCTTCATGAAAAACATGAGGGTTAGATAGTTGTTTCAAGGTTCTGGTTTCTTCAGTGAAATAAAACATAGAAGTTTAGAAAATTGTCTGCGGAAGAGCTAGGAAAGAAAAATTCTACAAGGGATCTACACCTAGAAGAAATTGGTAAATTTTCTAACTCAACTGTAGGGGGATATTTAATTGGAGAAAGAGGCTGCCTTGTGTTTTCTATTTCCCATAGCCTTCTCTGTCTGAATTTTGCAATCTGCTGTCCCTAGTGGGGTGGTCGTTTCTGGTCTACCAGACCCTTGTGAATAACATAGTTTAATCAGTAGTCTGAGTTACTCTTTTACTGTAGCAATGAAAGAAAAGCAAATAGTTAACAAGTGACTAGGAGTCTTTATAATTGCTGACCTTCAATAGTCTATATAATGTGACTTTAGGCCACTGAGTAATAAATAGACTAGTGTAATATTTACAGACATGTCTGGAATGCAGCAAGTTCCTCTCTTCTCTTTCACGAAGTCATTAATGGCTTTGTGAGGAATCAGACTACTGCTGTTCATGTTCCCCCAAAACACTCTTTATCTCTTGAGAGTTTATGCTGACCTTTCTATTTTGTTTTGATTTGTTGTTCACTGATCCATTTCCCAAGTCCTGAGGTTTACAAACTTTTGTAAGGGGTTAAACATTTTCAGGAAATCGTTCTGTGAACTCAGTCCTAACCATGGATTCCCCAGCCCAGTGATCAGAAAACCTCTTAGAGATAATGTTTCTCAATCAGATCCTTTCAGGTGGAAAAGACAATGTTGTTTGTATGAATAGAATTTTTCCTGCTGTAGGTACACAACTCTCCATCTTTCTCACATCAGCAGTCAATTTCCACTGAACACTAAAGCAAACCTAGAAAAATAAGAAATGTGTATGGAGAGAAGAAATGAAAACATACAGGGGAACAGTTTCTTCCCTTCTTTCTTTACCTGTAAGACAAAATCTGAATGTAACAGTGGCTTCTGACAAACTGGTCTACATACAAATCAAGTACACAGGATTTACGTATAAGAAGAGCAAAGGGATTATTTCCAAATAATAAAAATCAGTGCTTTTGAAGAAGCAGACCAGATTCATAACATTGTAGAGTTCTATTAAAACGTTTAGTAATTGTTTGCAGCTGCCCATAAAAGCTATTTTCTTTAAATCAAATGGCACTGATGTAAGAAATAAAGAAGTTTTGTGCCAATTTTTATGCATGCTAGTTTTGGATATAAACATCTCTATTGTGGTCCCCAAGACATTTTGTTTCTGTTTTATTCTACATACAGACAATACATACAGCCATTTCATGTTCTAACCCAAAAGAAAAGTCATGAAGATTTAAAGGAATGTACAGAAAATATATTCAAATCCTTACAAAATGAAAGAGAAGTACTGCATTGGAATTGGAAATGCTGAGTATTGGACAGCCCTCTAAATATTTATTCTATATCTGCATCAGTTCATACCTACTTTACAAAGGTAGAACTGAGCTTTAGAAGACTCTTTCACATAAAATACCACAGTCATATATCTGTAGTTTACTATTCACAGAAATGTTCACTCCATCTTGTAATTTGCTTTGATTTTTAATGTACACTATGTTGTATTATGACTCAGCAATGATTTTGTCCCATGGGTATATTAAAGAAATGTCGCCCTCAGCTAAACTAATTTACCTTGTAATATTTACATTGTGAAGCTGTTTCAATACAACACTTTTACCTTTCATGTAACTATTCCATAGCCTAATTGCCCATACAGAACTTATTTCCTTTCAAAACAACAGCATTAATTAAGTAAAAGCCTAGGGAATTTTGAACACAGCTCACAGATTATGAACCCAAAAAATATCTTCTTTTTTTTTTTTTTTTTTTTTGGTGGAATGAAGTGTGAATGGAATTTTTTTTTTTTTTGAAGGAATTTTTCTGGGAGGTCAGAACAAAGACAATTATGAACATTTGGTTATTTTTGTACAACAGCAAATAAGGAAATACAAGAAATCTGTCTCATGTTATCATCTTCCTCTGATACCGGACAAGCTATTCTTGGATTAGTTCAGCAATTTCTTTCCTTTCCATTCCCGCCCCCTCCATTTCTGCACACATGCAAAAAACATCTGTGTTAAGGCAATGACACATTTCTTACTTTTTCCTTTTTTAGGGAGAGCTGCTTTCTAAAGGACACAACAAGTGGCAGATTGTTTGTATTTATTTGCACTTCTCATTATAGAAAAGACAATTTTTCAGTACTACAATGTCACTGTTTGGAAAAGAGTCTGAAATACAGAGAGGACTCACACTACAACTAAAGTTCATTTTAATTCTGCTTAAATTCATTCCACTTTGACAAATATTTCTGTCTGACAGAACAACTACAGATGATACAAAGAAGAAAAAGAGCAAATAGATATATCCGATGCAAAGATATCTTCACGGGAGGAAGGGAACAAGCTGGAGTCCTCTAGAAACTACTGTGCTGTTTGTGGGGCTAGCCAAGACATTCTCAGTAGCTTTTGCTGAGGCAGTGATCAGGATGGCACAAAAGGTCAATAGCAGAGACTTCGTTAAATACTTTTTCCCAGGAAGAACTTAACGTGTCTCACACAATCTGTGCAGTCTTGTTTGGTAACTGCCTTAATCATGCCCAGCAAGAAGAAATGCTTTTATTTCAGATTATCTTATGAGGTGCTCCCATTTTCCTGTTACATTTTAATATAATATCCCAATTAAAAAAATACTGTCACAGACATTTGTAAATGAGAAGCACATACAATCCAGCTTCTGTCTCCAATAGACAAAGAGGTTACTTTTGCTACACAGCTTAGTGTTTCCCCGTGTAATATTTTTACTTCCTTTACTAAGAATACTACTATAAAAATAAAAATTACTCTCTTCTAATATACAAGCAAGGAAATGACTACTGCACAATCAAGTGCTTGAACAACACAGAGACATAGGCTATGAGACAGAAAAGCTACGTAAACAATAAAAATAGAGGACTAAGAAAATAATTATGAGAAACTGACAAAAGGAGAAGTAAAATATAAACCAAGGATTACATGGCTTCCAGTGTATTTCTACTTTGCAAAATGCATTTATTTCTCCCTTTAATTATTTCATTTCTCTCTAGGCTTTTCTTTGCTACTCTCTTCCTCTTTGGCAAGAAAGATGAAGAGCTCTGCTGCAGATAGTGTCTTTTCTTTGTGGGACATATCTGCCACATGCTGAAAGTATCCTTGTTGTGTGCACAGATGGTTGGGGCTGCACCTCCATTTCCCTGGAATAATCCTACAACAGCTGATTTTTCTGTTGCAACCCATAAGGCTTTTTTGTTGATCTGCCGTGTTTTGTGCATCCTCCTTTTATCTGCATCATCGGCAGCAATGCAAGAGCTTCCTTCCGGAGCGCAGCTGCTGGGACTTCAAATCTAACTACTGCTTTTGCATCGTGACATGCCTTTGAATATTTTTATTGATTAACCTTTGGCTGTCTTGCAGTTTTTCTTTTCGAACTACAGTGAAGTAACGCTTGATGCACAAATGCACAAATACACCCCAAATTAACAGATGACTGTCATTAGCCTTGTCCAGACCTTTCATATCCTGTCAATTCAGTCGAAAGGATATGAAATGTCGAATTGGAATAATCTGAGATCAAATTAAGAAGACTGGCTGGCAAAATTGTACTATTTCACGGATCAAGGCGAAGGCTGAAGAATATCTTTCTTAGTTTTCTCCCCTTATTTCTTGCTTTTTTAATATTTGTAATCACAAATTGATTCTACTGTTGATTCTCTTGCATTTTCTGCCCATTTTCTCTTTTTGAAAAGGATTTTTGAACACTCTCACAAAAATTCCTTCCTTTTTCAGTTATTTGACTTAGGAGACACCAAAGTAGCACCAGTTCTGCTGTTTGCTAGATTGAGACACTTCTAGAGACAGCACTGTGTTTTTCATAGGCAAAAATCAAATGGCTTTCACAATAAAACAGACACACTAAAGTTTCAAACCACCTTCGTAAATCAAGGAAAGATGCATCCTTCAACAGCTTCCTCGAACTAAAAAAAAAAAAAAAAAAAAAGAGAAGAAGTCACAAACTGCTTTACATCTTTATACATTTATTTTATAAATGACTTATCAGACTCCCAGGATTCCTTTCACCATTATATCACCTACACCCTAAACCACTTATCACATTTTCATCATCATCAAAAATCACAGCTCTGAATGAACCAAATATCTCACTAGACTGTCTCCAACAGTAGTATTAAACAGATGGTTGAGGAAGAATATAAAAGAAAGGCAAGTGTACAGTATTACCCTACATGACTCTCCTAGCTTCCCATACATTCCCTCTCAGGATCTTCCTGTGTTAAACGCAGTTTCCATATACTTAGTTATGCTTACGGTATCATTCTACCTTGAATTTTCAGTCATCGCTTGAGCCCAGGTGAACTCCTATGTATATTACCCTGGTGAGGTTCTCTGTGTTGCAAAGGGCTACCTTGTCTCATCTGAGCCTACTTCCTCTCATTCTCACATAAAATTTCTAATTCTTTTACTGATAGAAAGAATGGACTCTTTACACCTTTCTCATGATTTTTGTGATTTTATAGACCACTAGCATATTGTCTCTAGGCATCTCTTTTCTAATACCAAAATATGCTGGATTACTAAGAAATTCTCATATTTTTAGGACAAGTGATGCATTCTTTTAAATACTGAGTAACCTACATATCTGGGAATGGTGTTTGTCCATGTAAATGCTCCTCAGCTTCTTGTAGAAGACTTTTGCCCTCTGACTCCACCATGCTTATTTTCAATTTCCTTGATGCAATGTGGATACTTAGAGTTGGTCTATAAGCATCCATGTTTGCTTCTAAAGCCTTACTGAATAATAAATATACATACAGTTTTCTAGGAGGCAAATAGAAGCTCTGTTTTGTGTTTTCAGTGTAAATTAACTTTATTTGCAACTAAGAATTTAATGATTGAAAGGAAACAATCTCATCAACAATTTCCAGGATGACAGAGTACTGTATCTCTCATGATTCACATTCATTCACAGTGAGTAGTTTTTCATATGCAAAGGCAAATTAATTTGACAATATCTAGAAAACCAACATCCCCAAAATTACATCATTACAGCCTCATAAATAGCATTCTAATCCTGTAAAAGTGGTGGGTGTTCTGGTAGAAGGAGAGCTACACCCAAAAGGAAAAGGGCTATAATCTGACTTCCTTGCCTGCAGGCAGCAAATTGGCCTCTGTACTAGTCCTTCAGCTGCTCTTGCCAACACCTCCCCAAGCAATAAGCTTTTTAGCATCAGGAAGTACTGAGTCACACAATTGCTTTCTCTTAGTAAGCTAAGTAATTGCATGTAGTAGTCTAACTAACTCAGATTCATGGCAAGCACAGGATTATCTGTTCCATTTGTGTACTTTACACCCTATATGATACATTTTTATCTAGCTATAGAGACACAAAGCTGAAAGCTCTGGAATCATTCCTAGTGTTATCTGATCCACACAGCTGCATTCGTGGAGATTTATTTCTACACTTGTCTCACAAAGACTTTCTCTCACCTACTTTTGAACATCACTTAGATGATGTCTGGCACATTCCTGGCCGCATGGCACTTGCAGACAAATCTGATAGTACTTCAGAGATGCCTGCAAAGAAAATGCCATCTGTGGTATGTGAAATATACTTACGCTGTAGAAATAACGGCAGTGTTAAAAATACTCTTTACTGTCTTTTTCAATGTAGCCATGACATTAAGAGGGATGTGTAGAAGGAGGTGCAGCTGCAGGCACCCACCATGCTACTATTACACTTGACATTTTCTCACCTGCCATTGCTCACAGAGGAGCGATGCATGGGCTCTGACACTTATAACTGCAAACCATCCAGTGACCTGGGAGATTCAGCCTTAGTTTTGCAAGCTGTAGACCATGAAGCATCAAAATTCTTACAGCTCTGCTACTCAAGACAGAAGTCTTGAGTATCCATAGGACTCCCTGCTGCAATATCTAGTCTAAACAGATGGGCTTACCATCCTATACCAAGAGAAAAAAGGAAATTTCCAAAAGATCTCTGACTTGCCAAGAAAACCTGAATATTTGCAGCCTTCCTGTCATAGCAACCCTTGTTGCAAATCTCCGCTAGCTGTGAAGAAAGCTAGCAGCTGCAGCTTCCACAGGTAAGCTGGTATCATGCTTAACATGCTTTACTGTGCTCATGATGCATAGTCTGCCCTCACACTATGGAGTACACCTCAGTTAGGCACATCCTCCAGCTGAGTCACTCCTTCCACAGGCTGCAAAAAGACTCCCTATTCTCCCCAGGTTATATAGGCCTTTGACCCTTCCTTTACCAATGATATGCTTATTATTGTCTGATCTTTAATTGCCAAGATTTTGTAGGGGATCACTGAAACCCTGCCTCTGAAAAACAGAAGCTGCAGGCACAAGACTGTCTAAGTATAACTTGTGCTTAAACTTTGAGTATCACCAGTGTGTTAGCAGAGAAGTGGAAAAGACATCAATGAATAAGCATATCAATAAAAACCCTATTCACTTTTAACTGGTACAGGTTTTTTCCTTTGGTGTTACAGCATATACTGATTCATTTTTATTAGGTACATTTATGCAATTTCTGCATTGTTTTCTAATTGTATCAGATTATAGCAGGATTTCCTCACAGTATGTTAATTACTTCCAGCTATATACTATTAACTGCATACAGATTAGATCTTGTCATACAAATAAAAGATCACCTGATAGATCACAGATGGGATAATACCAGATTTATCAAATTAGTATAAAATGCCAAATTAAAAGGCAAGGTGTACCTACTGATGTAATTAATTAAAACACATTAATTAAAATTTATCTTGTTTAATTACAAATGTCACCTATTATCTTTTGAATTTCAGACACTAATTAAATAAATTATAAAAATTGCTTTCCTGCTATGCAAATAGAAGTTTCCACTTGAGAAAACTGATTCATAATGAAATTCTACTGACTATCAAATAGATCATCCTTGTATATCTATACTAATTTGTCTTTGTTATCTGTGTAAGTGCACTTTGAATCTCTACATATATATAAACACACGAATACTCTCACATAATTACATCACTTTGAGTAATATGAATTTCCAAGCATATAGTTAATTTCTTTGGGCCTTTTTTTCCTGTTAGGAATGCACTTTTACACAAAGAGAAGAGCAGCAGAAATGGGATTTACAACACACTGAAAATAGCCAGTATACAATCTAAGTCAATTCTCCTTAAAAGAAAAGGAAAATATCCACAAATTCCATGATTCACAAATCCAAACCATGTATTTCTCCATATGGCCACAGCTGCAATGCTGAACTGTTAATAAACAAATATCCTCATGTCATCGTAATCTTACTCAAATTTCACTTCTTCATGAATCAAGTTTAGTCTCAGTCCTGGAAATGGTGCATGAGTCACTCTGCACTTTCCAGGGCTAGTCGCATTCATAAAGCTGCAAATTTAAGTGAGATCTAAGCAGCTTGGACTAATTCTGAGGACTGTGCTTACTGCTGCAGGGAACATCCAAAGAGACCTTGAATGTAGTTCCTCCACTCCAGCAATGTAGCAGCAAAGGTCTAACAGGACATAATCCCTTTCTATTACCTTATCTGGCAGAGGTCCTCCAACTCCCTAACAGAGAGACTCTGCCATGCACAAACCATCCATTAAGTCCAGAAGAAGGAATAGGACAAAGAGGGAGGTATGTTGAGAAGGTCTGGCTGGAAGCCCAGAAACCAGAGAAACAGATAGTGAAGTCACACAAAGCAAATTCTGGACCCTCAGCAAAATCAGATTATTTGATAACATAGAAATTACTTGTAAAAAATGAAATTAAAAAAAAAAGTGCTCCCCGTCCCTACCTACAGCCTCCCCTCACCCCAATTATAGCCAGCTTCATGGTTTCACAATACTTTCTGGTATTGCAATATTTTTTTGGTGTTGGTTTTGAAAAGAATTCAAGTAAATCACTCATCCCGACACTGTTCTGATTTAGCAGAAAATCAACAGTCTTACTCAACTTCAACTTCCCCATACAGACAAGTCATGGGTCTGCAGAATTCGTCTGGTACTTCTGACGGAATTAATTATTAAAGAGTTTAACAGCAGTGGAGGAGTGCAAATGTTTCTCTCAAAACAGCAGACTGGAAAAAAAATGAGTAGAAGTAGTAGATGGAAGCACACTTTACTCTTCATTTCTTTTTTTCACTTTACTTCTCATATGGGCTAGAGTAGCTGCAAAATCAAAATAGCACAGCCCAGGATGAAGAACCTCGCTTTTCCCACTTGACACCTAAGTAGAACCAGGCAGTGGTGCAAGAGATAGGCTCCTCCTGAATCAGTTCCA
This sequence comes from Serilophus lunatus, assembly GCA_013399895.1. Lineage (NCBI taxonomy): Eukaryota > Metazoa > Chordata > Aves > Passeriformes > Eurylaimidae > Serilophus > Serilophus lunatus. Next base: position 123,193 of record VXBA01004275.1, read on the forward strand.
CTGTGTGAATTGGCAGTCTAGCTAGATAACACACTTCCCTATCTTACCCTTTATTATACATCTGGACTTTGTGTTGTATATATGAAACAGAAGTCATGTCAATTTCACAGAATCATAGAATATGCTGAGCTGGAAGGGACCCATCAGGATCATTGAGTTCTCCATTTCAGTTGCATACTTCTGTTTTCAGAGCTGGTGATTGGCTTCCAGGATATTTTTACTGCATTGAATTTGAATGTTCTTTCCAGAAAGGGAATGGGTGTGTTTTTGTCACCTCATGCAAGAAGGCAACAAATAAATTTTTCAATGCTCTTTGAAACACATTTCTTTGCTTGGACTTCATACTTCTATAAGTGTCAAGATGATAACAGCAAAAAGCAAAGACTGCATCATTTACAGAGCAGATATGCTGAGGTCTTTTAGCATAACCTGCAAGTGTACGTCACCTCTTACCAGGGAGAGTGATGCTGTCATCGCAGTTCTCCTATGGTGCCATCATTTCAGGAACTACAGCTCACTAGTACTTATTCCGATGGAAAATTGTGAGATATCTGCTAGGAACTAGACTGAGATCAGTCACAGTATTTGACATTTAGACTAAACAACAACAGTGACAGCTTTAAAAAAGGACCTCTTGCCAGCTGAGTCTGTGCTGCAGTGTAATTCAGGTTCAGTTTTCAGCTTGACACAACATCCCTGGCCACCACAAATATCCCAGATGGGAACACACATGCAAGCTGCAACTTTTACTGAAATTGAATGTCAGAAGAATTCAGTTGCAGGTTCCTTTTGAGCTGAAGTAGCTGCACTGTGACATGATGCAGCTTATAATTCTCCATTTTGCAAGAGTATAATTAAGTTACTGTACCATTTAACAGCACTATGTTTTCTCTTGTCCTCCCTCATCACATTTCTATGGCTTTTCAAATGCCATCATAAGTATTGTGGATTTTAGTCATCCCTGTGCCTCCTAATTGTTTTAATTTTCCCTCTTGCTGTTTGCCTTATGTTGGCTGAAATTTTTCTTTGGTATCTGAAGAACATTTACGTTGTCCTTAATTTTTACCACGTGTTCTGCCTGGCCATGTGCTATTCAGTTTTGTATACTGAGATTTCAAGAGTCCTACTGTTGATTTTGCTCACACTTAGCTGTATTTTTAAGGACCTGTGGCCAGGATGATGGGATATGTTGCTGATGACGGATGGCAGCAAATGACAAAGCTTTTTTCAGCATTTTCTCCTGCCTACAACAAGAGGTTGCAAACTCTGCTCAACTTTCTAGTCCCCGCCAAAATAACACAGTGAGTAGGTAGCTAGGCAGTTGCCATGGTAGCTGTATTTTGAATTGTTAGTGAAAGTAATGCCAAAAAAAATCATGATCTAACTATGCAAATCCAAATATCATAACACTTTTGGACATTCCTACAGTATAACAAGGGAGATAAAACAGCAGAGAGTGTGAGTAAGGGTGAGCAGGGAGCTGAGGAAATGGCAAGGCAGGTGGAAGTGACATGAACCCATTCCCATAACCCCTCAGCAACACAAACAGAGAAGTCCAGTGGCGGCAGCAGCAGGTTGAGGGCAAAGCAATGTGACGATCAGAAGTGCATGACAGTCGGGCCAGCATATCGGCAATGTACATTCAGTAAGCACCCAGAGCAAATGCCTGATGCAGAACACAGTTCCCAAGCTAAGAGCTGCCCAGACATCTATCAGCTGCTTTCACAGCAGCTCAGTCCAAGGTTATGCAGCTGTACTGCATCAAAGCTGACCTTGAATTCATCTGCCTAGGGCAGGAGAAAAAAAATAACTATTTTCCTATAAAAGCTATTTATTTTCTGGACAACAGGAGAAGAGCTCTTTACAAAAACATTTTAAAAAAACCCAAACAAAAAACCATGCCAGTGCAAAAAAGTTGTGTTTCAAAATGTCTTTTTCCACTGGCATTTTTTGTTAAAGATAGTACAGAAATCTCATGACACTTACACGAGCTGAATGGAAATTGACATGGAAGATGTTTTCTAAGGTCAAAACAGACCTTGTGTATGGTATAGTCTCTAAAGATTGAAGTGGCAAGTACCTAAATAACTTTTAAGAGCTAGTGCTATCCTACATGCAGATTGTTCGAACATACTGTGAAATTTAAGGACATACTTAGAGAAGATCGGAAAGAGGAGGGAAAAAGATTGGAGAGTGGAAGACAGGGCATTATGGTACTTAAATGCTGCCACTTTGAGAGGGAGCAGTACACAGTGAGCTGCGTACAGGACTTGCAGAAAGATTTCCCCCCTCCTCCTATACAGCACAGGATATACTGGTTCAAAATGAGGATTAATAAGATCAGTGCTGTCAGTATCATTAAGAAACAGAACCCTTCCTACAGTGGCTCTTGTAACACCCATTAGGAACATTAATGTGCATTATCACACCTGCATCAGCCCAAATTATGGATAAATTCCATCCTTGTAGTAGATGGACATGCCTTAAAATATTTGTTCTGTCACTAAAACAAGATGTGTTCAGTGTAGGAAACTGCTGCAGCAAACTCTTAGTGATCTTCATCATTTCCTGGGCTCTGATTCACAAGACCATTGGCTCTGAAAGGTCTTCAGAAAAGGGACTTTGTGTATTTGTCCTTGGCTCAGATGGTCTAATGTAAGATGACGACTCAATGTAAGTCAGTGGAAGATAAGTTCTTGTTTACAAAATTTTTATGTTCATTTACATGTAAAATACGAATTTTTAAATATTATGGGTCTGTCTCCTTTGAAAAGGGATTAAAAAATAGAGTTATTTAAAATTAAAATTGCACATTTTTTAGCCCATAATCAAGGCCAAACAGAATCACAGAATATACCAAGTTAGAAGGTACCCACAAGGATTATCAAGTCAACTTCTGGCCCTGCACGGGATCCTCCCATGTTACACCATGTTATAGCATGTGCCCAGTTTGTACCTTCAAGATCTGGGGAGTCTCAAAGTCTGAAGTGGCACAGCCCCTGTGCAGAGTCTTGTGAAAAGGCAGTGCAACAACAGAAAAATTAACAGCTGCTGTATTTACAGAAGTCCATACATAGCAACCTCAGCAGGGGAACACAATTCACCTTTGAGATCAACCCTGTTGCAAACGAAAACAGTTTCCGGAATCATAGTGCTGGAGTGGCCATAAGTCCAGGCTCCTACAGTCAAAGCTCTTTAGCTCAAAATGGTCCCTACAAACCACAAAATACTTCCCAACACCCCATAACAAGCCTACAACCTGTGGTGCAAAAGACCAAAAGCCACAAAGATTCCACTCAGGACACAGGAAGAGGGAAGGAAATCTCCAGTTCACTATCACCACCTTTGGCCTTGACAAAAAACATGCTCCTGGGGGAAAAACATTTTGTGAATTTGTCTTCAGTAGTGCCTTTTTCATCTGACAACTTTTAGTCAAATAAATTTCCAATTGTGCTGTAAAATACACCCAAATAATATATTTCATTAGGAAGAGAAAACTAAATAGCCATGAGTCCCTAAAACTATTTGTCTTTTGACTCAGTTTTGTTAACTTCTGCTCTGTTGCTTCCCACAGAGGCTGTGCATTAGGGAACATTAAATACAGAGCAGGTTATAGTGAAGTGTCCGTCCTCATACTTCCCTGTTCTTCCCAGCATTCCTCAGCCTTCTTTGCCAACTGTATTTGTGAAAACCCATCAGAAAATGTATTCAAGACACAAGCCCATGATTTTCCTTTTTCTATTTTAAAGCTCTCAGATTTGGAGTGAAATCCAAATTAGGATTTTTCACTCTCAAAATATCCTATGAGCATCTGGCTGGGTTGGTGGTTAGTTTGTTTCTGTGCTTCCTACATGATAAGTTATGTTCATTGTCACATGTAACCTAACAAATATTTTTGTTACATTTCCAAAAGAAAAACAACAACAAGAGCTGCAAAACTTTGGTTCCAGAGAGATGCTGAGCCAATTTGGACTTGGCAGGCAAATGTTGCTTTAAACGTGGCTTGACAGACCTCCCAAAACATAACAAATATGGCATCAGAATATGCTGAAGTGGGAATTTTGGTTTGTTGCAAAGTTAGACTGTATTATTTTCCCTTCATTGCAGTTTTGCTGTCTAGCATATAGCTTATTTTCTTCAAAAACTCAGAATCCTGCTGTTCTCAGTAGGAGTTGCATATTATGGCAGTGCTGTTGGAAGTCTTACTTAGAATGACTGAAATGTTTTTGCAGTGTCAACTTCCAAGTCATCATTAATGTTTACAGTCTCAATAGAAGCTTGCATTGCTATAGTAACCCTTAAAGGAACATTCTTAACAGAAAACTAAAAGAAAACAAGCCACATTTTTACCAAACATACATAACACAGCAATTGTTCCTGGGATATTTCAGTAACTAATATTTTAAACAAATATGACCTAAAGAAAAAGAGGGCCTCTCATATTAGCAAATCATTTTTATAAACTGCCAAATGATGGGATGCAACAGAACTTGGATAGACGTCCTCTTAAAAAATATAACCTCTGTCAGCTCTGACTGAAGCAAGTATGGGAAAAGGGTTAAAGAACTTGAGGCTTCTTGCCATAAATTATTTTTTTTTTGTGGGGAATTCTGTGCTTAATAAAAAAAAAAAAAATCTACCATGATTTTTCTATTTACCTCCAGGACAACTTATAGAAAACAAAGCTGTCTTTTGACTAATTAGTGCCATACACTGTAGAGAGATCATTGACAGAGTAATTTATAGCCTATAACGTCACTTCCTCAGCATGAGCTACAGTATATGCAGTAATCATATTCCCAAGCATTTTCATAGTTGGATTTATGTAGATGAAGTTTTTCCATGTTTCTCTAATATTTTACACTACCAAAATACAAATTTCTTTCACAAAGATGTAACCTCGTAATTTGCATTTATTAGGAAAATTCTGAATCCATTTTGCAAACCACTTGTCTTCTAATAAAAACAGTGTGTTCTTATCAACTGTTTAGAATGCTACAGCTGGGGAGGAGCAGTCAGATTTTAATGTTCTCAGATTTGTCAAATCATAGTCATTTTATGACATTGCAAATGTTCTTTAGGAGTGTTTTATATCTGTTGTGACAAAAGGAAGCACAAAGACTAATTTGACTTGTAAAAATGTCAAACTCTGAAAAGCAGCAAGAGAAAGCTTTTTAGGAAATAACTTTTGCAAACAGAAAGTTTAGAGGAATGAGCAAAGTCTGAGAAGTAAGAGTCATATCCAAATGCTGATCTTACAAATATGCTACAAACTTTATTTAGTTTGAACTCACAAAATGGTGTTTCCCTGACTTTCTTACTAGTCTGAGTAAAGCAAAGACAAATTGATGTGGTCAGTCACAAGGAGAGTATTGAAGCCCCAAGATCTCAGTTGTCTAAGATGAAAACATTTCAGATAAAACAAGAATCATCTTAGTCTGTTAAAGCTTAGTACTCTGAAGATAGGTCATGAAAGATCTGTTCAGACTATCAACAGCTCAGATCACCATTTTTCCTTCATAGGCAAAGCATCACAAAGCTGAGCCTCTATTTTCTGATATAGGTTAGGAAGATGTAATAAGGGTTTGCATAATGATCCCCAGTGTCCCTTTCTGTAAACTAAAAACAAAAATATTAACTGTGTGTAATACAAAAATTTTTAGACAACAGTAAGAATGGGTCAACTCGGACAAAATATTATTAGTCAAACTTTGTAAACTTTTGAGTAAATGAAATTACACGTAGATAGGAAGGGATGCATCAGCGTAGATGGCCTCCAAATGTGCATCTGTCATTGAACTGTAGATTTGTCAGCTCACAAAGGCTGATACAAAGCTCCCATTTAATGAGCTGATGCCAGAGACTGACAAACTAAAAAAGAACAAAAAGGAAGAGGCAGCAGTTTCACTGTATTTCTCATGATGTGCTATTTACAAGGTAGAAAAGGAAGATGCAAAAATAGGAGTAGAAATTAGACAGCAAGGCTACCAAAATAAGGTATTCTAGAAAATCTGAATGAAGCACAATCAGGCAGTCTTAGTTCAAGATGAAAAAAGAAATAGGAAACAAGCAAAAGTAGTAGGTACTGTCTTGTGTGAAAAGAGCAGGAATAGTTATAAGAAATGCTAAGAAACAAAGTGACAAGAACATCTTAATGAAAAGTAAAGGGGACAAAAAAGATTCATTCTTCTCCAGAGACAACATACCATATGACTAACATCTAAATACCGGAAATGTATTGTTAATTTTCTAGAAGTTATCACCTCTGTTACCTCAAGGATGTTAAATGGGATTAAGACTAAAAAAGAACAAAGTTTACCCCAGGCACTGTTACTGAACAAGTGAAAGCCCTTGCTCAAGAAGATTATTTTCAGTACTTTCAGAGAAGACCTGAACCCTAAGCCCATTTTGAATGTGGAGTTACTCTGCAGCTCTAAACACCACTTTATCTAATGTCAGGCAACAAAAGCAATTTATTTACAGAGGCCTTTGTGAATACAAGATAGCAATGTTATGTTCTATGTTCAGATGGAATTGGAGGTTCACAAAAAACACCCAAAATGTGTTTCACAATGTTGGCTGTTTCTAACTTAGAGGAATTATGTACAATAGACCAAGAGAAATAAGACGAGCACATAAACAAAACTGTTTAAATCAAAATTTTCCCCAGGTATGCACTGAATATTTTCATCCAAGAATGGGTTTTAAAGTATTTATGCCACATTTTGAGTATTGTTACAGAAATATACCAGGGATGGCCTTTCAGTATGCTTAGCAGTACGATATTCTAGCATGCACTGACTGAAACAGGGTAACATAACCTATATGTTAAACACCATTTGGGGAAGACTTCAGAAAGTACATGGTCACAGAAAGACTGTAATCAAGACAGTTTCTTTAGAGACAGTGGAAGAAAGAACCATGTGCATTTCTTTTTTTGGATGACTGATTCCAACAGTGTTGTTTCCTGGCTTTGACTGTTTATGAACTAAACACAAAAATAGTTTCACAGTCTCATGTAGATGTAGCTGACACCTTTCAGGCACTAGTTTTTACTTGTTTGGGCTCCTTAGTTACATATGCATTTACTCAGACAAATTCAAAGATGAGTTAGGCTTAGTTCCTGGAATTTCAGATAAATTTATTTTATCTGAGGTTTCCTGTTGCTCATACATATACTTTGTAACTACAAAGACAATCTTTGAAAATGCAGTAAAGCCTAAATTGGCAAGGAGCTCTACACCTGATTATGTTACATCAAATAAGATTCTCTGGGGTTTAATATATTTTTCTGGATTTTCTTAGATCTAAATTATGTACATGTTAAATTATGTAATGTCTAATTTATGCAATTTCACTTTGGCTATCACAACAGTTCAGGACAAGCTTTCACACTGACACATATAGACAGGGAATTGTGTTGTGCATCAAAGACAAGTTTCAATTAACTGAAAAGAGTCAGATCAAGTTTGTAAAGCTATTTAAATTACCAAAAATCAAGGCATTTTAACAGAATTTGCAAACGCAGCTAAGCAAGTCAGCTGTCAAACTCCATATAAAAGTTTAAGGATGATGGGCCAGACTCCCGAAGAGGCTCACATGTTTGGATGCTAAATACTATGAAGCCCAAAAGTCAGGCACCAGCTGTGGATAAGAATATAGAGCCAGAATATATAACACACACAAACAGGAGTTACAGCCAGCCAATGTGAAATACTGCCAAGAGGGATGGGTCCGAAATTCTATCTCTCTTCTGGACACAACACCTTTCCAGGGAAGAAGTACGCTGTGAGAAAAAACCCTTCCTGAATGTGGGAATGTCATTCAGGCCACAGAGTCTGGCAATTATTTTTTTTTCCAAGACAAAAAGCAGTTGCCTCCCATTATCTACAGAGTAGCCTCAGACAGAGGCAGAGAATGCGGCTTAGGTATTGCCCTTTCTTGATCTTGAGGGCTGTCAAAAAAATTACTGTGTTTATTTATCTAGTGGATGGGGATGGTGCACTCTTTCAAACGAGATGATATTGCCTACCAATGTATTTTTTTCCTCAGACCAGTCCACAGTCCTGGCTGACTACACCAGTGACCAAGCACAAGGTTTCAATAATGGAAATGTCAAGTCTGCTTCAACTAAGGTCTGCTGGCCATTGAGTAAGGCACAGCCAAGCTAGGAACAGAGGCACAATGTAAATGCAAACCGCGTTCATTTTATAAAAGGATGCCTACGCTCCATGTTGACAAACATCCACAGAAAGGCCTGAGGAAAACTTTACTGCAGTTGAGAGGATATATGAAAAGCTGCTGAACAACTCAATGTGACTCTTGTTTTGGAAAATCTAGAGAGCTGCAGTCCATTAATGGCAAGACCTGTGCTTCTGCTTCTAAAATTCACCATCTCCTCCTCAAGTATCCCTGCCTGAAGCATGTCAGACAGTAAAATATTATCAGAAATCATGCATTTTCAGCCATATATTAGTAGGCATCGGCTAAGAGAGAAGCTAGTTTTACCTGTTAGCAAATACCACTGAAGGCATTCTAAAATCATTTGGCTTACCTCACTGGTTAAAGTATAGACCAAGTGTGCTGTTGTACCTCAGCTGAGGCTCAATAGCTCTTACACTTCTCCTACTCAATCACTTCTAAGTGGCTGAACATATTAAAAATGTAAATCCCTGTGGCAAGTCTTAGTCTGAGACACTCAAATTTGGGCCTCAACAAACAAACCTTAGATTAAATAATTAATCAGGTCTATTTTTGGTTCTAGGATAAAATATTTTTAAGACGAGTTTGAGGTCTGTTGATGAACTAGAATCCTGAGATTATCAATGTGCATTTCCTGGAGATGTGCCTAGAGCCATACTAAGATGAACCGGAGATCAAAAAAAATTCAAGATTTCAAAACAGCATGGATGCTTTTTGCTTCAGATATTCGGTGAACTTTATCTTTAACTAAATTTATAAAAAGAAATGGTCAGCAAGTCCAAGTCACATGAGAAACTTGGCTGGGAAGTCCAAAGTCTGAAGTACAAATTCTTCCGTCGTGTTTCCTTTGTCATACTTCGCCTTCTCCAGTTTCCAGCAGTGAAGCTTCACTGAAAATGTACTTTCTAAGGCAGCTTTCCATTAATTTTTAATTCCTATATATTCCAAAGTTACAATATTCTATGGACAACATAACAATCTCAAACAACTACTTCATTCCTGTCAGCCTTTTTTTAACTGTAAGATACAAGTTTGCAAGTCCTCTCATATTTAGTCTCTTATTGTATTTCTGCAGCACCTGTAGCAGTGCAGGAAAGTGTACAGGAGCAGACAGTTTACCTTATGGCAAATTCCAAGGCAGTATTTAAAGTTCAAATGAAATTCCAGCATTCGAAGTGGGAGGTTTAAGGGAAAAAAAAATAAGTTCCAGGTCTGTCAGTGAAAAGTTTAATTATGGACAAGATGACACACACATAAGTAAAGCCCACAAAGGAAGAAACACCACCGTGAAAGCACATTCCAATAAAATCTTAAAAGACTACTTTAATAATAAACCATGCATTCCTGAGCAAGCCATCGCAAGATTAGCTACCAGATTGCTTCGCTGCAAGCAGATTTTTCACAAATTGTTATTGTTACCGCTTTCGAGGCATTCATGAAAGTTGATGTCTTCCAAAGGTCTCTGCTCTTCAGTAGGTTTTTTTTGTGCTGCTACCCCAGTTTCCACCCAGACTGGAATCCCAATGATCCTAATGATAGGCTGTGGTTTGGGCAGTGTTAATGTCCGGAAAAGCTATAGAAAAACTCACTGAGGTGAAGGTTTCCAGCTGCAACTTCAAGATAATTTTAGACTTGCTGAAAAAAGGCTTGTGTTTGGGAAGTGCCGATACTGATACTGTTCTGCACAAAAAGTTAACTTCAACGAAAATTCCTTGGGTAGAGACTGAGCCTCTGCTAGCAATAGTAAAATCAGACACAAAAAATATAAGAAAAAATGTCATCATACTGGAAAACATAGCACTGCCTTTCTACTATAATGTTTTAATAGTCAGTCTTAAAGTCATAACAGACATTGTTCATTTGATTCTGGTTTTACTGTAGAGAAATAGAAATGCTTTTACTTTCCATAAACTGCAAAGCATGTCCTCTAAGTATTGCAGCATAGTATAGATGAAATAACTGAATTCCTAGAGGGTTTTCTGCCTGGATTCCTCTTGCATTTGGAAGGCAATCCTATTACATATATTTAATGCAATAGTTCTGAACTTTAGCATTTAGATTAACAATATGGGACATAAGAAGAGCTGTTCTATGTTGATATACAAAATAGATAGTGCATTCCTTCAAGCCTTGAAACATTTTATATTTTCTAAGAAAACTTTAATTTTTCAAGTTAGGTACTAGACACTTTTAAGGAAAAAAAGTTTTCCTGTGAGGTTCTTAGTGAAGTCCCAACCTGAAGGTACATGGTAAAGGACTTCTTGCCATTTCTGTAGTAAATATAATTACCTTGCACCTCAAAAAAGGCCCTTGAAAAGAGTTTTCATCTCTTCTAAATTCAACAACACATAGTATCCACGACATTTGTAATCATTAGTGTGATTAGTCAAGGTATTTCAGTGAAATGTGCCTTGAGTTTGAGTTGGGCAAAGCGCAAATGATAATCCTGTTATGCCAGCACCAGGCTGGCCTGTTTTATAGAAGTTGCTTTGTTACTGCACCATGTTTAAACCATATTTAAAGGGACAATGTCATCTTTCATGTTAGGCAGTCTGTGTAACTCCCATAAAGTATGCTGAGCAAAGCATTGTTCTTTAAAATACGTATTTCCCCAGGACCATAAAGCTCCAGTCCTGCTGGTGGGTTTTTAGCACAAGTTGTTCAAAACAATGTACAGTGGAGTGTGAGCTGTACAAAACCAACATTGTTAAACATGAATATGACTATGCCTCAAGGAATTCAGATCTAATCCTGCAAATACCAACGAGTGTGTAGCCAGCAACCTGTTAATTGTAGCAATTCTTACATATGCAGCATGCATTTCTTACAGTGAACACTAGGCCAATACATAAAAACTCATTCCCTGTGTCCTTTTTGGTGAAAATAAGCATTTCTCAAATGAAAGACAGATATAGGCACAAGAAGAAATAGCACAATTCTGATCATTCATAAAAAGAGAACACCATGTCATATCTAGGAAAGTGGTGTATCACTTAGTACCTTTGGATGAGAACAATTGCCAAATGCATCCACCAGTTTTGAACCCTGAACTACCTGATGGTAAAATAATTTTTTGTTAAATAATTCCCTCTTTTGAAACATTTCAAAGTTATCTATCAACTGTGTTTAACCTGCAGAAACTTGGGTATTAATGTACAGAGAAATGTCAGTTTTGAGCAGAAATGTTTTGCACTGTTCTGAGAAAATAAATGTCCTGCAAAATTTACAATCTTGAGAAGAAAAAAATGTTCTACTACACATACAAAAACTTGTTGGGTTTTTTTATCAGTGGCTTTTTCATACAAGCTGTACTACTCTGGGAAACAAAACACGATAGATGTACGAATAAAGACGAGTGGGAAGTACAAAGGTCAGGTCTGGATGTGTCCCAGAAAATGCATAGCACTGACCCAATATTTCGGTTCAGCCAGCCACAGATTTGGGGAGATGGAAGACGGAGAGGGCAGTATTTTGGTTTTAGCGGGTTAGGAGAGAAAAGAAAAAAAAAAAAAGGGCAAAAAAAGAAGTGATGTTGGTTTGGGAATGGAATTTTTTAACACCGCCACCACACACACTTCCATACAGACACAAGAGGGGGGGATCCGTTTTCTAGAACAGCATGCCGGACGCATTGCTGCCTGAGAAGGATGGATACCTGTGCCCTGCAAATTGTGAGTGCCACTCTACTCCGTACCCCAGCAGGGTCCATAGGTCTCCCACCCCATCCCGCTGCCGTCCCCGCGTGCCCTCCATGGGGCTGCGACCCCTCCGTTCGCGAGCTGTCCGGCCCCCGGCTGCTTCCCACTCCCGCAGTAGCGGCCGGAGCGGCGGCTCGCAAGGGGTTAAGATTGTGAGAACCGACACGTTGAGGGGGAGTAGCCAAGACAAGCAGCAAAAACATCATAGCGCATTCCTGGGTAGTCCTCAGCTGCCAGCATCTGATTAAAACCATATCGCTCTCTGTGAGTGGCTAACTAATCTGAAGGCGATAGTACAACAGAATATTTAACCAGGCCCCCGGTCCCAGTTAGGCTACCGGTTACGGTCATCGGATCATGCACGGAGCGGCACGGATCTAGCCCGTAAGGAGCTTTGCGAGCAGGGCTCGGCTCTTGCACAGCCTCGGGAAGGGGGGTGGTGGTGTTGGAAGGGTGTTAAGGGGGGAGTGATGCGAGAGTGAAGGAGCTGTCACCTGGGGAAGGGATGGGGAGTGATGCGAGGGTGAAGCAGCTGTCAGCGGGTGAAGGGATGGGGGAGGTGATGTGGGAGAGAAGAAGCTGTCACT